>OX596076.1:12424901-12767401 GCA_951394005.1 Protophormia terraenovae | reverse complement strand
TTGTCAAGTGGACGACATGTGTCGATTTAATGATATACAGTTTATAGTTAGTTTTTTTTTTTTATTTCTTTTTTCTATATTTTCAATTTTTCAAATTGAATACCAAATAATACCCCGTGTGCACACACAAAAATGTAATCGTTATTTTGCTTTTATAATTCTTTCAAAGCAATATATATCTATACATAATTAATACTGTACTGTATGTAGATTTCTGGCCCCAATTGTTGTTGAAGAGAAAAAAAGTTTTAGTATCTTAGGAAAATTTCAAAGAATTGTATGTATTTTAAAAAAGAAAATTTCTTTCAACTTGAATATGGTTGTTTGAAATTCTTGTATGCGAACGTCATTATACAGGAAATTGAAGAGAAAATGTTATCTAATTATTAAGACTTAAAGTCTAATGTAAACTATTTATTAGTTTTCATAGAAACCGATGTCAATTGTAGATCAAGGGCTGTTAGTTAGAAGTTATGATTTTTTTAACTTTTACTTACTCGAGGTGTTCAACTTTGACACCCTGTAGCTTATCTTGTATTATTACAAGGTGACTAAAGAATGTTTTTTTTTTTTTTTTTTTTTTGAAAGCTTAGGTCCTCCTCTACAACTTTTTCATACATTTCTATACGTCCAGTAGTTTAGGAGATACAGATTTATTACCAAAAATTTGGCGTTTGGGTAAATGATGTCAAAAGTGGCGTTTAATTTTATGCAACTTAAAATGTTTGAGTTTGTTTGTTCTCACATTTTTGTAAAAAATAGTACATATTATCTTTTTTAATAATCTGCAAAAAAATGGTGCACATATATAGACCGATTTAAGAAATTAAAATTTTTGTATAAAAAATCTAGTTGCTTAATTTCAATGCAGATCAGTTTTGGATATAAATTAGTTATTTCTATTCGGGTGGTTGGATTTACATAAAATTTGACATAGTCGTAGCAGAGGACAATAAAATTTTAAGTTTGGAAGTAGGGCTCGACATACATTTCAGGAGGGGAACTATGGGAGCTCAAAGTAGTATACCTCTAACATAGAAATTTTGTTTAACCACTTGGCAAATTCTTATCAATTTAAATTTTTCAAGAAATTGGTCAAGTTTTTTCCATACACAATTTGTTAAAGAACAAATTTATCTATCGAATAAAGAAAATTTTAAGTCGATATCTTTATTGAGCCTAAAAAAAAACAATTTTGTATTAAAATAATTTGCAAAAATTAACATACAGATGGACAGAAGGACGGACACCAGAATTCAAGATTTTGGTCAAGTTTTTTTTCCATATATAGCGCAATATTTGCAACAGAATTTATAATATTTTTTGTAATTAGTTAAAAAACAAAATTATCTAACGAATAAAAGAAATATGAATACCATATCTTTACTGAATCCAAAAATAAACGATTTAGAATAGAACAATTTTCAAAAATTAACAAATAGATGGACAGAAAAACGGACACCAGAATTCAAGGTCTTGGTCAAGTTTTTTCCATATATAGCCCAATATTTTCAAACGATTTTATTCATTTTTTTTATTAGTTAAAGAACAAAATTATCTAACGAATAAAAGAATAGTGAAATCGATAACTTTATTGGTTCTAAAATAAAATGATTTTGTATTAAGAAATTAACAAACAGGCGGACGGAAGGACGGGCACCAGAATCCAAGATCTTTGAAAAAATTAACAAACTAATGGATGGAAGGACGGACATCAGAATACTCTCAAAAATAAACTAAAAATTCTAGGAATGTTTTTTATAAATATTAAAATATTGATATCACCTTTCCCTGAATTAAGCACCATTTTTGACCTATTTAACCCCAATGTATAGACAGAAGGACGGACATTATAATTCTGCAAAAAAATCTTCCAAAATGCATTATTTTACTTATTAACAAATAGAAAAATAAAACGTGATCATTAAAGTATTGATATCACATTTTCCTAAATAAAGCATAATTTTCGACCCATTTAACCCTAAAGTATAGACAGACGGACGGACATTACCATTCAGCCAAAAAAAATCTTAAAACTCTCAAAATTAATTTTTTACTTACTAATAAATAAAAAAAATTAAACGGGATCATTAAAGTGTTGATATAACTTTTCCCTGAATTGACGTCATTTTCGACCCCTTTCACCCCAATGTATAGACGGGCGGAAGGACATTACCATTCTTCCAAAAAAATTCTTATAATTCTAAAAATGATTTTTTTTACTAATAAATAAAAAATAAAACGTGATCATTAAAATATTAATATCAACTTTCTCTGAATTAAGCTTAATTCTTAACCCTACGGTACATACCCCAAAAAAAAAAAAAAATAACGTTAGTCAATACCCGTGGTACCCCGGTACCATAGTGTAATTTTCGTTGATTTTATACAAATTATTTATCACAATCATTTAACTGGTCACAGATCTTAGCGCCAATCGGTAAATGCATGCATAGAAACATGTTTGAGTATTTGAGCAATGTCCGTCTGTCCAGCCTTAAGCTTTTTTCTCCAATGTAAGATGGACAGAAGGACGGACAACAGAAATCTCTCAGAAACAAACTTAAAATTCCAAAAATGCATTTTTTTTGCATATTGATCAATACAAAAACAAAATGTAAACATAGAATATTTAATTAAGCGCCATTTTCAACTCCTTTTACCCCAATGTGCGTAGTATGAAACAGCACAATATTTCCGCTATGTTTGTATTGAGATCTGTTAAAATAATTTTAACTACTCGAACTCGATCATTGTTGTTAAAAAATAAGAATTAAGGCAGTAGCATTATCATTTCGAAATATTTAGTTGGATCTGGGAGCTTTTTAATGGTATCTAACAGAAATATTCGCAGAACTTTTGGTTTGACATCACTTCAGTTACTCTACTTCGTATATTACTTTCTTTATTAATTTTGCGTTGCCAAAAAGCTCTACACGAATTATAAACTGAAACATGTTTTATTAATGAAATTACTGAGTGCGATTCATATAGAATGATCAATAAACAAGATCTCGGTATCTCTGACAAAGAAGATTACTACCTTTTTAGAAGGCTCAATACGATTTGTAAACGTAAAGACGTTTCATTAATGAAGTCACTGATAGCAAGTCATAGGATGCTTGATAAACATGATCTTGTGAACGGACATCATGATTTGATTAGATCTGATATTTATCTAGTTATGACCTAATACATTTATTCCAGACAAGTGTGATCCTACCAAAATGGAATCTTATCCAATCTTATCTATATGATGACCAAGTTCATCCTTACAATAAAAATTTTTCTTGACTTATTTTCACGAACATCAGAAACTTGATTTGATTGGATCTAGTATTCATCTGGCCATATGCACTGGTCCATTTATTTCTGGCAAGTGGTGTGATGCTATCACAATGGTAACTCATCTAATCTGCATTTTTGTTTGTGAGCAGCTACCATGTTCATTAACCAGCGTCACTTTAATCGAATGCCTTTTCATGGATATTTATAAAACATAATGGAAGCAATTTATTTCACAAAGAGTTATTTGTAATAATGAAAGAGGTTTATTGGATAAGTCAAGTATTCTTCTTATACCATGAGAGAAAAAATTCGTTTACAAATACGGCACGGTCATTGTCACTTTGAAATTTACGGTATCGGCTTTTTGATACCAGAATGGTGTCAATTTGATGCCAATAAGATGCTGATTTCCGTTAATGATTTGAACACACAGCGTTGAATTTGAACACATACAAGGCAGATTCACTATTGACACTAAATGGTATCGTATTGAACACATATGTAGACGATTTTTCTCTGGATGTTAGACTAGCTCAAGTCTTGTAATTTATGCTAATTTGAGGCTTTATTATAACCTATGATTAAAGCTGCTTTGGAGCTTTATAAAAACTTACAATTGAATTACATTTTATAACATCCTATTTTAACATTAATTTGGATCTATACTTCAGATTCGATTAAAATAAATTTGGATTTAGTAAGCATCTTCAAGAGACTAAAATATACAGAAGATGAAAAATTATTTTCAATTATATATTTCATTTAAATTTGCTTATTCATCTAAATATTCAAATTATGTCCTGTTTATTTACAAAAAATATCCAATATTCCCAGAAAATATTACTTTTGTCCTTATTTTTCTCCGGCTCTTGCCATAAATATCTAAATTCTTCATTGTTTTTTTAAATTATAATTTGCATAAATATGCGTTAATGATTTATTTTATTTTCGCAATATTGTTTTTCATTTCATATTATATTTTTATCATTGTTATTTATTTACCCTAAAACGGTAACAACAAAATATAATAAGTGAAAAGAACTGAAAAAGAAATCTACTTCCCAAAAATCCAAAGAAAACCGGATGTATACCATTAACACGCTGTTGAATACTTTCATTTCCATATCATACGATAATAATGATAATCACTTTTTTTTATTTTTTGATGATAATGATGTTTTATTAAAGATAATAATGATGCTGCTGATGGCATTTTTTTCATATTTTTTGTATGGTATTACATTATTTTGTTGTTGTCTGTTCTGCTATTATTATTATTGTATGTTATTGGAATGAGGTATGCAAGTGTAAGTGCAAATGACTGGCGCTAAGCATACGGTTTTGTTAATGTTAGACATGTAAAAAAAATGGGCTCTAAACATTTACACACATTAACATATAGTCTAATTTCTTTGGTAGAAACCGTTAGAAATGCTTTATATGTGTTAGTGTGGGTATGAATGGGAGTGTGAAACTTGCTGTATGTTGTCTTCAGTGTGTTTGAGATCGAATATATTTTGGTTAGACAAGAGTTCCAAGAGTATAAATTGTACAGCTGAGGTTTTTATTTTCATTTGTTTATTGTGCAGAATTATGTCTGTGTAGGTATGTATGTATGAGTGTTGTTGGTTTTTTCTCTCTCTGTTTTTATTTTTGTTTTAAATTTCTTTATGTTTATTTGGGCTTAAAAGAATGTATGTATATGGAGTTGCCATATTCGGAGAATTTATTTAGCGGCTATTCTATTGGTTAGTCTAACGCCTAGTCTGTATCCTTGACAATAGTTTAGTCTATAGTCTTGACTATTATCTAGTCTAGAGTCTTGACTATAGTCTAGTCTATAGCCCTGACTATAGTCAAGTCCATAATCTTGACTATAGTTTAGTTTGTAGTCTTGACTATACTCTAGTCTATAGTCTTGACTATACTCTAGTCTATAGTCTAGTTTGTAGTCTGGACTATAGTCTAGTCTATAGACTTTACTCTAGCATTTACTATAGTCTATTCAATAGTCATGACTATAGCCTAGTCAATATTTTTGACTATAGCCTTGACAACAATCTGGTCTATAGTCTTGACTATAGTCTGATCTATAGTCTTGACTATAGTCTGATCTATAGTCTTGACTATAGTCTGATCTATAGTCTTGACTATAGTCTAATCTATAGTCTTGATTATAGTATAGTCCATAGTCTATAGTATAGTTTATAGTCTTGACTATAATATAGTCTTGACTTTCGTCTAGCAAATTTGTGAATTATTTTGTTAAAATAAAAAATTTAAAAAGTATAGTCTAGTCTATAGTATAGACTATAGTCTAGTCTATAGTATTGACTATAGTCTATTCCATAGATTGGACTGTAGTCTAGTCTATAGGTTGGATTATAGTTTAGTCTATGGTATTGACTATAGTCTATAGTATTGACTATAGTCTAGTATATAGTATTGAATATAGTTTAGTCTATAGTATGACAATAGTTTATTCTATAGTATTGACTATAATCTAGTCTATTGTATTTACTATAATCTAGTCTATAGTACAGACTATAGTCTAGTCTATAGTATTGACTATAGTCCAGTCTATTGTATTTACTATAATCTAGTCTATAGTATAGACTACAGTCTAGTCTTTAGTATTGACAATATTTTATTCTATAGTATTGACTATAGTCTAGGCCATAGTATTGACTAAAGGCTAGTCTATAGTATTGACTATAGTCTAGTCTGTAGTATTGACAATAGTTTAGTTTATAGTATTGACTATAATATATTCTATAGTATTGACTATAGTCTAGTGTATAGTATTGACTATAGTCTGATCAATAGTCTTACTATAGTCTAGTATATAGTATTGACTATAGTCTACTCTGTAGGTTGGACTATAGATTAATTAATAGTTTGGACTATAGCCTAGTTTATAGTTTTGACTATAGTTCAGTCTATTGTCTGGCCCAGATCATTGTCTATAGCCTTGGATATTGTCTGCGCTATAATTTTTATTTCCCGCCAAACTTGAATGTATTTTTTTTTTATTAATAAGGAAATTTTGTCCTCTTTCCAATCTGGCATTATTCTTTCAAACACAATAATGTTAATCAATAGCCCTGCTGCAGTATTATACTAACAATTTGAATGCATTTTGTGATAAATTTAAAGTCTGTTAAATAAAACCAAGGTTTTTGTAGTAACTTCTGGAATTTATTTTCCCTTTAAAAAAACTTAGGTACAATATTTTCGCTTTAATTTTATTTACAATTTCCATAATATTAATGACAAACACCATTTTTCCTTTTTACTAAAGTTTGATTTAAAACACTTGGTTTTTAAAGCTTCTTTTCTCTGTTCTTTGTTTCTTCACTGTTTATTATTATGCCCCCCAAAATGTAAAATAATTGTTGTACACAAAAATTTAGCTTCCACTTTTTTAAATATTTGTTACTCTCTATCTTTCACTCTCTGTCTCTCTTTGCTTTTTTAATAACGAACCTTGAGTGTTTAAGTGAGTGCAGTATTGTTATTCTGCAAAAAAAGGACGTTTACGTTGGCGGCAAACGTTAACTGCATTTGGCATACACCCATTTTTAAGCGTTTATCCCATCTAAATGTGTTTGTATGAGTGTAAGTGTGTTGTTGCTGCTGCTACAGCTACAACTACGTCTACTATTACTACTATTTTTCCTGTATAATTTGTAATAGCTAAGCAGACTTTTAGGCGCAACTCTATAATGTTACAAAATATATGAAAAATAACTCTTATACTCCATGGTTGTGTTTGGCTTTTTCTCTTTATTTTTATTCTTTATTTTCTTTCTTTACATTGTTTTTGTTTGTAATATTCTGGTACTTGTAAATATTTTCTTATTGTTGTTGTTTATTTAATATTTTGTTAGTATTATTAATGATTTGTTTTAGGTATTATGAAGTGCATCAGGAAAAATGTTAGGACTATAGACTGGAATATAAACTAGACTGTAGACTAGAATATAGAATGAACTATAGACTAATCTATAAAATAGCCGATTGACTAGACTATGGACTGTAATATAGACTAGACAATAGATGGAATTAAAGATTTGACTCAAGATTAAACTATAGACTGTAGTCTGAATTATATAATATATCTTCAACGATAAATTAGACTAGACTATAAGCTGGACTTTAGTCTGGACTATAGACTAGACTATAGACTGGATTATAGACTGGAAGATAGATTATAGGTTGGACTATAAGTTGGACTATAGACTAGACTATAGACTAAACTATAGGCTGGACTATAGACTAGACTATAGGCTGGACTATGGACTAGACTATAGGCTAGACTATAGACTAGACTATAGGCTATACTATATACTTGACTAGGCTGGACTATAGATTAAACTGTAGACTAGACAATAGACTAGACTATAGTCTAGTCTATAGCCTAGTCTATAGCCTAGACTATAGACTATACTATAGACTAGACAATACACTAGACTGTAGACTAGACTATAGATTGGACTATAAACTGGACATTTGACTAAACTATAGACTGTACACTAGACTATAGGCTGGACTATAGACTAAACAGTAGACTAGACAATAGACTAGACTATAGTCTAGTATATAGCCTAGTCTATAGCCTAGACTATAGACTATACTTTAGACTAGCCTATAGATTAGACTATAAGCTAGACTATTGACTAAACTATAGAATGTAGACTAGACTGTAAGCTACGCAATAGACTAGAGTGTAGACTATAAACAGGATTGTAGATTAGACTATCGGCTGGAGTATACACTAGACAAAGTATTAGACTTTGAACCAAACTGCAGTCCTTAGAATAATTCAAAATATTTATAATTGTTTATTCCAAATGTTGCATTTTATTAAAAGGCATTCTTTATTATTAATTTTCCATCTCTATAATGTTGTTATTATTAATTTTGTTGCTGCTTTTTACAGCACCACGTTTTATTTTGTTATTTTTTCCTTTCAACTTGTTCTTCTTTTTCTTCATACTTTATATTTATTTGAAGTATTTGTTGTTGTTATTATATAGTCCCGCCACCCTGTTACAAGGGGGGATGAGAGTATTTTTTTTTTTTTTTTTTTTTTTTTGAGAGTTAGTATCTCTGTATAAGTTTGTTTATATATCTCTCATCATTTCTTTTAACATTTTGTTGGTTTTATTGTGCTTACATATATTTTGTTATTTCTTTTTGTTCATTCGTTTGCATGTGTATGTGTGTTAGTGTGTGTGTGTGTGAATGTCTGTTTTTTGTTATTTTTACTTATACATCTTTCTTTTCTGTATTGTCGACTATATACACACACATACAATGACAGAATTCTAAATGTTCTACGGGTTAGCAACAACTTTTTTGCAATTTTTGATTTTTCATTGCATACTTTTATGGGTGAGCTACACACACCAACATACACACAGTTTTAGTTCTATATATATTTGTAAAAAAGGATGGGGAGGCCGGCTGGATGGCTGGTTGACTGGCTGTTTAACCATGAGGTTTTTTTTTTTTTAATTTTTTGCTCTATAGATGTTGTTCAATGTATAAAAGAAAGTCTGTTTGTTTGATTTGGTTGTTTGGCTGGCTGGCTGTCAGACTGTCTATTTTGGTGTTTAAAAAGTGTAAGGGAGTGTGTGTTTGTTGGCTGACTGGCTGGTTGCTTGTCTATCCATGGGTATCTTCTGTTTGACTGCTAGTTTTTGAATGTTGGTTGGTGTTTTTTCGTCTTTTACTGCTGCTCTTCTTTGGTATTTTAGGGTATGAGTATGATTGCATTGTATATATATTTTTTTTATGCTTTAAATTTTTTGTTTTTTTACGTATTTTTGTATTGAATCTTTTTCTTCTAGCCCTTAGACACATGCGCTTTTAGTTGTGTTTACATTTCTATATTTGTATAAAAAAAATAATAAAAAAAAAAGTAAAAAACACAAAAAATTAAAGTTTTGTTTTCATCATTGTCGTATCATTTGTAGATTTATTTTCTATTTTATCTAGAAAATTTTCTTTTAGATGTTTCCGTTGCTTTTTTTTTTGTTTAAAATAAAACACATAGTTATCAGCTGCAAAACAAGAGAAAAAATTGATCCTGTTAGAGGAAAGAAATATTGATTTTTGTTTAATAATTTGTAATGCAAAATATTGCATACTTTTAGGCTTATTTTTTATTTCAAAATAACAGAAATGTTACCTATAATTAAGTAATTTCTATTGAATTTGGATTTTTATATAAATCTATAGCATATTTTTGGGTGGAAGACTGTAAACTAGAGTAAAGTTTGGACTATAGACTACGCTGTAGACTAAATATTAAAATAGACTATAAATTAGAATATAGACTAGACTACAGACAAAACTATAAATTATACTAAAAACTAAACTATAGAAAAGACTACAAACCACACCGTAGACTAGGCTATAGGCTGGAATATAGATTAAATTAAAAAAAAAATATTGTATACTTTTGGGCGAGTAATAAAAATTATAAATATTTTTAAAAGGTTATAAAACTTGACTATAAACTATACTATAGATCAAATTATAAAGTAGTTATACACCAGACTATGGACTATACTATAGGGTAGATTTTAGACTAAAATATAGATTAAATATAAAAATATATTTTTGGCGGATAATACAAATTTTAAATATTTTTAGAAAGTTATGGGACTAGACTATAAACTAGACTATAGACCAAAATATAAAGTAGTCTATAGACCAGACTATAGTCTACATTGTAGAGTAGATTATAAAGCAGACTATAGAGTTAACTATAGTCAAAACTATAGTCTACATTGTAGAGTAGTAGATAGTAGACAAAACTAAGAAGTAGACTGTAGATCAAACTATAAAGTAAACTGTAGAAAATACCATAAACAACATAAACACAGACTCGATTATAGACTAGAAAACTGTAAAAACGATTATAGACTTTACACTAGACTATATTATAGACTAGACTATAGACAATTGACTATACTTCAGACACGACTATAAACTACAGGTTGAAATAAACAATACACTCACTTGGACTATAAATTAGACTGTATACCAGACTTGATCATGGACTAGAATCTATACTAAACTATAAACTAGACTTTGTATTAGACTATTGACTAGACTATACTGAAATATACTAGATTATAGACTAAAATATACTTTAGACTATACCCTACATTGTATGCTAGATTATGAATTAAACCATAAATTAATTAATTGTAATTTTGTAGTTAATAAGTTGCGTTATTTAGCTTGGTATTTATGTTAATCTATGAACTAAACTACAGACTAGACTATATAACAAACTATAGACTCGAATATATTCTAAACTAAAGATCGGATGATAGGTAGAGGTAGTTAGTTCTGCAAAACCACAACCGCTGCATTCGCTCGCTTCATTTCAGCTGATCGAATATCCATCTATACAATACAATAAACTAGACTTTGTATTAGACTATTGACTAGACTATACTTAAGACTTGACAATACCCTAGACTTTACGCTAGACTGTGAATTAAACCATAAATTTACATGAATATGAAGCTCCGTTGTCAAAAACCTAAGTCGGTTGTCAAACAAACCCAAGTCTAATTTAATTTAGTAATTTTTTCAATTGAGTTATTAAGCTTGATATTATTGTTAATAATCGATGAGCTAAGCTATAGACTCGTCTATATAACAAACTATAGTATCAACTAAAACTCAATTATATTCTGAACTATAGACCTAATAAAAGACAGAGGTAATTCAGCGAAACCGTAAATGCTGCAGTCGCTTGCTTTATTTCAGCTGTTCGAATATACATAATGCGTCCGCAGTTTTCAGCCGATGCAGCGAGACTCGGAGTTGAACGTGGTGATATATAAAATACCAACCCTCATGATCCTAGGAATGCACAACTTAATTGTGATATTAACAGGATGTTAAATGATTACAAGAAAAAGAAATGGTTAGATCATTTAAACAACTTAAATTTGAGTACAAGAGTTCACAAGTTGTCAACAGTTTGACCAATTGAGTCAAAACTAAGTCTTTGTTCACACACAGCAAATTTTTCTTGCTGAAATTTGGATTTTGTATGCTAGAGTGATAAAGAGATTGTTAAAGTTTAGTATTTTCTTATCCTCTATTTTTCCCCTATCAAGTCAGAACTGCAGGAAGAAAAAATTGCCGTGTGAAAACCACGACTTAGGAATGCTAGCTTCCGCTTTGCCCATTATAATTAAGCATCCAGAAAAAAAAGAGAGGAAGAGACAAGGCGAAACGTAGAGTTGTTCGCAAACTATGCAACCTTCCTTGTCAACGTTAAACCACAACTTTTCAAGTCAACTAAAGTTGCAGAGGCCATCAGCAATGCTAAGACTTCCAAAGCCATTGGCCCAGATGAAATTTCAATGCTGTTACTGGAAAAACCTAGGCTTGTGGAAAGTCGAGTACCTGACAACGGTTTTTAACTTGTCGGAGAGAAGCCTCATTATACCCTATGCCTGGAAAATAGGTTCATTCATCCCGATATTTAAACCAGGAAAAGACGAGAGTGAAGGCCTATTTCCCTTGTGTCAGCTATCACACAGACTCCTGAGGCTTTCTCCTCTCCGCGCTGAAAGCTGGCAATCAACTCGGATTCCATAAGGTGAACAGCACCAACACATCATTATCATCGCAGCCACTTACTTCGTACATGGCTTCTTCTCATGGTTCTTAACTTCGTGTCAGCTGTCACGAAGATTCTGGAAAACAGGTTCATTCATCACACGACAATCACACAGGCCTATTTCCCTCCTGTTAACTATCATAAAGATTCTTGAGGTCTTCTCTTCTCCTACCTAAAAATCTTGCAACCAGCACGAATTTCCTGAGATAGACAGCACCAACACATCATTACCTTCGTGGCTCTTAACATTTTCTTCTTTCCGGACCTTTCCTTTCTTTCCGGACAATGTCAAACAACTTGAAGAAATGGATAATAAATTATTTGAGATAAATGTTCAAAATACTGTGGGCGTTAAATAAGGAGTCCCTCAAAGCGTTTGCTGTTGCCACTCCTGTTCAACTTGTATCTCTCGAAACTCCCGGCTCATCCAATAGGAGATGACGTGATATCATATGCAGACTATTACAGTGACAGGCCATAATATTGATGATTTATGCAGTTTGGTAAATAGTTAATCTAAGTGAAATCCACAATTTCTTTACTACACCGTACTTAAAAGTATTACCAATGAAGGATATAATGATCCTATACATTGTAGTCAATGAATTATAAGACCTGATTGTGCATTAGACGAAGATCATGGATGTCACTTTTGATAGCTACTCCAAAGTAGTGTAAAGTATAACTAAGATCCACAAACCGCTAGCTCTTTGGGTATGGACTAGAAATCTTAATGTCTGCATATAAAACGATTGACCAATCTGTAGCCTATGTTTAACAATGCTGCTGCAGTGTGGATCCCTTCTCATTGTGGCAACCAGTGGAGAAGTATTTAAATCTGCAACCTAATGAACTGTAACAGGCTCCGCACTCACCTACATGAGGAAGCAAATATTTTAACGGTTAAGGAACACTATGTAATCCAAACTCAGAAAAAACCTTCGCATATATGAGAAAAACATACAGGATCCTTTTAATCGAAAGTCTTTAATGGCAGCTTTTAATGGCACAAATTCCACGGTTGCAAGTTACCGTATAAATGTTGTACTTGTAGACCGTAGAAAACAAGATACAGATTCTAAAGGTCTCGTATTGTCCTTGCCATCCCCAATATATGAACTGCATATGGTCAGGGTAGCACCACATATTTAGCTGCACGTCTTTTGTAAATTTTCATAAATACCCCGCATACTGGAAAATATGTGTTTTAAAGTGAAAAGAACTATTTAACCTAAAGTATTTTACGCTTTTGAGGTTTAATTGTTTTTATTTATTTTTTTTTTTCCTTTGAAATCTATTTTTTAAAGAAATGACAAGTTTTTAAATTCTCTCTTTACAATTTTGTTCTGCTACAGCACAATAATATTTCAATACTAATTTTGCGATTTTTAGACCATTTCCTTTATATATTTTGATAAAATGGTTTTTACTCAAAAGCTTCTTGTGGGTTTAAATAGAAAAAAATAAATAAAGAAAATTTAAATCTCCTAATAATTGTTTTCCATTATCTACTTACAGGTCTATTATGCAAAAAAGAAACGTCGTGCCCAACAAACCCAAGGCGAAGATGATTCCTCCAATAAAAAGGAACGTAAATTATATAATGATGGCTATGATGATGATAATCATGATTATATAATAAAACATGGTGAAAGATTTTTGGATCGTTATGAAATTGATTCATTGATAGGTATAAAATAATTTATTATCTATTTACTATAAACAATTATTAATAATATTTTATATGTTTCAATAGGCAAAGGTAGTTTTGGACAAGTGGTCAAGGCTTATGATCATGAAGAGCAAGGTTATGTAGCAATAAAGATAATTAAGAATAAGAAACCGTTCCTAAATCAGGCACAAATTGAGGTTAAACTATTGGAAATGATGAATCGTGCAGATGCAGAAAATAAATATTATATCGGTAAATATATATACATCAATATGAAATAATTAAATGAATTATTTGTAATATCTATTTTTTTATATTAATCTAGTTAAACTTAAACGGCATTTTATGTGGCGCAATCATTTATGTTTAGTATTTGAATTATTATCCTATAATTTATATGATTTATTACGTAATACAAATTTTCGTGGTGTCTCATTGAATTTAACACGAAAATTTGCTCAACAGCTATGCACTGCTTTGCTCTTCTTGAGTACTCCCGAACTGAATATAATCCACTGTGATCTAAAACCCGAAAATATATTACTTTGTAATCCCAAAAGATCAGCAATTAAAATTGTTGATTTTGGCAGTTCATGTCAATTGGGACAAAGGGTAAGTTTTCCCTAACAATCTCTTAGACTCTAATAATTTCTCTTTTTCTTTTATACTCTTTAAGATATACCAATATATACAATCACGTTTCTATCGTTCACCGGAAGTTTTATTAGGCATACCTTATGATCTGGCCATTGATATGTGGTCTTTGGGTTGTATTTTAGTTGAAATGCATACCGGTGAACCTTTATTTTCCGGCTGCAACGAAGTCGATCAAATGAATAAAATCGTTGAAGTTTTGGGTATGCCACCCAAATATTTGCTCGATCAAGCGCACAAGACTCGTAAATTTTTCGATAAAATTGTCTCAGATGGTTCTTATGTTTTGAAGAAAAGTCAAAATGGTCGTAAATATAAACCGCCTGGGTCCCGCAAATTACACGATATATTGGGTGTTGAAACGGGTGGTCCGGGTGGTCGACGTATGGATGAGCCTGGTCATTCGGTAGCGGATTATTTGAAATTTAAAGACTTAATATTACGAATGTTAGATTTTGATCCGAAAACGCGTGTTACACCGTATTATGCGTTACAGCATAATTTCTTTAAGCGTACCACAGATGAGGGTACCAATACGGGTGCTGGTTCGGTACAAAGTGGTAGTATAGCAATATCTTCGCCTTCCGTTAGTTCAACATCATCGTCAACGGCTGCACTAGTGCCGGGCGGTCAAATGGTACCGGGCAGTGCGGTGCAACATTCAGAACAACAGAGTCATGGTAAGTTTTTATAAGAATTTTGATTTTATTTTTTATTATTATTCTATTTTATTTTCTATAATTTTGAGTAATTTTGTTTTTTAACTTTGACGGATTTTCTATGATTTTTTTTAAATGATACTTTATCTTTTTAATATAAAGGTATTCACCTCAGAAATTGCAACTTTGCTAGACGCTTGCAAAGTAAGTTGTGTAAAATTTATTCTATGTGGTTGTTATTGTGTTTGCAGAAATCGATGCAAATTTTCTACTTTGCAAAAGTCTTGCAAAGTTACAAATTTCTGAGGTGAATACCTTTTATAAATTTTTTATTTAAATTGTTTTATTTTTATGTCAAAATAAGATAGATGAATTGCGATAAAATTTCTTAAAAAGTTCAACATTTTAGATCTAAAGGGATGATGAAGGATTTTGAATTAGTATTGTATTCAAATATGGATTTTTTTTTTTTTTTTTGTAATTTGAATTTTTTTTTTAACAAAATAATTCAAACTTAAAAAAATACTTTTAATTTTGCCATCGCTTTCGAACGAAATATTAATACATTTTTGTTTGTGAATAGAAAATTAAAGACTATAGTCACAATTTGTGTTTTATGACTATTTTTTAGGGATGCCAAACGGGACTGGATTTTGCAAATCCCGGGATTCGGGATTTTATAATTTCAAATCCCGGGATCCCGGGATTTTTCGGGACCCCGGGATTTTTCGGGATCCCGGGATTTTTCGGGATTTCGAGATTTTTCGGGATCGGGATTTATATTTCATATAAAAACACATTTTAAATATATGGAAAAAAATCAATTTTTTATACATATTTTAATTAAAGAAATTTAAATACGAATAAATTTCTAAAATTAAAAATAAATCATAAGGTTTGTTCGTTTGAAATTTTAGTAAAACTAGTTAAATAAAAGAGATATTTAAAAAATAAATCTAAAAACCAAGCTTTTACTTGAAAAAGTTAGAAAAAAGAAAATAATAAAATAAATTTTAGGGTAAATAAAAAGTTAAATTTTTATTATTATTTATTTTTTTTTTTTTTTTTTTTTCTTACTTGTGTTAAACGGAAATTTGGAAATATCTCAAAAATACGGGCATATGTTCTTTTGCAGATATTTTTTCTTATAAAATTTCATTAGCTAATGATAAGTATGATTTTTAGCTTTGTTGAATATCATCAGTAGTTAATGTCTATCCATTTTGGAAGATGATTTAACGCAATTTGGTCCTAGAACTTGTATAATCCAACATTTGTTCATTATTTCGTCTTCCATACAAATGTCTTTCCAGATATTATTAATACATATTATTTAATACAAATCAATATGTATTAATAATTAAAATAACGTTTTAAATTAAAATTCAATAGGAAAATGAAAATAAAATATTTTACTAGTCTTGCTCGTACAAAATATTCAAGTAAAATATGTATAGCAAAATAGAAAATTATTTTCTCTTGAAATGTTTATAACTTTTACTAGTTTTATGTGCACAGAAATGCTTTTCGAGTAAAATACTTACAATAATAAAAATACTAGTAAGAATAGCATACAAACGAACAGACCTATAATGTCCTAATCTTCGTAATCGATTTTTAATATATTTTTGAAAAATTTCTGTTAATATTTTGATGTTTTGTATTGCTTAGAGTTAATTTTTTGGATTGTATTTATGACACTAAATCTCGAAAATGAAATCCCGGGATTTTTTTCGTCCAATCCCGGGATTCGGGATTTTGAAATCCCGAAAAATCCCGGGATTTTCGGGATCGGGATTTCGGGATTGGCATCCCTACTATTTTTCAGTCACAATTTTTCTGTGAATAGGCATGTAAATTTCATTTATTTTTAATTATAATTTTTTTCGTTTTTGAAATTTAAAGCTTTTGGTCGAATATCAATAAATTCAACGTTAATTTCTTATATTCCACTCATTTAATTTAGTTTTTATTTTATTGAGTTTTGAAAGATTGTAAACTTAATTGGCAAATTTCACTTAATTTTCAATTTCGAAATAAACATTTTTATTTTAAAATTCTATATCAGCCTGTTTATAGAATTAAACACGGATTTTCTCAACAGAATCAATAAATTGGGTTTATGTATTTTATTTCTGCCTATAAAATCCAATAATTGTATATAAAATTTTAAATATTTTCGTCCCCAGTTTATAAGAAGAGTTTCAAAACAACGCCTAAAATCATTTATTTAAGAACATAAATATGTAAATTAGAGCAGAAATATCAATCCTTAACAATTTTTTTTTTTTTTTTTTGCTACATTTTCAGAAACCCATTTTAAGTTGTAATTTCGTTTCCAATCCAATTCCATTGAGGATTTCATAAACAAATTTACAAATTTATATTGTTATTTAAAATACGCTCTATTTTAAATAAATTTTAAGATTTTGGGTTAAATTTAAAATTTTGAACTTTAACTATTTTGTGTCATATTCGAAAATTCGAACTTGATTTAAAATTTTCAAAATTCATCTCATACAAATTGATTTTGATAGATTTCCTCTCATTTTCGAATATTTATTTATTTATTATTATTATTTTTTTTTTTTTCTTTTGAAAATTTCATAATGTTATAAATATATAAATATATACTTTCTCGAAATTTAACATTTTTAATCATGTTCGAAAATTCGAATTTGATTTCAAATTTCCAAAATTCATCTCATAAAAATTGATTTTTATTTTACTTTAAAAAATCATTAAAATTTTGAATTTTATAAATTATTGATAGTATTTTGAATCCATTCTCAAAATTTTACACTTTTGGGTGGTGTTCGAAATTTCGAACATTATTTAAAATTTCCAAAATTTGTCTGAAATAGATTGATTTTTATTTTACTAAAAAAAATCGTGAACATTTTTAATCTAATGGACTATTACCTCACATTTCTAATTTTCGAACTTAATAAACTGTTATGTTATTTAAGGTTTTTATTCGAATTTAATTTTGAATTTCTAAAATTTAATCCATATGATTTAGTTTTTGGTCCAACTTAAGAAAATATTAAAAATTTTAAGTTTTTAGATCATTTTTCTCTCGTTTTCAAAATTTGAACATCAAATTTTGTAAAAATATTTCATTAAATATGTTTAAATCATTTTCTTTTGATTTTTTAACTGAGTATTTTTATTTTAGTATTTAATTTTTAATAATTTTCACCGAAATTATTAAATTGGAAAATTCGAACTTAATTTCGAATTTATAAAATTCATTCCATATGAATTAGTTTTTCGTTTGTATTAAGAAAATATAAAAATTTTTCAGTTTTGAGATCATTTTCTGTTGTTTTCAAATTTCGAACATCGAATTTTGTACCAAAATTTCATTAAATTTTATAAATTCCGCTTAGTTTTTGATTTTTGAATATACTGTTTTTTATTTTTTGGTTATTTTAAATAATTTTTAGCGAAATTATTAAATTCGAAAATTCGAATTTAATTTCGAATTTCTAAAATTTATTCCATATGAATTTATTTTTAGTCTACCTTAAGAAAATATAAAATTTTTTTAAGTTTTAGGTTCAATTTCTTTCGTTTTTGACTTTCGAACATCGAACTTTGTACCAATATTTCATTAAATTTTTGAAATTCTGTCTAGTTTTTTCGAACATTTTTTTAATTTTTTGTTATTTTAAATAATTGTCAGCGAAATTATTAATTTCGAAAATTCGAACTTAATTCCGAATTTCTAAAATTCATACCATATGTATTAGTTTTTTGTCTATATTAAGAAAATATAAAAATGTTTAAGTTTTGGGATCAATTTCTATCGTTTTTGACTTTCGAACATAGAATTTTTTAATAAAATTTCATTATTTTGTAAATTTTTTATAGTGTATTTTCATTCTCTTTTGTAATTTATAAATTTTGGGTCATGTTCGAAAATTCGAATTTAATTTCGAATTTCTTAAAATCTGTTAAAACCGTTTATTTTTCCTATTACAAGAAAATCTAAACAAATTTTTAAGTTTTTGGGGTGATTTTCACTAGTTTTTGATTTTTGAACTTAGTATTTTTCTTAGAAAATTTTATGTTTTACTGATGACATTTTACATAAGCTTTCAATATTTGAATGTTTTGGGGTAATGTTCGAAAATTCGAATTTAATTTCGAATTTCATAAAATCGTTACAAATTGATTATTTAAATGTTGGTTAAAAAATATAATTTTTTTTTTTAAGTTTTTGCTTTATTTCCAATTATTTTTCACCTTTGAATTTTAAATTTTGAACTGAAATTGAAAATTCGTTGATTAATTTCTAATGAAATTAAACATTTTCGTTTGAAATTTTATCATCTTTCTTAAGTTTAAAAAAATTTATTAATTTATGATAATATTTTTTATTTGAAATTTGATAATTTTATTTATGTTCGAAAATTTTAACTTAATTTAAAATCTTAAAAACTAACTAAAACATTTTCATTTCACTTGCTTTTTTTTTAATTTCGACTGATATTTTTTTAAAAAATACTGAAAACTTTCAGATAAATTTTAAATATTCATAATAAATTTTATTTTATGAAAAATAGCTTCTTACATTAAAGATCATTTGCTATGTTTTTCCTCGATTTTGAGCTCTTCAAAATAAGCCAAATATCTAATAAATAATTACGAGTTTTAAAAGTTTGTTTTAATTAAAACTGTTTACTTATTTTTAATTTGTTACTTTTTTTTAATAATTTTATAAATTTTATTTTAATTATAATTTAATTAAATTAGTTTATTTATCAGTAGTGTTATTTTTCTTTGTAGTTGTTTTGTAATATTTTATATAAACTTAAAATTACTTATATACTTTTTAAAAAGATTAAATAAAATCAAATATTTTCTTCTCTTTTTCTATTTCTATGTCAATGTTATAATAAAAATTGTTTGTAACAAAAAATAATTATAACAATTTTAAACAAAACTAAAAAACATTGTTAAATTAAACACAAAAATCCAAACAAAAAAAAATGTAAATTAATTTAAAACTTCCCAAAAACTCATGTGTCATTAAAATTAAAAAAATCCTAAAAGATGATAGACGATGACCTGGCTTAATGGCAAAAGATCATTATTTACCACATCATCATCAAATTCAACACTCAACATCATTAAAATCAGCATCATCAACATCTTCATCAACAACATCAATCGCTTCCTCAGGTTCGAATACAGCAGCTACCAGGAATATAATTAATAAAAACACAACAACAACAACAATTTCAACATTAACATCCTCAACAGCCAATATAATGGGACAGCAACAACAACAACCACATCCTCAACACCAACAACAATCAACACATGGTACTATACATCATTTGGTTTAAATCCTTTTTTTCCATTTCACTTTTTAAAAACCAAAATACTCTCTTAAATTTATCTAAAAAATACTTTTTTCCTAAAACCTCTTTTTGTATATAAAAAATTCTCTTTTTTTTTAAATTTTCCATTCCTTCTCGAAAAGAAAAAAAATTGGCTTTTAATTTTGTACAGCCATTTTAAAAATGAATTACTTTTTTGAACCAGCACCACCAACCCCCGAAACATTTCAAAATTTTTGTAATCCCGGTTTTTTTTTTTGTGCATTTAATGTTTAAAAATTGAAAATTTCTTTAAAAAGGCAAAAGTTAAGTAAACAAAAAACATATTTGCCTGACAGAGAGAGTGTGTGCAATGTCTTGGTTATTTATATAGAGAACAACAAAAAAATTTAATGTCACGTTATATTAATATAATATAACGTAAAAGTGTAGCATATTATTATTGTAGTTTTTAAGTATTTCAATATTTATATACATACAACAAACATAAAAAAAGAAACAAATTACAAAAAAGTAACAAATTCCTTTTATTTCATATTTAAGTTAGAAAAAATTTTAGTTATTTATTCAAATTTAGTTTAAATAAAAAAAAAAAATAATAAAAAAAAAAGATTACTCTTTAAAGGATGAAAGAGAGATAGAGTGTGTGTTAGAGAGAAAGAAGAGAGAAATTAGTTTTAGAATTTTAATACTTCATCATAACTCTTTAAATAAAAAATTTGAAATATGGTATTTAATTTTAAAAAATAATAATAATATATTTAATAAAAACCAAAAAATTTCGTATTGAAAAATGTTTTTCTTAAATGTTAATCTTTCTATTTTTAAAAAATGTGCAGTATTCCGTTTTATTTTATTAGAAATCAAATAAATTTTTAAATTTATATATTTTTCAATAATTTTTTTATTTCCCTATTTAATATTAACATCCCAGGAAAAATTGTATTAGTTCTTAAACTAGTTCAAGAAGGCCTGAAAATAGCCTGTACTTGTACTACTTTGGCGTTTCGAATAATGATCAATGATAATGACCACCTCCAAAACTAGTTCTGTAGAAGTGTTACCTAGCCTGTACCCAATCTATGGAACGGTTCTAGAACTAGTTCTTTAATAAGTGATTTTTTTTTCTCGAAATTGTCACATTCAGAACTCATTCCATAGAAGCATTATCTAACGGTGTAATTACACCAGATCTAGTATTAATGATTTTGGAACATGTTCTCTAATTTCTCTTGGGATTAAACTTTTTAATTACAAAAATATTTAATATTTTAAATAAACAAATTTGTTAAATTCCTTTCAAATACATTCATGATACTTTTTTGTTACTAAATATTTTCGTAAGTGGCTTTTTTTGCAATAAACTTTAAAACGTTTATTTTATAAAAAAAAGTATTAATATAAATAATAAATAAGTTTATATTTAAAAAATATATTTAACGTTCTTTAAAAAAAAAATGTTAAGTTGTATTTTCCAAAAAGTCTTTTTTAAAGCTCTGTTTATTTAAATTTATTAAATTCTTTCTTACACAATTTGGGTGAAAAATAATAAACTATTTTAAATATTTTATAAATTTAAAAGTATTAATTATAATACTGGCAGGATTACTATGTATTGCAAATCGAAAAGAAAAAAATCATACAATATTCTAAAAGTTTTAGATTTCGTTTTAATTTTTATCGAATTACACAATAACCTCTTTATTATAATTAAAACTATTTTTAAAAATTTAAATATTTTAATACTTTTCCCTGTTTTATTACCACAAATATTTATATTGAATGAAGTGATTTATTTTTTTTAATAAAACATATTCAGAAACTTCATAGCCTTTTTATTTTCAAAAATCGAATACAAAATTTCTTTTAGTTCATTAAGAATAATTAGAGATGCCTAGTTAGCCCTTAATTTATTGCATTGTACTCTTGATTAATACTAAAGTCGTTTACAAGTTCTTTTGTAACAAATTTATAATCCTTTATCATTAGCAATCATCAATCAGACTTCTTAAGCTTTTAACTTCTGGAAGTATTTAAATTTATAGATACACAGTTTACAAGTTTTAAACGATATTGGAAAAATTGAAATCGTGGGTTCCTCTCAATTAAAAACTGAATCCATTCATCAAATCTTGTGTTGTTCAAAGTTCTTCCTTGAAGAAAATCTTACAGATTTTTATTTCGGAAAGATATAAGATTGTCATATCATGGCCAATTGAACTCTGTGCCTAAAAATTATATGAAATATGTTCTAAGATCCCTAGGAACAGTTTGTTCGCTCCTCAATCTTTCGATAAATACAACTTATTTGATAATTGAAAATGTTTAAAGTCTATTGAATTTAGACATTTTTTTAAACATTTCTCGTATCAGCTTAAGTTTATTGTATATCAGCTAAAGAGATTTGCGTGAAAACGTAATTAAAAAATTCTTAATTTTTTATTTTTTATTTCAAAATTGGAGTTGAATTTTATTTTTATTCTGGGTCTGCTGATTTGAAGACGGTTATTAAATTTTTCGAAACGACTAGTTTATAAAATATATAGCAATAAAATAAATTATCTTGAAATGTAATAAAATGGAATTTCATTCAAATGCTGTATTTTTTTTTTTTTTTTTTTTTTTCTCAAAATTTTAAGTTGGGAAGTAATTTTTGTTGAAGGATTATAAATACAAAAGAATTACTGAATTTAAAAATATTAAAATTTTCGAGTCAGTTTTAGTTTAAGAGATATCAAGAGAAAAATTTTCAAAAAATAAAATAATAAACTTTTTTGTAGATTTTTTACTGAATTTAAAATTAATAATTAATTTCTATTTTATGATTCTAAATATTTAAGGGCTGTTGAATTCAAAAATATTATTAGCATCTTCCTGACAGCTCTAGTTTGGAAGATATCAACAAAAGAAATTTTCAAAAAATTAAAATAATTTATTTCTTAAAATTTAATATTTTTCTTGAAATAAAAAGTGATAATTTCTATATTATGATTCTAAATATTTAAGAGCTGTTGAATTCAATGTTATTAAAATTTTTTCTAACAGCTTTGGTTTGAGAAATATTAACAAAATTAAAAAAAGAAAAACGTATATATTAAACTTTTTCTTAAAAGTTGATTTTTTTCCTGAAATTAAAATTGATAATTAATTTTTATATTAAGAATCTAAATATTTAAGGGCTGTTGAATTCCAAAATGTTATTAAAATTCTTCTAACTGCTTTAGTTTGGGAGATATTGACAAAATTAAAAAAGAATAATGAGAATATTAAACTTTTTCTTAAATGTTAATTTTTTCCTGAAATTAAAATTGAGAATTAATTTTTAATTTATGATTCTAAATATTTAAGGGCTGTTGAATTCAAAAATATTATTAAAATTTATCTAACGGCTTTAGTTTAAGAGATATCAAAAAAGAAGTTTTCAAAAAATGGAAATATGTAGTAAACATTTCTAAAGAGTAGATTTTTTCTTGAATTTAAAATTGATAATTAATTTATTTATGTTTTAAGGGCTGTTGAATGCAAAAATGTTATTACAATTTATCTATCGGCTTTAGTTTGGGAGATATTAACAAAAGTTTTCACAAAATGAAAATAATTAACATTTCTTAAGATTTATTTTTTTCTTGAATTTAAAATTGATAATTAATCCCTCTTCTATGATTTTAAATCTTCAAGGGCTGTTGAATTAAAAAAAGTTATTAAAACTTATCTAACGGTTTCAGTTTGGGAGATTTCAACAAACGAAATTTGCTTATAATTATTAAAAAATGAATTTTCGAAAAAAAAAAAATAATAATAATAATAAAATTAAAATAGGAATGATAAATAAAAAAGGAATGCTGAATTTGGAAATTGTAAAAAAAGTCGAGTCAGTTTTGGTTTAAATAAATAATTATTAAACAAATTAAAAAAAAATTAGATTTTTTTTTTTTTTTTTAACATTAACATTCATTTTTAACAAGTGTAGTTCTTTAAAGTTTAATTTTATTTAATATGAACAGATTTTAAAAATCTGCTTTACTTTTTTGTATCTGTTTTACTTTCCGAGTTATGATATTATAAATCTAACAATCTCTATTAATCTCTTTTTTCTTTCCTTTTACTGTAATCTTTCAAAAAAAAACCTTGTATAAATTTAACTTAAAACTTAACAATGAATATTTTTGCATACATAAATTTTTTTCTACTTTAAACAAAAAATAAATTTGAAAAAAATATAAAAAAACAATAAAAATAAAACGACTTAATTGACTGCCATAATTTTTAACTTTAAAAAGAAAAATGTTAAAAAAATCTCTCATAAACATTTCTATTTAATTATTATAATTAAACTTATAAAAAAAAAAAAATAAACATAAAACAACAAAAAAACAAATGCAACTATTTTATTTAAACAAACAAACCAAACTCAATAAAACTCTTAAGGATGCGAAATAAAAATAAAAGAAATAGCAATTTATAAAAATAATAACAAAAAAAGAATAAAAGGCAAATACAAAAAGAAAAAACAAAAGAAAAATAAAGATTAGTTGGTTCAACATTGTCGTAATCGAAATTTAAAAAAATAACAACAACAAAAGCAAATTATATATATTTAAAAATAAAAAAAAAGTTTATAAAAAAATATATTATATATATAAAAAGGAAATATAATAATTTAATATTATAAACGTAGTAATAAAAAAAATAACAACAACATAAAACACACACTGGAACGATTAAAGACAACTTATAGTTTTAGTAAGTAAAGTATAACAAAAAGAAAAAACTTTAGGTCATTTTCCAAAAAATATATATATATAAAAAAACATCCTAAAAAATTACTACTTTTGGCTATAAACAAAAACAAAAAAATTACTTCTAAAATTATATATAAAACAAAAAAAGCAAAAACAATTACTATTAGATTTTTTTAGACTTATAAGTCTCTTAAAATAAAAAAGAAAAGAAATAATATAAAGAAAATTTATAAAATAAAAAAACCAAAATTACTTAAACACATTTTTGGCATATAAATTTATCTAAAAATTAAATAAAATAAAATTTATAAAAGATATATATAATTTCAAGTTTGGCTTATTTATTTATTATTTTAAATTCCTATTAATTTTTTATATTTTTTATATATAAAAAAAAATATATTTAAAAACAAAATCCTCTCCTCATAATTAAAAGCAAAAACAAAATGTTTAAACCCTTAATTAACCCTCAAGGCAAGAAATATTTATATATAAAACAACACAATATAATAAAGAAGTAAACAAACAAAAAAAAATAAATTACATATTTTTGGCATCGAACTCTATTAAACTAAAAATAAAAAACAACTAAACTACTACTTACTACTACTAATCTAAAACACTCAAAGAAAATCTAAAGGTAAAAAAAAGGATTATAAAAATTAAATTGAATACAAAACAAAAATGAAAATATTTAAAAACAAAAAAAAAGTCATATGTTTACAATTATCCCCTCTCTACATACTTTTTGGACTCTATGGCAATGTTTATCCAATTAATCAATAAAATATTTACACAACAAATGAAAAAAGAAAAAAAATAATAATAATAAAAAGAAAATATGAATTAAAAAATTAAAATAAAACAAGAAAAATTTTATAATAATTTTAAAAAATTAATTTTTAAATTCCTTTTATAAATCTTATTAATTTAAATTCTGCTTAAAACATAAAACTAAATTTGCCTGGCTTTAAAATTTCCATACTTTCATAATTTTATTTAAAACTATTTTTATTTATTTTGTGAATTTTCAATTCATTGTTTTATTAAAAGAACAAATTTTGTTGACATTATATTTGAATTATATTATCAGTCCAATCATAAATATTTCCAAGGAATTTATGTTTCACGGAAAAAAATATTTTTTTCCCTTACTCAGTTGATATAAAAGGGAAATTTATTTTTCATAATAAGGGAATGGGGAAAAGTGAGAAAACACGCGGATTTATTTTATGATTGGGCTGTATAACTTCCCAGCAGTTTATTTAGCGTATTTAGCAATTAACGTAAGATTCATTGGTGTATAGTCACCTGACGCTCTCCATCTGTCACCAATGAGCATATTGACAATTGCCATTTTACTAACTCTATAGTGAGCGGGAAGAAGACGAAAAGAAGATAACAAAAATTTTTAACTGACTCGTTGTAACCAGTAAAGTGGTTGTGTGCGTACAAAAGTTACACTTTGTAACCGTTGAGGTGATTGGGTATGTAAAAAAAGGGCCACCTCGTAGTCGTGGAAGTGCTTATTGTCACTTTATTGACGCTTCGGTAGTCGTGGAGGTGGTTGTGTGTGTAAAAAAGTGAAAGCCTGTAGTCGTTGAGGTGACAATAGACTTCCTCCTAGGACAAGCTTATGTTAAAGTGACTTGTCACGTAACTAATAAAGTGACTAATGGTACCCTAATGTAGTCGGTTAGGTAAATTGTACAACTACCATAGACTGCTGGAAACTTTTTTAAAAAAAAAATTATAAATGATCCTTCGATTATAGACATTGATTAAATACTTAAATGAAAAATTATAACATTAACAATTTAAATAAACTCTTTGCTAAGTATTAATTATACAGTTTACATAGAAAATACAAATTTCTTAAATTTAAAATTATTTTTATTATCTTAATCACAGAAAAAAGATTTTCAATTAAATTATTAATCATAATTTAAAATGATTTCAAATATTTTTATAAAGTTACTCAAAATCAAAGTATTTAAACAAATTAAACTCAAATTTTACATAGAAAAATCTAAAATCCAATTTCAGTTACGAATAATACATAATCAATTATTTTATTAATTGAAATTCAACCTTATTTTTATTTATACATATTTGCTTAATTTATTGATTGATACATTGATTGTTTTATTTTTAGTAAAAATTATTAGAAAATTGTTTTTCATTGAAAGCTAAAACGTAATTTTTATTAAACAATTTTATATACAGTTTTGAGAGAACTTCAAAATCTATGAATAACGAGAAAAAAAGATATAGTCGGTCAAGCCCGACCATATGATACCCTACACCATTGTGAGCATCAATATTCAGGTAGGGATTTGTGATCAATTGTGGACCGATACTTGTGTTAAGTGTAAAATTAAACATACGAAAACAGAATATTATGTTGATACTAACATTTATATGAATTATTCACTTTTGGGTGATTCCTGAAAATGGACCTTATATGGGAGCTATGGTAAATTATAGACTGATATTCGTAAAATTTGGCAAGTTTTATTTATGTTTATATAAAACTTATTTGTGTCGAATATTAACATATGATTCTAACTTTTGAATGGGATTTATGCCCGTTAAATTGATTTTCTGAATAGAGGTTTAATATAAGAGCTATAGTCAATTATAGATCTATGAAATTTGATGAAATTTGGCACAAAGATTGACACTTATACAAAACTTCTTTGCACCGAATTTCATTTTCCGGGAGGACATTTGTATGGATCAATCATACCTAATTTCAATAAGCTTCGTCCTTGGACTATAATAAACCTGTATGCCAAATTTCAATAATTTATGTTCAAAATTGCGACGGACGCTGTTAAATCGATTTAGAAAGTAATTCTAAGCCGATTGGTATAAATTAAGGTGAGTCTTAGACCAATATTATACAAACGTATAATACCCTCCCCACCTATGGTGGTGTAGAGTATAAAAATCATAAAGAAAACATTCTACCAATGACAGACATGGGTTTAAAAAACGTTGCTTGAAATGTGAAATGTTTCAACTTAAAGCTAGGAGGTATTCACTGCTGGATCAATGACGGATACTGGCACTGGCTCGGGTATTTTCTCTGATGACTTAGACATTTCTATGTCTCTCAGATTACCCATTTCGTCTTCCAGGCTGAAGTATATGCCAGCAACGTGGCAGCAAAGCGAATTCAGGAATTTCAATTCTGCATTTCGAACATTGATATATATGTAGACATCCTTGCCGCAATCAAGGCTCTGAATTCTACCATTAAAAGATGTGTTGACGACTGTATACGCTCCTTAACTCAGCTAAGACACCTTCGGGTGGAGCTGATATGGGTTCCGGTCCATACGAACGGTAACGAAATGGCGGATAAATGCGTGGTCTTTGGACGAGGCAATCGCTTGCGAAGACATTCTTACCCCCCTTCGTTGCTGTATCCAATACTCTTGATAAATTACCACTCAATTACCACTTCTATACTGTCAAGGACACTCTAGCCATTCCGGTCCCGGAGCAGAACTAGAGCATTACTATCTCTTGACAGTTCATCGATAAGGCTTCTTATAGGTATTATCACAGGGCACTGTATGTCGGAACATATGGGTTACCCAGAAAAAAGCTTTTTCAGAAGTTGTTTAGATGAGGAAGATTCCGTACAACATTTGTTATGCGAAAGTCCAGCACTGAAAGGACGCAAACTGAGACACCTCGGTAGACAACTGTTCCATGATCTGGATTGTCTCAATGACATGCCACTGTCAAACCTGATTAGGTTTGTTAGGAGTACGGTTTGGTTTTAAGGTGGACCAACGGAACGTTAGTTTTTGTTTATAGAAAGGGAGAGGAGCTTTCTTCCCATATAGGGTAACACAATGGACCTAAGGGCCTCCGAGTGCACTCGCAATAGCGTTTTAAATATTTTTCCTAAGATAATTTTTAATACTGGATGAAAATAAAAATAAACATATAGTACACTGAAAAAATATTGCTCATTCAACGATTTATCAAAGATAAAAACTATTTCAATTACTTTTTTAATTTAATCAATCATTCAATTAATCAAAATTAAAATTTTTTAATATTTCTTAATAAAAATAAAATAATTTATCATCTTTCAATTATTTTTCTAACTGTATCAATTAATAAATTCAACAAATATAAATAAAAATACGTGATAATTTGAATAATTCAATATACAATTTTTTTAATAGGTTGATTTTCAATTAATATAATAATTGAATGTGTATTATTCGTAATTGAAATTTGATTTTATATTTTTCAATATAAAATTTGAATTTTGATTATAAAAATATTTCAATTCTATTATAATTTAATTAACATTCTTCCGACAATATTTTTTTTTCTGTGTAATATTTTTTTTTTTTTCTAATTTGCCCATTCCAATATTTTTTTATTTCATAAGAAATCAAGTGGAATAAAATAAACTTAATAAATTAATTTTTCTTAAGAATCAGTTTTAAATATAAGTAATTGGCTTCGAAGGACCAAATTTTTTACAATATTATTTAAAATTATTAGGAAATAACTTCAATTTTATTTAAAGTGGTTCAAATAGCCTTTTTTGTAATTTCGTAATGTATAATTGAAAATTAAAAAAAAAAAAATGGAACAAATTTAATTTAAAATAATAACTTCTCCACCTATGGTGGTGTAGGGTATAAATAATAAATTCAAATATTTTACCGGGATGATGTACTTTTGTATTATTTTGTTTAAATGTTTTCATGGTAGAGCATTTAAAAACAGAAAATTTTAAAATATTTCAACTTTAAATTTCTTTATGTTTTATGATTCTCTTTTTTTTTAATTTCTTAATAATTTGTTTATAATTTCTACATTTTCTTGTGTAAAAAAACGAAAAGAATTTAACTCATAAACTCATTAAAAACAAAAAAATTTTATAAAAGAAAATATTAATTTAGAAATGAGAAAAAAAAAATAATTAAAAACAAATTATGCATTTATTAGGTGACTTAACCACCATAGAGTTCATTATTTGCAAAATAATATTTCAAAGAATAAAAAAAACAATATAAAAAATAATAATAAAACTAAAAAAAAAAAACATATTTATACCATAAAAAAATCATTCATGCTGTATAAAATTTAACATAAAAAAACTTTAAAAAGTTTAAAAAAAACTCTATACACTTGTAAAATATTAAATTGATTAGCAATCCGTATACAAAATATTAATTATAATTAAAGTAAAAAAACAAAAAAAAAAAAAATAATATAAAATATTAGAAATTATTAAAAATAAGTAATAAAAAACAAATCATAGTTTATAAAAAAAAAAAAAAAAATATTAAAATAAAATTAATATTAATGAAATAAAAATAAAATTAAACTGAAAATAAATCTAAAAAAAAAAAATGAAATGAATGAATGTTCAAATTAATGCGTGTGTGTTTGTAAAAAATAAATATAAATTTAATTATAAAATATTTAATATTAAAAAATAATTAAATATAGCATACTTTTTAGATAAAAATATAAATAAAAAAAAAAAAACGGTTAAGATTAAAACATCTAAAAACACTCGTAATTAATTTTAATTTTTTTTCACAAACACACTTATTTTTTCTACATTTTCCCGAAGAAAAATAAGTTTAACAAGCAAAAAAAAAAAAAAACTTAAAATTTTCTTGTATTCAAAAAGAAAGTTTTAAATAAAACCGAAAAGAAAATTTACATTAAAGAAAATAATAATTATGGAGAAACAAAAAGTAAAACAAAAAAATATGTAAAACATTAAAAAAATTTAGTTGTAGTCATAAAGTTATATTTAATAATTAAAAAAAAAACAACATAAACAAAAGAATAATAAAAATTATGAAACAAAAACTTTTCCCCCAAAAAACACAAGAAATTAATAAAATTAAAATCAACAAATTCCAAAACCAAACTTTTTTTAATTAAATTTCAAATAGAAAATTCACTTTGAAAACATTTTTTAAGGCTTAAATAAATGAAATAAAAGTCTTATACAAAAAATTCATTAAATTTTCTTTAAACTCAATAAAAAAAGGGTTTCAAAAATATTTTATTCATTTAAAACAATAATATTTTATTATAAACTGAGAATTAGAATAAAAAATATCCATGAAAAGCTTTTCTCACTTAACAAAAGGTATTTTGTGTTTATATTTCTATAATTTTTACTAAAAGCTTTTAACAAAAAATGTTTGATTTCAGATAAAAGCTTTTTAAATGTTTTTTTTTTTTATGAAAACTTTTTTTAAATAAAATCATTGTAACTTTTCTAATTTTTTTAATAATTTAAGAAATTTTTAGTTGTAAAAATTTTTTTACTAAAAGCTTTCAACTAACAAATAAAAATTATATTTTAAAGCTTCTACGCTTTTTAAAGTATTCAAATTCAAGCTTTTTTAATTAAAATCATTCTAATAAGAACTTTTTTAATACATTTCTTTTAAAAGCTTTTTGTATATGAGAGCTTCTATTGAAAGCTTTTATTATGTGGAGTTTTGTACAATATTTTTAATGTTTCTTATTAAAAGGTTTATTACTACAGTTTTAAGATTTTTGGTTGAATAAATTTAAGAAAAGCTTTTATTTATTTATATAATTATTATTTTTTTTTTTTTTTTTTTTGAAAATTTTTATTAGAGCTTTTTAATAACAGGATTTCAACTACAGCTTTAAAAACATTTTGTAAATGCTTTTTGTATTTATTTATTAAAACTTTCATTATTTAATGTTGTTGACACGAAATTAGGTACAAACTTTGATTAAAAGATTTTTTTAACTAAAAGCTTTTTATTAAAATTATTTACAAAAATATTATTACTATTAATATTAAACTGTTTTAAGAAAGTTTTATTTTTTTAATTTAATAAAATACTTTTTTGATAAAAGTTTTTATAAAAGCTTTTTAAAAAAAGCATCTCAATTACAGCTTTAAAAACATTTTTTAAACGATTTTTCATATCCTTTATTAAGCTTTCATTATTTAAAGTTGTTTTTACGAAATTAAATAAAAAAAAGTTATTGAAAGCTTTATTACTAAAAGCTTTTTATTGAATTGTATTTTTTTAACATAGACATGTATGTGTTTTTGTAATACAAACTGTTTTATGAAATTCTTTTTTAATGTTCTTAAGAAAGGCTGTTATATTTTTGATAACAAATTTTATAAAAGTTTTTTAGTAACAGCTTTAAAAGCAAAAATTTTTAAATGTTTTTTATATTTAATTTTTTAAAGCTTTCAATATTTGAAGTTGTTTACAGGAAATTAAATAAAGATTTTCATTGAAAGCTTTATTACAAAAAGCTTTTTATTAAATTTTAATTTTTAATGAAATATAATTTTCAATATCTACTTATTTTTTAACTCTTTTTCAATAAAATGTTTAGTAGTGAGAGTTTTTTTGATAAAAGAAATGAAAGCTTTTATTAATAATTTTTTTTTTTTTTTTTTTTGCATGATCCTTTGGATTATTAACTTTTGGCTTAAATGTTATTTTAACTAAAATATTACTCAGTGGCCATGCTCTAGCTCCCTCGGGATCTACGGATTATATGTGCACTGAGATTGATTTCGGGGAAACTCCTACACTAATTATCCCAAATAGGGACCAATGATCAGGCATAGGGAAACTATTTAGTGGAGTATCGGTAGTCACTGATGGATCCAAAATGGATATAGGCACCGGGGCAGGTGTATATATTTTTGAGGAGGACATCAGAAAATCGTATAGGCTCTTGAATATTTGTAGTGTGTTCCAAGCGAAAATTCTAGGTATTCTTAATGCCACAGAATTGTTAGCGACAAACATTGAGAAAAATGCTGAAGTAGCTCTGTATGTGGATAGCCAGGCGACGCTTAGGACCCTGAATGGACATTTTGTCAAGTCTAGGCTAGTTAGAGACTCTAGTAAAGCTCTTAGGAAATTGATGAGTGATTATCATATGAGACTGAGAAATGAAATAGGTTATGAATTAGCTCGGAACGGCTAGGCTTTTACTTCAGTTTAATTAGAGAATGGATTCGGAAGAGCACCAATCATGCATGGAATAGCAGAACGGATTTGTAGGATTTGTGACAGGAATAGGCTAAGGGAATACCGTTGGCTTGGAGCAAACGCAATGGTTCGGTACATTTTTATTTACTATCCTATTTTTATTATTTCTCTTCTTTTCTTGGTCTCATGTTAGCTTTCAAATACTTCTGTCACTACTTCTACTTCTGTCACTACTACGAAGGGACTTACAATGGACTTCTAAGTTTCCGAGTGGATATACAGGTACTCATTTGAGTATAACACTTCTCTACCTATCTACCTTCTTTACTGAGAGCTTTTATAATAGAAAAAATTTTGTTAAAAGCATCATAAATAAAAATTTTTAAATTTATTTTTACGACTTTTTATCAACATTTTATCAAAAAATAAAAGCTTTTCGTTATAAGCTTCTTTACTGAAAGATTTTTGAATAAACAAGTTTTTAGTAAAAGTTTTATTTAAAAAACTTTTTTTAACATTATTTGATAAAATTGATTAGAAAGCCTTTTTTATTAAACATTTTCTAAATTTTTTTTTTCTTTTTTTTAAGTTTTTTGTTTTTATTTAAAGCCTACTGAGAGCTTTTTTATTATTAAAAACTTTATGAATTAAAAGTTTTTAAAACTTTTTGAAGGGTTTATGTTTCAAAAAAAAAAAAAAAAAAGTAATAAAAAGCTTAACCATTTTTTATGAAGGACTGTCTATAAAAAGTTTAGAGCTTTTTAGTGAAATACTGCTTACCAAAAGTTTTTTATTAAACCTTTTGTTAGAGTTTTCCATTGCAAATAGTTTTAGATTTTATTGAAAGCTTTTTTACATAGAGATTTTTAAATAAATGTGTTTATTATTAAAATCTTAATTAATTTTCAATCTTTAAAACTTTTTTAAAGTTTTTTGTTTTTCGTAAATGAATTTCTGCTTAAAGTTTTTCTTATTTAAAGCTTGTTTTTTAAATATTTTCTAAAAATATTTATATTAAAATTTTTTATTTCAAATTAAGAAATATTTATTTGATTTAATAAAAAAATCAATTTTTTTTTCAAAACTTGTTATTTAATAATTTTGATAGCATTGTAAAGAATGAAATCTTTTTTAAGAAAAGTTTATACCTTTGAAATATGTTTTTCTTTTTGCCTTTTTTAGTGAAAGAAGCATTTTTTTCTCAAATTTAAAAAGCTGTTTTTTAATTCTTTCACCTTTTAGGACGTAGCTTGTTTGATGCGTTTTTTAAAAAGATATTTTTAATGATAATTTTTTTTTTTTAATGAAGTGAAAATTTCTTTTCTTTACATATTTTAAATATTTTTTCATAAAAACTTTTTTTATTATTATTTTATTGTTATTTTCTTTAAAAAAAATGTGTATTTATTGAAAGTTTCTTAATTTATTAAAAATTATATTTTAAAAAGCTTTTAATAATACCAAAAGCTTTAAAAATTTTTGCGTTCTTTTGTTTGCTTTTATTATACTAAAGTCCGTGGTATCAAATTGCTTTTATAGATTTTTACTAAATAATTTTTTGGAACTAATTTTAAAAATAATTAGGAGATTTTTTAATTTAAAAAGAAAATTCAAAATATTTTTTAAAGGTGAATTTTAAGATAGGGGTACATAGTTCTTTTATGATCTTTATTGACATATTTATAGCCAGCCCTTTTGACATTTTGCCTTTTAATTTTTAGATACCATTGAATATTTCTAGTTATTCCCAAAATTAGAAAGAAAAATTTTGTAATTTTTTTAAATTTTGTTGAAAAAATTAAAACAGATTTCCTTTGTTTTCAGGTTTTTTAATAAATCTTTAACAATTTCACTTATTTTCAATTGAATTTTTTACCAAAAAAAATTAAAATATAACACACACCCGAACAGTATTGAATAAAACAAAAGAAAAAACAAAAAATACTTAACTTGAAAACCTTAAAAACGTAAAAGAAATGAAAACAAATATTAGAAAACCCAGCTAAAAATAAAATATATATAAAAAAAAAAACAAATATTTATTTACAAGAAAATAATAAATAAAAATACATTAATTATAAAAAAAAAGAAAAAAAATTATTAAAAAAAAATATTTTTTATTTAAAAAAATAAATTTTCAGTTTTCAAATTTTTACCAAAACAAAAAAAAATATTTTAATTTTTTTCTACCTATGAATAAAAAAAATAAATAATAATGATAATGATAAAAGAGAAAAACAACAACGTAATTAATAAATTATAAAAAAAAGAAAAACACAAAATGTTATACAACTTTAAGCCATTTATTAATTAAGTAACAAAAAAAATAAAATAACTTGAGAAAAAAATAAAAAAAACAACTTCATCTTAACAACCGTAAAAAACAAGAACAAAAACAGAAATAATATTAAACAAAAAGTAATAATAATTATAATAATAAAGAAAAATTATTATTAAAACATATTTCATTTAACTTTAAGTTAATATTTCATAATTATTATTAAAAATACAACAACAAAAACAAAGAAAAAATTAAACAAAAACCCATAAATAATAATAATAATGATTATATGAAGGAAAAAAATAAAGAATAAGCAAGAAAACAAAACAACAACAAAAAAACTTAATAAAAAATTTATGATATAATCAACCAAAAAAAAATGATTATTTTTACTTATTTGAATCTCTGAAACAGATCAAAAATTAAACTAATCTCGAAGGTTTTTTAAAGGTATTATTTAGCCTTAATCATTGTAACGCTTAAGATCTTGGCAACTTTTTATTTGAGACTTAATTGTGGGGGTATTTGAAGTCTTAAGCTTAGGTTAGGTTGTAGGGATGACACCGACTAATTCTAAGTCGCTGCCATAGAGACCAAAGTGGTCTATTATGATTCTTTAAAAAAATACTCCTCTTCTTTGTGTTGTAGTGCATTCTATGCCTTTCATTTCGTTGCCTTGATATATTCAAAGAAAGTCCAAGGATTTGTACCTCTGATATCAGACAGGCTCTGAAAGAAAAAAGATCTAAAAATATTAAATCGCCTATTAGATAAGGCAGGGCATTCACATTAGTAAGTGATAGCTGTCTGCTCTATAATTCCTTATCTTACCATATGCTTACCAAGAGTATTGTGACCAGTAATGGAAAAGTGGTATCTAATTCTTCTTCCATTACATTGTAGGGTGTTAAATAGTCTGTTATACAGCCTGCAGTCACATTCCTTATTATATCCGAGTGACGCACCAATTCAGTTTTCAATGAATCAGTTTGCTTTGGTCTTGTAAGGATTATCCTTGCTGATTGCTTAACATGTAAATCCAAAGGTATAACATTCAATAAAATCTCTAAGGCTGCTATAGGCGTGGTTTTCATCGCCCCCCGTGATACTCAACAGTACTAACCTATTAAGTTTGTTCCGTGCATCAGAATATACCTTTTTGTTAATAATAGACCACCACACATGGCAGGCATATGTGGCTACAAACCTTACCACCGCAATATAAAGCGAATAGAATAATTTTGGTTTTATACCTCCTTTCCTGCCAAAAGGTTTTTGATATGAATATAGTGCAGCATAAGCTTTCTTAATTCGTACGTTCAGGTTATCCCTCCAATTTAATTCACTATCTAGATATATCCCCAGAAATTGCGCAGAGCTAGCTTTAAGCTTAAGTGCTTTTCATGTTTTATTTGAGCTTTAATCTTCCGTTTTTTTCCAAGTCTTTTTTCTGCTTCCATCATAGATCATTTTGAAAGACTTATTTTAACTTAAATTCTAACTTGTTAAGATGTTTTTTGGCCTTTAATCCCAGAACTTTTTTGAGCTTCAATTTTAGAAGTTTTTAAGATCTTTTTTACTTCTCATTTATATGTCAATCTCTGGTATTTTTCAAGTTTTATTTCAAGTTTAAAATTAGGTTTTATTCAAGTTTTATTTAAGCTTCAATCGTTGGTCATTTCCAGCTTTAATCTTAAGTATTTTTAAACTTTTATTTTTACTTCATACTTAACTAATTCTAAGATCTTCTTCACCTCTAATTCGAGTTTCAATTTTAGATCTGTTTCACGTCTTATTTAAGATTTCGAATTTCAATCTTAAGTATTATTGTTACTTCAGCTTCAATAAAAGTTTTTCGGAGTTTTTTTCGTAGGCCTTTTCAAATTCTTTTTTTAAGCTTCAATCATAAGTCCTTTTAAGAAGCCATTTATTATCTTATTTAAAGTTTTATATGAGCTTCAATCGTCAGTCTTATTTGGACTTAAATCATAAGTATTTTTCAAATCTTGTTATAGTTTTATTTTTAAAATTTTAGGACTGTCTAAAGTCTTTTTCAAATCTATTCAAATTGTAGTACAATTTCTTTCAAATAGAAATTGAGCTCCAAACGTAGATCTTTTTAAAGACTTAATAATCTTTTGTATTTTTTTAAGTCTTTTATCAACTTCAACCAATTCTTATGTTAAAGGAAAAAATTCGGTTTAAAATCCACGACGTTGTGATCATATTGATAATTTTCACTAGCGACAAATTTTTAATACACAAAATAGTAAACAAATAATTCAATACTGAAGTGGTGTCAACTGGATGTCAATTGGGATAAATTTTTGTTAATGATTTCAACACTATTGACACTAAATGCTATTGTTTTGAACTAGTTAGTTTAGGTGGCGTAATTACGCCTCTACCCTGAGAACAAACGACTCATTGTGATCCCTTTAAAGATAGAGAAGGAAAAAGAAAAACGGAATAGAGGATAAATAAAAAGTAAAGTGGAACCTAAACACTAACAGTTATGATTGCCTCTAAGCCATCTTATTGCCATTACAAACCCTATGAGATTAATAAGTTCTTTGTCTGTAACCTCATCTAGTTCATGCAGTGTGTGGCACCCAAACCACTTTAGCCTTCCGCGCTGAAGCCCTACACAATAACAGAGTTTGTGCTCCACTGTCTCTAAGCCCCTCTACATCTTCACATGTCCTGCAAAAGTCTGACATGCTAATGCCCCATTTACTCATCATGTTCCTTATTGAGAAATGAAAAGAGATCATTCTCATCATGACTCTCAGACTATTACGACTCATATCCAGAAGGAGTTTCGAATCTGCTAGTTTAAGACTAGTCCTTAACGCTCTAGATACTCTGCAGTCCGTTCTATCTCTCCAGGCCCGATTCGTGTTGACCAGAGTCCAATTCTTTATGGCCCTAAAATAGCCAATTAGAAAGCTAACAGATGTCTTTACGAAAGATCTATCCAGTTCCGAGCCACCACGCACCAGCTCCTCGGCTATTTCGTTGCCGAGAATGTCGCAGTGTCCCGAATCCCAACAGAGTCTTATCATGTAGACATTATCATCCATTCCTTCTTGCATTCAAATACCAATCTGGACCTAACATAATGACTTGTCAGTGCCAATAATGCTGCCTAACTGTCAACATAGATAGTAATCTCAGAGTTATGTTCAACGTTTTCCTCTAGCAATACCAAGGCTTTATAAATGCCCAAAATTTCTGCCTGAAAAACTCTACATCTATCAGACAATTTATAGTATCGTCTGATATCACTTACCATAAAGTAGACCCCCGCTCCCGTGCCTACTTCAATCTTTAAACTGTCTGTAAAGGTAACACATCCTCCATGGAGCTTTTCTGCTCCAACCCAAGACCCCAATTCTTACCTTTATAGTTCCTGCAGGTATAATAGACATCAAGTCCCCTCTTGATCCTCTCCTGAGTATTCCTCCTCCAAGACAACTTATTGAACTAGTATGTGGTCGATTTTTCCCTGGGTGTATATGAGCTTCAATATTGGTTTTTTAAGCCTTAATCATACGTCTTTTACAAATCCTATTTGAGCTTGAATCTCTTTCAAACAAATTGAGGTTTAACAAGGTCTTTTTATAGACTTAATTGAGCATCAATCTTATGTATTTTTAAGACTTTTTTTCAGCTTCAATCAAATCTTATATAAGATACAGCTGTAGAACTTTTCAACTTTTGTTTGAGCTTAAATTGAAGGCCTTAAACATATTTTGGCTTCAACCGAAGATTTTGAAAATTATAATTTAAATTAATTTGTTTAATTCTTAGAAAAAATCCGTTGATGTATTTAATTACTTATTTATTATATTTTTTATTTATTTACTTATTTATTTATTTACTTATTTATTTATTTATTTATTTATTTATTTATTTATTTATTTATTTATTTATTTATTTATTTATTTATCTATTTATTTATTTATTTATTTATTTATTTATTTTAATTCGTTATTTCCTTTAAAAATTTTCTTTTTAATTTTTTAATTATCTAATAGTATTTCTTCCCATCTCTTTTTCCCCTTCTACCCATAGGCCTCCTCATGCATCCCTCAAGCCAACAGCCCAGCAGTTTAAATAGTTTGGGACAAGTGGCCTCCTCTAATCTGCTACGTTCATCACGTGGTAGTGGTGGTGGTGGCGGTATCATGGGTGGTGGACCACAAAATTTCGATCAAAACAGTATGATGATGAAATCGCTTTACGAACAACAACAGCAGCAACAACAATTGCTAGCAGCTCAACAATCTTTGCAGGGTTTATTATCGCCCGGTTCAAACAGCAGTTGTAGTAGCAGCTCCCAGCAACAGCAACAACAACAGTCCAACAATGTAAGTAGTAATAATTATCCTTTGGCCATGGATTGTGATCCTCCTTTGGTTACACAACAAATGCCACAACCACCTGCTCTACAAATGCATCAACAAATGCCACCACCACCGCCCCCCATAAAAATGCAACAACAACAGCCACAGCCATTACGTTTTGGTGTTAATCCCTCTTCTTTGCAGGGAGGTAGTGTAAGTTCTACTACTTCGGGTAGTACGGGTTCTTTGAATTCTTCACGCTTAAGACAGAATTCTGGCAGTGCTGGTTTTAATCCTTTACCCACAAAACATCAACAAAATCCCCAACTTACAGCAGCTGCAGCATCCGCCTCAAATATTATGGGTGGTGGTGGTGGCATGACACATCATCATACTTATGCCCCACCCTCGCTGCCTTTAGATTTAGGTCATCATCCGCTTTCAGCGGCTGCCTCTCATCTTATGATGACCGATTCAAGTGTTATAACTGCCTCTGCAGCTGGCTCATCTACTGGACCTGCCTCGTATTCATCCTGGCCTTCGGTGGCACCACCAAATCATGTCTTTGGTCTACCCCAACCTCCAGCCCATGTAATGGTGGGAGGAGCTCCAAATGATTTAAACAATACACCAGCTCAACAACATTTAATGCAACAACAGCAGCAACAACAACAACATTCACAAAGACGTGCCGGTGGTGAACGTTTACCACCAGGTTCCTCTAATAATAGTTCGAATTCTTCTAGCGCCGGTAATAATAGTGGTTCTGGCAGTGGAGATGCCTCTTCGCCCATGGTAGGCGTTTGTGTTCAACAAAGTCCTGTAGTTATACATTAAGGTTACAACGCTTTGGTTTTTCTTTTTTCAGAAAGGAACACTTTTTTTGTTAAATAAATCTTAGTTTAAATTTCTTTTTAAACGGAGATTTGTTTTTTTTTTTTTTTAATAAAGTGTTTTTCTTCTTTACTGTTCTATTCTCTAATTTTGTTTTCTTTGCTCTGCTACTGCTCTATTAATTTTAAAATATTTTATATTTCTTATAATAAATTTACATAATAAATTTTTATTATAATTTTAATTATAATTTAAATTAAAATATAATAATATATATTTGTATTTAATTATTATTATATATATAAACGTTTTATTTTGGTTTCTTTTTTTTTAAATAATTTTACCATATTATATTGTTTATAAAAAGAAATTATATTTAATTATTAATATTATTATAGACCTTATAATATAAACAACATATGACATATAATAACTTAAATAATAATTATTATTTAAACATATATATTTTATTATATATGTTTTGATTTACACATAAAACAAAACAAAAGTACAGAATTAAAAAAGTTATTAATTATTTCTTTAGGGAAGTAATAGAAAAAGCTGCTTTAAAACAATTCATAGATAAGAATAAAAGATTTATTAAGAGAAATTAAACAGCAAATTTGTCTAAACAAATTACTTAAACAATATTTGTTTAAAAATTATCTCTTAAGATAAATTTAGAAAGAAACTTTATGGCCAAAAATATCAGTTTAATTTTCTTTAAATTTATTACAAAAACTTATTAAAATATTCATTTTTGTTTTAAATTTTATTACATTTCTAAAATAGAACTCTTAGAAATCTATATATCAGCAAGTTCTTCAACTCTTATACAGATATTATAACCTTTTATTAAACTAATATTTTCAAAAATTTAATTAAAAAAAGTTATTTTTAAAATAATTAGTAAAGGAATATTAAATTTCTTGAAACTCTTATACTATTTTAAATTAAGAATGTCTTATATTGTTTCACATGGTTGTTTTAATTTAAAACCAAGTAAAACTAGATGAATGAATTAAAAACTAATCTCTTAAAAGATTTGAATATTAAAAAAAAAATTGGAAATCATTTTATTAGAAAATATTTTAAAATCTTGAATTTAAAATTTCTTTGTTTTATATTTTAATTCTCAAAACTCTTATACAGCTTTAAATACACGAAATTTCCTGCATTTCCTAAAACCTCCCATTAATTTTAAATTAACAAAAAATTCCCACAAATTTTAACTTATTTGTAAAAAAAATTCATTTCGTATAAGAGTTTTAAAAATAAAAAGCTCGCCCAAAAAGGTTATATTAACTAAAACTCTTAAACGTTTTATAATAAAAACTGATTTATCAGGCCTGTTCTGGAATCACGGTGATTTCAAATCAAGAACGATTTTGAAATCACGCAAGTGATTTTAAATTTTTCGAAGTGATTTTAATTTTAAGAAATCATGAGCAAACAGCTAATTTTTTATTTTGTTTACAATTAAATAAAGTAAAATATTTAGCTTTTTGAAATATAAAATATTTAGCCTTTTATTAAAATGCCAGAAGCAACTTTATTAGTAATAATTGCTTTAAAAAGGAAGAAAATAATGAGCGAATTAAAAAACGTTATTTGCGAAATCTATCAAATCCTATGGAAACAGAAGAAAAGTTGTAGGTAAACAACTGACAGGCAAAGAAAAACTGAAATCACGAAATCTTTTAAAAAGTAAAGAAAAATTTAAACGCAGAACTAGAGGTGTTTTCAATAAATTGCTATTTTTTAAATGTTTTTCAATAAAATTAAAAATTTCCAAACAAAAATGGATAAAGAACATAATAAATTATTTATATAAAACATTTTACATTTGTTTAACAACACAGTGTTTGCAAAAATAAGCAAGTGATTTGAAATCGACACTAAAAAGTTGACCGATTTAAAATCACGTGATTTCATAATTATTTGTGCACAGAACACCTTTTAGGTGATTTGAAATCCCTTCCACAAAAAGTGATTTCCAGAACATACCTGTATATTAAAAAATGTTTCACTCAATTGTTAAAAAGAAGGATTTGGAAATTTATTTCATGTTTTTTTTTATTAATTCTCGAATTCAATAAAATATGTTCCATAATTTCTTTAAACTTTGAATAAGATTTTTAAAAATAAAAAATTCGTCTAAAAGTTTACATTAACAGAAACTCTTATACAATTTTTAATAAAAACTGATTTAAATAAAAAATGCTTTACACAATTGTAAACAAATTGGATTTGTAAATTTATTTTATGATTTTTTTTATTTGAATTCCCGAAGCTCTTATACAGATTTAAATGAAAATGCTTTATAATTTCTTAAAACTCCATGAACATAATAATTAAGAACTGCAAATTTAAATGTTTTTTTCGAAAAATTAATTTTGTATAAGAGTTTTAAAAACAAAAAATTGCCCAAAAGATTGCAATAACTAAAACTCTTATAACTTTTTTTATTAAAAACTTATTTATATTAAAAAACGCTTCACTCAACTGTTAAACAAATTGGATTTGGAAATTTATTTAATGATTTTTTAATTTATTTCTTGAAACTCTTAAACTGATTTAAATAAAAATGTTCCATAATTTCTTAAAACTTTCCATGAACTTATAATAAGTTAGAACTGCAAATTTTAACGTATTTGTCTATGAATTAATTTTGTATAAGAGTTTTAAAACAAAAATTTGCTTCAGCAGGTTACATTAACTGGAACTTATACCTTTTTAAATGATTTATATATAATAAATATATGAAGCACAATTATTAAACAATTTTGTTCCAAATTCAAATTTTCTATTAATTTGCTTTCTACTTCTCAAAACTGTTATACTGATTTAAATAAAACTGGTGTTAAATAAAAACGGATTTATATCAAATTTGAAAAGCACTTGATTTAAATTTGGAAATTTAATTGTTTCTTTTTTATTTTATATCTGGAAACTCTTATAACAACTTTATAATTAGTTCAACTCCATTTTAAAAGTTTTTGTTAAAGAATTTATTTTGTATAAGAGTTTTAAATACAAAATATAATCTCAAAGGTATATACTAACTGAAACTCTTATACGGGTTTTAATTAAACTTAGTTTATACCAAATGTGTGAAACATAATTGTAAAAAAGTTAGATTGGAATTGTTTTTTATTTTAATTTTCGAAATTCTTATACAGATTTATGTAAACAAATTTTCGATAATTTCTTAAAATTGTTCATAAACTTATAATTAGTAAAAAAAAACGTCTAATTTAAATGTGTTTGTGAAAGAATTGTGTTTGCATTAGTTTTAAAAACAAACAAAAATCGACCATCTGGTTGCATTAACTGAAACTCTTATACTGTTTTACAGCAATTGCGTTCAGCACAATTTGAATTTAAATTTTTGTAATAAAAGTTCGTATTTTGTTATAAGTTCATTTGTTGAGGCTTTACTGAATATTTTTTGTTAATTTAAAAAATTAAAGGGTCTAATTTTGTAAAACACTTCCCCTCACTTTGAAAAAAATTGCATGTAAATTGTCTTTGTTTTTCCAAAATGTTTATGGAAATCTTTTCAAAGTGAGGTGAAGGGATTTAGAAAATAGGGCGGTTTTACCTTTTGAATCAATCAAAACAACTTATATAAAATATCAATTATATAAAAATGTCAATCAAAGAGAGGCGAACATTTCCTATAAATTATTTACTTCGAATCTTGTGATTTCCTTTAAAATTAGAACATACGTATGTCCAAATGTGGGCCAATTTTCCCTGCATTTAAGGAGATAGGAACACATCCTTGAAGAAATTTTATTGACGATAATTTTTCATAAACTAATTTCTATATAATTTTTAATCTAGTCCCATATTCTCGCCTTCTTTCATGCTACGCTCATTAAACGGATAAATTTAATTTATTCATTTTCAGCCCATTCATAAATATTCTCAAGGAATTTATTTTCCACGGAAAAAATCTTTCTTGAGAATTTTTTCCCTTAACGCAGTTGATATAAAAGGGAAATTTATTTTTCACAATCAGCCTGTTTATAGAATCCAATACGGATTGTTTTTACAACATTTTCTGAATAAAACCAATAAATTGGGTATTAACAGGTATGTGATGGAAAACGATTTCGAAAACGAATCGATTTTAAATCGAAAAAAAGTGTGATTTTCTGATATTTTCGTTTTTGTAATGATAAAAATTATATATTAATCACTTTCTTTTAGATTTTATTAAATAATTTTTTTATATTTGCCTAAAAACAACTGTTATTTTTCACATGAAAATCATCAGAATTTTTCAAACCGATTAGTTTTGAAAACGATCGGTTTTCATCACATACCTGTAAATGTCTGTTTATGAAATTCGATAATTGGATTTAAAAATTTAAATATTTTTGTCTCCAGTTTATAAGGAGAATTTTAAAACAACGCTTAAGATCGATCATTATTTATTTAAGAACATAAAAATGTAATTTGAAGCGAAAATATCAGTTCTTTAACAAATTATTTTCGTTACGTTTTGATAAACCCGTTTCAAATTCCAATCCAATTCCGTTGAAGATTTCATAAACTGGCTGAATAAAAGTGGAAATAAAATTCCTAATTTACAGAAGAATTAAGACAGCGAGAAACTAAACTGATTAAAAATTTTATAAATAACCAATGTAAACATAACTTTGAAGTTAAATTGAATAATTGAACTTTAAACTTGTGAGTTTTTGTAATGAAAAAGAAAATAATAATTCGCTGAAAATATTAAAAATCAAACAAAAAATACCTTTTTGAGATACAAAATTTAAACACTTTTAAATTCTTAAGAAGCAAGAACATTTTTTTTTTCCAGAAATTGGGAATATTTTTAAATTATATTGTATATATATATTATATAATATTTTTTTCAAATATTTAACTTTTTTAAAGTTTTTTTACAAATTAAAAAAAAATCTAGTATTTAGTATAAAAAGTCTTTACTAGATTATTATATATTTTTGTAATCTATAAGCAAAAAAATTTGTTATCATTTTGAGGTTAAGTTGAAAGATTTTTAACAAAAAATTAAAAGTTACCACATCAAACATAAAAAAATTAAGCTAACTTTTGATACTCTCAAGTAAACAATTTGAAAAATTTCTTAGGCCACTTTATAAACCAATAAAACCTACCAGATAATAACATATAGAGGCGAAACTCTCGATTGACAATTGAAAAATAAATGTTTTGTAAAAAAAATGTTTTTTTTTTTTTTTTTTCTTTAGCTACAACAAAATGTTCTTGATTACATGTATTTTATTGTTGCATGAATTAGGTTTTTGAAAATTAGTTTCGTCTCTTGTTACTTTTTAAAACCCACAATTAAAGAACAAAAGTTGCAAATATTTCAAATAAAATTAAAAATTTTTAGATATATCAAAGAGATTTTTAATTTAATTATTATTAGACATATTTGCTGTTTAATTGGAATATGGAGAAAGGGAGAAAAATAACATATTTAACTTATTAAAAGAAGATATTTTTCACCTACTTCTTTCTAATCCTCTTAGAAATCTTTTATTAATAATAACAATAATTTTTTATTAAACGGTTTTACAAATCCGTCCATAGTTGTTTTCTTTTTTTTTATAAAATAAAAAACCAATACATTAAAAAATGAAATAGTAAAGATATTCACAAAAGCAAGAAAAATAAAAAAAAAAACAAAATTCATTAAAACTTTACAAACGAAATAAATAAACTTCTTTAAAATAACTATAGATACCACTGAATAGAAAAACAAAAAATTACATAGAACATATGGAATCATTCTAGAACTTAAATACCTTTGAAGGGGAAACAATTATCTAGATATGATTTTAGTTCTTAATTTCTAAATACAAAATTAGTCTTTGAAATTGCGTTATGTCTATGACAGGCCAAAAAAATCTTAGTTATCCTGCAATTAAGTAACCTAAAAATAACACAAACAAAAATTTTTCTATTTAAAAAAGTGAATATCCTTAGTTAAAACTAAACTAAAAAACTCTTGCAAAATAACATTATTCTATTTTAAAAATCTAAAAAAATAAATATAAACAGCAGCTTAACATAAAGAAAAACTAAAAAAAATCTATAATAATTATAAATAATTTATAAAATTAAAAAAATAATTATAATAAACAAAAAGTTTTAGTTTTAGCAACTCTATAAAAAAAATTATTAAAATAAAGCAAGCACCCGAAAACGTTTTATTTTTATTTTTCAATCAAAATAAATATCTTTAATGTTCAAAATGTTTTTTCATTTGTTGAAAAAAATATGTGAGGGATTTTTATTTTTAAAATAAATATCCATCAATGATTAAAAAAATAAATATCTTTAACGATAAATATCTTTAACGATAAATATCAGTTCGAAAAAAATTTAAAATGATTGTTTTTTTTATTCATACTTTTGTTTTGTTTTCAAAATATTTTTTTATTCAAATGAAATTGTTGTTGTTTAGAATTTTTTCCATCCGATGAAAAAAGTTCAAAATAATTTTCAACTTTTGATATAAATATCACAAAAGATATTTATATTTTTATTTTCATCATGATGAAAAAAATTAAAATATTGATGAAAATAATAAAAATCATGATGGATTTTTATTATTTTTTGAACATTAAAGATTGTTTTTCGATTGAAATAAAAATAAAAAGATTGTTTTTTTAGTATTAAAATCCGGTCTCTGAAATAAAGTGCTACTTTTAAAATATTTTTAAATAAAAATACAATAATAAAACTATAATATTAGTTCTAAGTTTAATTTAAATATAATAAAATCTAAATATTTAACTATAAATATACAAAAAAATATATGACTCAATAGTTTTTATATACAACATATAAACCTATTTTCGATAATTTAAATTAAAAACATATAAAAAAAAACAACAAAAAAATATATACAATACCACAAAACAATAGCAAAATTTATATATTTTTTCATAATTTATTTAATTTTTTTTAGTTAAATTTTTTTATATACACACACTTTTTCCTCGCCTTGTTTTTAATTTAATTTTTAACGTAACAAAACTGTACATTTAAAAGTATAATAAAAACAATGCCTTTTTATAAAAAAAGAAGCCGATTTTTTTAAACAATCATCCTTTTAAATTTTTAATTTCTTATAATTTTATTAAACATTTAAAAAAAAAAAATATGTATTTTTATAAAAAAAAAAAAAAAAATTATATGAAATGAAACAAATTATTTATAAATTTAAAAATATAAAAGAAACAATAAGAAAATACATTTGTAATTAAGTTTTAAAAATTTCTAGTTATAAATTTGAATCTAAAATTTAAATAAATCTAAATTTTATTAAACTAAAAAAAAAAATTACAAAAAAATGAAAAATAAAAAAAAAGAAGTTTTAATTTAAAGGGGACCTAGAAAGATAGCAAGGATAAGACAAGTAAATCTTGTTTACAAAGATAATACGCACTTGCTATAGAAAATCTTGTGGTCTACAAAGATAACAGGGATTTTTTATAGAAAATCTGACAGCTGAGCTCAAAACTATTCCTGTCTACATTCGTGAAATTATTCACTACTGCCTCGATACCCTCAACTGAATTTCTCCAGCCCTCAGTATTTCTCAAATTCCTACACACTAACTCACCAAAAGACTTCCAATCTCTCTTCCTGGTGTTCCTATAGGGCTTTCCTTTTGATCCCGCAAATAGCTATAAAATCAAAAATTAACTCACATCTCTTGTTGTTGTAACAGTTCTGCTGTTATTGGAAGTTCCTCCCTGAAAAATAGAATTTAATTTATTATTATTATATGCCATTGGGTTGAGTTGGGAGCTAGAGAAAATTTTGCCACCTCGGTCGATCTTAACCATAGGTCAATGGGGCGCAAATCAGTTGGCCTATTGGGACAGTTAAATAAATTCACTGTATCATGAGGGCTTTGAAGGCAGGCAGGGCAACGGTTTAAAGTGCCTGGAACAATACGTTCTTGGTAGCAGTTTAGAATACTGCACCAACCGGCTCTAAGTTGCGCTAGTAGAGATCTAGTTTGCCTGGGAAGTTGCCTCTCATCATCCGAAATTGCACGTGGGTGTTCATTCAAGACTCTGTTGCATCTATAGCCATTAATGGCTTATGGTCGAGGTCGGATGGAATAACCTCCTGGATGTTCTCGCGAAAGCGACGGAAATCTGACCGTATGTGTCGAGTAAGTGGATCCTGCATCAAAATTTTATGGTTGGGGTGACGTGGCTAGTGACATGCCAACAGGAACTGTCTGGTCAACAACACGTTATGTTGTTTGACTGACGCCATCCTGGTCTTCTCATGTAAATGATCCACATTCGTCATTTTAACACATCCGTTTCCTTATTATTTCCCCAAGAGGTGCCAGCGAGTGCTTTTAGGACCTTATTTCTATTTCTCACCTTTTGGTTGATGTAGGTGGCGTATGAGGAAAAATGAAGGAGGCTGTCGAACACCACCCCTAAGATCTTCGGGTTTTGCACCGTAGGGATAATTCTGTCGATTTGGAGGTTTATAACCTGATATAGCGTTCCTGCAAAAAAGCTGAAATGGTAGCCATGTATTGAGAAATTTTGGCACTTATGTATGTCGTGTATGTTTACACCTGATGAAATTACAGTGCAATCATCAGCGTGGGGCAGGAAGCTTAGTAAGATCAAGAGAATTGGTGAATGTACTCCTCATTGTGGCACGCCCATTTTTATCTTGCAATCACCCTTATTACGAATGTCGTAGTCGTGACGAAAACCCATCGTTTTCCGTAATTTCGTATTTCGTATTACAACAAAAAAATACATGGAATTAACATTGATTTTGTCGTTTTAAACGACTGCGACTACGACAACGACACTCGTAATAAGGGTGAATAGCTCGATTTTTGGCCTCTGAACTCTACAAACGATTGTCTACCAAATAGGTAGTTGGCGTTCCAGCGTTTAATGTTGTTGGAAAGGGTAGAGTTCAAGATGTCGTTTATCAGCAGTGAGTGATCAACTGTGTCAAAGGCTTTGGATAAGTCCAAAGCAGCAACTATTATGCGTTGACACGGTCTTTGCTGATTAAGGCCATTAGCGATCTGAGTGGTTATTAAATTCAATGCCGTTGTTGTGCTAGGCGCTTCCCTGAAGCAAAAGTCGCGTAGGATATTCCAATGCTACCTCCTGTTGATATCCCTGCTTCCCAGTATAAGCTTGCCGCAGCTTCCCATTACACAACCGTTAGTTTTCCATTACTGAAAGAATGAAGAAGATTATCATTAAAATTATTCCTAACCATTATACGTATCTATACCTTTTCCATTGCGGATGGTATGAACAAGTTATAACCTGCGACTCTTCATCCACATACCCTGGTGTTATTAATCCAAAGTTCCTGGATAACAAGGATTTTGTATAGAAAAAATTGTGGTCTACAATTACAACCAGGATTTTCATTAGAAAATCTTGTGGTCAACAAAGATAATAAGGATTTTCTACAGAAAATCTTGTGGTCTATAAACAAGAATTTTCTATAGAAAATCTTGTCTAAAGATTTATGCTTCCCAGTATAAGCTTGTCGCAGCTTCCCATTACACAACCGTTAGTTTTCCATTACTGAAAGAATGAAGAAGATTATCATTAAAATCATTCCTAACCATTATACGTATCTGTACCTTTTCCATTGCGGATGGTATGAACAAGTTATAACCTGCGACTCTTCATCCACATACCCTGGTGTTATTAATCCAAAGTTCCTGGATAACAAGTATTTTGTATAGAAAAAATTGTGGTCTACAATTATAACCAGGATTTTCATTAGAAAATCTTGTGGTCAACAAAGATAATAAGGATTTTCTACAGAAAATCTTGTGGTCTATAAACAAGAATTTTCTATAGAAAATCTTGTCTAAAAAGATAGCAAGAATTTTCTATAAAAAATTTCGTTGTTTTCTTTAGAAAATCTAGTTCTTTTCAAAGATAAGTATTTTCTATAGAAAATCTTTTTTAAATGAGCAAGCAATTTGCCAAAGAAATCTGTTATAATTTATTTTAATTTCATGATTATTGAGAACAAATTAAGATTGCCTGTTGCAATCCACAATAACTTCTCGTATATTTCACTTTTTTATCAAATATCTTTGACATTCGTTTAATCTTAATCTTAATCCATTTAAAATTTCTTTTTATACAATATTTCGCTTGTCATAATTTCACTATAACACAATTATAAATATATTCCCCAAATTCCATAAATTAGAACATAACTTGAGCACGATAATGATGTTGTAATTTGTTAGCACGAACACCCAATTTCATTTGCCATTTGGCTTGTACTCGTTTCATCACATGAATATCTCGAGCTTTGCGGGCAGCAGCATTTTGGTCACTGGCAGTCCAGCCCAAAGAACGATAGGTACTCAAAAGATGATGTAATTTGCGGTCGGACTTCTTGGGCACCACAGCACGGTTGGGATTTAAACGTTGCTTGTAGTAACGCATTAAAGAACGGTGACCAATAACAGCGCCTGAGGGTAAAACCAATTGATATTCATCCCCATCCAAGAGATCGGGTACAACTTCTTCGTCAATGTCCATGCCTTCTTCCTGAAATCGAAAGAAAATTATAAAAACACAATCTGAATAATTTGCAAATAACTTACATGATCTGGATAACTGGAACTATAATCATAATAATCTGCATATTCTGCTAAAGCTAAACCTTCATGCAACATTTGGCAGTGACCCTTATCTAACATATGTTTTCTTACAGCATCCAGGGAATAAAAAGTTTTGCCTCTATCATTACACCACAGACAGATAAAGTATACAGCCACCTTTTCACCCAAATAATTGAGTAAACCCTCCAAATCTGTGCAATATTCCAAATCGGGTATGAAAAAGGAATGTGTTTCTGACATGTGTTTCAAATTATCCATAATATCTTCCGCTTTGTGCACACAAAACAAACAATCTTTGTCTGTTAAAGGATTTTCTGCCAACTCATCTAATTCATCCGAATCAACTACCTCCTCCTCAACATCTTCATACTCGTCATCATCGTCTTCTTCCATTTGCTCTTCCTGAGCTACTTGTTGCAAAGCAAATTTACCTTTACCCTGTGCAGCTGCAGCTATGGCGGGATGTGGTCTAGGTTGTATGAGAGATTTGGTAGTAATTTCTTTTTCTGCTCCCTGATTTTCTTTCTCAAATCGGACCAAATTATCTTTATGCTTTTTGCTATTCAAATGATTCTCATGGGCTTTTTGGTTGCCAAATTGTTTGCGACAGGCATTGCAGTATAAACTCATTTGTTTTTCCTCATTGGCGATGGCTTCAGCATTGCGCATTTGTATAACACGCGTTTGGAATTCTTCTGCAGTGACTGGTGGCAATTCAGCCACTCGACGCTTAAGATTATAACGATGCCAATCTGTTTTATAATGTTCACGTTGTATATCTGCGGAAGCGAATTTAACGCTGCAATTAATGCAAGTAAAATTTGACATTGTTATCTATAATTTGGACTTTTATTAAAAACTTCACAATTTCTTCTCGTTAATCACTAAAATCAAAAGACGAAATAAATTTTTCTTCAATATATGAAATAAAAACACGTTCTTTGTTGTTTCCCACAGACCTGCGCCGAACGATTTTAGCGGCAGCGGCGGCTTTTCTAAAAATTGTCGGCGGCGGCTCAAAGCTTTCCCATCGTCTTATAGAGGACATTGGTTCCCAAATGTGGGTCCATGTCCCCTTAGATGTAAAGGGGGACGAAGACCGTTTGTTTGAACATAATTTATAAGTATTTCCTAAAAGATTTATAACATAAATTTTTGCATTTATTGTAATTCCAAAGTGTTTCGAAGTGATTCCATGTCAAAACGGACAGCAATCGGATTTGACATCTCTCATATCAATACAATTCACTTAAAGTATTGACAATTGGAAGTGTTTTTCAAATCATAACGCTACATCCAGACTAGCCTTTTTCTTGTTCGCACAAGAACAAAACGTCGGCAGAGCAACACACACAATTTAGTTCATTTTGTTTTCAGTGGGCAGAACATTTGTCGAACAAATCATAATTTTTTGATTGCCGTCTGTGTCGCTTCGATACTTTTACATGCAGCGCCTCTTCTTCCGCGTACAAAATGACGTTTGATGGCAGACATGGTTGCTCGAACAATTGTGCGAACAACGGTGTGCGAACAAGAACAAAACATGAACAACAAATAAGGTTTTAGACCATAGATGCCCACTTCAAGCACATTTGTGCTGAGAGCTTCACACATATTCTTATTCTCTTTCATTTATTCTTCGCTGAGAGAGCGATGAGTACACAAATGCACTGAAAAAAATTGTACATTATGTATGAAAACATTTTTTAATCTTTCCAGTTAAACATTGTTTTTATAAAATTGTATTAGATTTTCAACACATTAGATATAAATGACTAGACAAGGGAAAATATTTTAACAATACTTGTTTATAATTAAGCCTTACAAATAATATAAGGTTATTACTTACATTATATTTTGATATATTAAATATAAAAATAACATTATTTTTTTCCTTATTTTTTCAATTTAGCAATGAAGTTTCAATAAATACTATTTGTGTTATTTTCCGATTGTTTAGTATTTATTTTTTAACCATTAAAGTTGATGACATATTTTATTTAATTCACCCATTTTTTCTTTTAGTGCATATTTTTGTTTGTTTTACTAACACAACTACATATATTGCGTTAGTATGCGTGGGCATCTATGTTTTAGACCATAAATGCCCACGCACACTAACACAACACATGTATTTGTGTTAGTAAAATAAAAAATGTACTAAAAGAAAATATGGGTGAATTAAATAAAATATGTCATCAAGTTTAATGGTTAAAAAATAAATACTAAACAACCGAAAAATAACACAAATAATATTTATTGAAACTTCATTGCTAAATTTAAAAAATAAGGAAATAAATGATGTTATTTTTATATATAATATAACAAAATATAATGTAGGTATAAGTAACATTATATTATTTGGAAGGCTTAATTATAAACATGTATTGTTAAAATATTTTCCCTTGTCCAGTCATTTATATCTAATGTGTTGAAAATATAATACAATTTTATGAAAACCATGTTTAACTGGAAATATTCAAAATTGTTTTCATACATAATGTAAAATTTGTTTCAGTGCATTTGTGTACTCATCGCTCACTCAGCGAAGAATAAATGAAAGAGAATAAGAATATGTGTGAAGCTCTCAGCACAAATGTGCTTGAATTGGGCATCTACGATATAAGCTCTCGATATACTTCACTATCACAAGTAATTTATAAAAGAAGTAGAACTTTGACGCAAACCAAGTGTATCGATTTGTGTGTCATTTTAAGTGAAGTATCTATTTATAAAAATATACAGCAATTATAATTTTATACACTAACATGTAAGGTAAAATAGAATTTTAAACAATTTGAAATTATTTTGTGAATTCAATTCAATATTTTTATTTACAAGTAAACTAATTCGTAAGCATCACAAAATAAAACACACAAGATTGATTACAAATCCAAGTACTCGGAAAATGTTTTGTAGGGTAACGTTCTATCCACATTTTATTCCTCTCAATTGGTATCTCTGTGTTAACTAAAATCTAATCTGGTAACTCTTTTTGAAAGTTGTGCCAGCTGATTTCTTTTCCCGGTTGCTTAGTAAACAAACGGAAGTGTAAACAAAAGTTCCTAATCAATTTTTGCAAATATAGGGCAACAAATCTCTACCAAAACATTATGGAGGGCAAGGATAATCGATCTAAAGAGTAAGTATTTAACACTCAACCTGCAAACTTCAAAGGAGCTACAACTAAATATAATTTTTCCTACTCACACAGTAAGCGTCACAAAATGAAGTCACACTATCGCAATAAAAGTAAATATTGTACCACCTCTTCTTCCTCGGGTCAAGTGGAAACTATACGTGGTTATGTTGATGTGGTGGATTCTAGTGATGAACGTTTTGTAGATAGAAATGACTGGATCAAGGGAAGTCCCAAAGTGAAATCAGCAAAAACGTATCCATTAGATTTGGATGACTTGCCGGTGGGTGATGAAGAAAACGAACAAATGAGAGCGGGAGATTTTAAGATTATGTCTCAGCTACCCTCAGCCATGGGGGGTCATTTTAAATTTGCTTCCGAAAAACAATGGGAACAGGCAGAAAATGAAGATTTTCTTGATAACACCGAAGCTAGTGAATATTTTACTTTAAATTTGAAACTGTTAAATGTGGGCCTACAAACTATACCCTTTTATAAGCGCATGGATTATTCGTCTAGTATGTTTAGCAAAGACCAATTAAAGACAATGGAAAAAGAGGCTGAGGAAGCAGAAAAGTTATATCAAAATGTTTTAAAAGAGCATATAGAAAATCCTCGTATTAAAATTAATTCTGCTAGTCGCAAAACTAACTCGGCCAAGAGTCAAAAATCTGTGAAGGCTAAATCACCAGAAGCTCCAGATGAATTAGATGAATTATTAAATATGACTTCAGATCAAATGTCTAAGGTTAGTGTTAAATCTGGAGCAAATACTCCTGCTTTGAAAGCTGCTACTCCAGACAATAAAAGTGTAACAGGAGGAGGTTCTAGTGGGGCGGAAAATAAAGATGATATACAACAATGGTTGGATAATGTATTAGATGAATAAAAAAAAGGTAATTATGGGTAAAAACAATAAACCAAGTAGTATTTGAATTTGTTACTATAATAAATGTAGAAGTTGAATTTTAGTAATTTGTTTGCAATATTTAAAATACGAATACTTACTTGAAAAATCTTGAGATATATTTCAAATTAAAATTGGTAGAATATTCTCAAAAAAATAATTTTGAGAATCTAAGATTTTAGAATTAAATTGAAATTATAGTAATATTTACACTGAAAGTTTCAAAAAGTGATAACTTTTGTTTTATATATTGCGTGTTCTATTTGATTGTTCGCAAAATTACGTTTATTTATTTTATTATAATAATCATCGTATGTTTAAACAAATATATATTAAAAAATTAAATACTCAGAAATCAATCCATTTTTGTACTCAATAAATTAAATATGCTTAATAGTTACACTATTACCTTCATTACAAATAATAAATAACGCACGAAAAACCCGGTGCATTCTTTTAGGATTATAACTTCTGATACGACGAAAAATAAATAATTTTGTTAACTGGTTTACATTTGTCAGTAGCCATGTGCTAAATTTCATGGTAATAGCGAAACGAATTTTTCTTAAAATGGAAATTGTTCAAAAAACACCTACACATATTTAAAATTTTTAATGAAAACTCACATCGGTCATATAAAACAATTGCTAGAAAGTCTGGTTTTTCACAAAATACAATTTCTCGGGTAATAATATTATAGAATTTTTTCCAATCTTCTAATCTCTGGAAGAAAAGTGTAACAAAAAGTTTATTGCACTGAATCTTTGTCAGAAAAGTTGAAAGGAAATATAGCCTAAAGACATACCAAGTACAAAAAGTTCCTATTAAAAACACATGCAAGAATTTTTTTAGAAACTTAATTGCTACATAATAGACGATGAAACGTTCATATTGTCTGACTTTTTCTAACTTCCTGGCCAGGTATTCTATGATGCAGATTAAAGGACAGCGTAAGACATCATTTTGCTTAAAAGTGTCGTACGCAAAAATTTAATGTTGTGCTGTGTCATGCATTGGCTAATGTAATGTTATGTTATGCCCTGCTTTGGCTAATGAACTGTTGTTTACTGTCATATCGAAATATGCTTACTGTCTTCGCATGTCGTCGTAATGTTGTGATATGCTTTATTTTCACACAGATAGTGAAGAAAATTGTTGTATATGATGGTGCTAACATTTGAGTTTTAATGTAGATGTAAAAAAACTACCACCAAATGTATTGTAAGAAGCACTTATATGTATGATAGTAGAGTGATGGAGATTAAAAAAACATTTTTAAAATCGAATAACTGATTAAATAAATAAATAAATATTCCTTTTACTTTAAATGCAGGGTCAATTATTTGTATTTACAATCTATTTTAGAACAAAACTTAAAATAAAATTACTTTTTTTACTATGAGAGAGAATTATAACTATTACAGAAATAAGTAATTTTTGAGAACACGACAGAGTCCATTTATATTTCCAATTTCAAAGTTAGTTTGTAAAATTATTCAGAAAAAATTTTAATTTTCATTTGAACGGATATACATGTATGTATATTAAGAAAATTATACATTACACGTTTTATTTCTTCATTTCAAATTATTCATATTTGTAGCAAATATGCCTCAAAAGATTAGATGTAGCATTCTCGTTGAATTTATATATATTATTGCAGCGACTGCATAATACATAATTTCTGATAATTTCATTGTTAGCATCCTTAATTTCATAAAATATATTAAAGATTTCAATTTTGGAGATTCTTTTCTCTGTTTTAAATAAAGCATTAGCAATTTATTTATTTCAGAAGCACTACTCATTTTCACAAATTTAAAAATAAATACACGGTTAAAACTTATTGAGTTCAAAAAACAAAATACCAAAAAATGTACAATATCATTGTAGTTTTATAAAAAATAGATAATTGTTTACAGGTACTATAAAAATTAAATTTGAATATACATATGTTCACAAGTGTGACTTTTTCATTTTCCGCGAATATTGTTTTCTTACTGTCTGTTTTATTGCGAAAAAAAAAAAAAAAAAAAAAAAAAACAGAAATGTTTAATTTAAAGGCACTTTTTATTGCCTGTCAATTACCTGTAACTGTTATTTCTTATAGTACCTACATACATAGATGTATGCCAAAATTTACTTTTCATTCATACAAAATTCAATAAATACAGGTAGATCTATAAGAAAGATCTATATGAAAAAATTATTAAATGGAAAATCCCAAAAAAATTAATACTTTCTTCTCTTTATTGCTTTTTATGATCTAGCACCATTGTAAACCTCCCATAAAAGTATTTTGTTTGTTTAAAATTTCCGCGAAATCTATGATTTTTTATTTTTACTATAAAATCTTAACAGGAAACTAAAAATGTTCATTTGAGTTTTCTTGCTTTTTAAATGCTTGTTCAATTTACTACTGCATATTCAATTAATTGCAAATTGTTCCAACACAAAATTTATATTTAGAAATATTCCACTAATTTTCCATAACATTGAAATAAAATTTTATACAAATCATTACATAAATTTATCAATTTACATACATTTGTATAACTTAAACTGAATCTTCATTTTATAATATTATTAATTAATGAATGTTTAATATTTACATGTTTTATTAATATTACATTTAATAACTTAATTTTCCAAATCCATACATTTCGTAAAAGTATTTTTGTTAATTTACAATAATTTTTCGAAAAAAAAAAATGCACAAGTAAAATTGTAGTATGTATTGCCAAACTATGAAAAACCATATAAAAGAAAAAGGAGCGACAAGTGTCACACATGTCGCACTTGATGCAGTTAAAACGTACAATGCCTTTCTTCGTTCATGTGTGACATTTCATTTTTAAGTTGATGTCTGTGTGTGTCTTTGCTCGTATTTAAAAATGCCTTCGTGTTCAATGCAAATAAGAAAAAAGAACATAACACAACATAGCAATCATAGTATAATAATAAAGTATACTCGTAAGACCAGCTGTTTTACAATTTTTTCATTGGCAAACCTCGCGGTACTGTCAAATTGTTTTTGTATTCACATGTAAAATATTTTTTGAGTTTTTTTCTCTTGCTCTCTTTCGTTCTCTGATTTTTCCGTTCAAAGCATTCTGACATTGTGGGCAGTAGTTTTACACTAACAAAATACAAGCAATTTTTGTTTTTGTAGATGTGCGAGTACTTTATTATTTTACTATGATAGCAATGTTAGGTGTCGCACAATTTTTGAAAACATGCATGTCGTCAATCGCTATGCTTTAATGCAGATGCTAGAGGGAATAAAGTAGAAAAATATCGTGTACCAAAGATATCACTACTATTTCTGTTGTTTAAATTTGCGAACGAAATTACATAAAAATATACAATTCAGCTCACCTATTGAAAAAATAAACATCTAAGTATTTTGTTAAGAATATTTAAATACGAAATAGTCCGATTGAATCCGGATATCGAAAAAAATTAAAAATATATTTCAAGATAGAAATCCTCCAGCAAAAATATATGCAGACACGAAATTATCTCAAACGTTGATAATAAAAATAAAGAATCGTAAAAACATGCAGGAATTTTTTAAGAATAAACGATTAACAATATTTAGGAACAGAAGTGCTGAACATATTTGAAGATTACCAACATCAGGGAAAATTAAATCCTCCTAAAAACCTATTCAAATTAATAACTGCAATGCTAGAGTTTGGACACGATCCCGATATCTTCAGAGAAATGGCGCTATCGCTACAAAAACATAAAGAACAAAATTAGCCAACAAACAAAGTTTAGTGCACCATATAAATTCTCAGAAAATGCTATAAATTCTGGACCGTGGATAACTGGAAACTAGTTTAGTCGGTAGAAAAGAATATTTTTTATATGAATATAACAACTTATTACGGCAAAGAAAACTATAAAACGAAGGGGATGGTTTTCTAATGGTTTAGGGAAGTTTTACATATTTAAAAGTTGGCCCGATGGTACTAATTATTAGCATTGTATGCTAGGAAAATTTCCTTGTACTATACAATATTGAACACATTGCGTTACAGAATAATACAACTCCAAACTTCACCCTTAACAGAGCTACAGGGCGTATGGGCAGTCTTCTTGGCCACCGAAGTTTGATGGTCGTCCCCAGACATAGCCCTCTTAAAGACCCCGTTATGGGGACCCCTAAGAGTGCCGGATGGGTTCTGGCCAACAACTTTCGATGAAGATTACATCGTAAGAAGTTTTAACAATTACACCAGTTTTGTCCTTACATGATATACCAGTGAAGTTGATCATCCCCAGTTCTAGCACCCCTGACAACCTTTTGTGGGTTGCCAGATTTGCTGGATGATTCGTGATCAGCCCCTTCAGTGGTAAATTTTGGTTTGCCTGCCGCTACCTGCTGTTCCGATAGGGTTGCAGGTTTAGCAGGTTCGCCAATACCATTCCTTTTAGCTCCGACATGGATCGAGGGAGCTGTTGACTTTCCTCCTGTGCTCTCACGGTACACCTCTGAAGTACGGTCTGCATCCTCATCTAATCCTTCAGGATAAGACATTGCCAGGGACTCACAAGAAGGTCCGTAGATCCGTTCGAATTTTTTGACGTTCCTTCTGTGCTTCCTGACAAGGTACTTATTCTTGCCTGTAAGTGGCGAAGTTCCCTTCTTAGCTATCTTATGTAGATAGATATGCTCTTACTCCACTTCGGACTTTCTCCTCTTTGGTTACACAATTTTCAGGGGTTGTCGCACCAAGCATACCGCGTCTTGCCGGACCAAAGTGCTGCAGAACGTATGATCCTCCTGACCATTCGAACAATCCTTTCGTTCCGAACCATGGTCTTCTTCAGAGAGTCCCAACGAAAGAATTGCTCGAATTGCCAAGAAGCCCATCAATCCCTGATAGTTGGTATAACAACTGACTTTCCTGTAACAAAATGTCCCGTTGAACCCCCATCATCATTTTTTTGTCGTCCGTTAGCATATCCGTTTCCGTCCTGTCCGACATCATTCGTCCGATTGAATTTTTAATGTTTATTGTCAAAGAAAGACCCTCTCACGCAGTGAGGGCGTGCGCGGACTATGCTAGAGGTTACAATCAACCCTTGCCATAGGTGTTGAAGAGGAGCTGTTTGTTTAGGCGCAACTAACCATTCTGGTCCTCATCACTGCTGCCTACCACCTTGATCTTAAAGTGCGTAACATTTATTTGATCCATAAAGACTTTGGAGCCCTAGGATCACAGATAATATACATGATACGAACACTCATATAATGGGCTAGAACCCACTATTTAGCAGAGTGCCTACATCATGTGCCTTACAACCAATCCCCCCGATTCGCTACCTGGTGACGCGTCCCATAGGAGTGAATTCAGCAAAGACACCCACAGACAAATAAATAAGTTAATAAGTTTTTTTTTTTTTTTTTTTTTTTATAAAAGAAATTTTTATGTAGGAAATACGAGCGATCAGAGATTTTCACCGTTTTTGCTCTGTTTTAGTTATCAAATCGAGTTTTAGATATTTTGTTAGGAATTTTTTTGTTATAAAATTGTTGTTTTCTCTTTACAAAAAAACATTTATTGGTAGGAAAACTTCAACCAATTTAAATTTTCTTATAACTTTACATGAACAAATTTAAATTCCCCTCTACTAATTGTAACCTTCTAAACTTAATTATATTTTTTCTAAATGACCTGAATTTTTTCTAGCTACACACATCTCTTGCCATCTTTTTACCAATTAAAATAAACAAAATTCTTATAAAGTGCCACCTCTAATGCATCAACTTCTTACTTGAACATTTTATTTATTATTTATAATGCATTTTGTTCGTTATTTCTAAACCCTCCCAGTAGTAATTAAAAAATAAAATGCACAACTTATGATACTTATGACAAACCAAATACCAAAGATGATAATCTTTTCATGTGCATGAATAATTAAAATTTATTAAAAAGTTTTATTTTTTTATTTTGTAGCTTTGGCAGCAAGTTAATAGCAAAAAAGTGCAACCAAAACATAAGAAACAACACAACTTTTTGAAAAATAAAGAGGCAGGACAAAAAAAAATTACGAAATAAATATGTAAAAACAGCAGCAGTTATTTAAATGCATAAAATAGAGTGGAGCAACAAAAGGGTGGTGCCTTAAATTGTATTAGATATGTATAAAAGGAAGAGACAAGACTAATTTCAGCAGCTCACATTATGACACATGTTTTTAAAAGGTAATGCAAATATAAAATAGTGGCAATAAAAAAGTCCTCAGAAGTCTTCTAAATACTTAAAATAGTTTCCCCCAACTATTTTACAAAACCATTTTCCCTTGACTCCAGTTTTTGGTCCTAAAGTACCTTGATTTTAACACCTCTTTTAGCAACCCTCTATTTAGCAACATCAACAAAAATTTTAATAACCTCCATTCTTTCATCCTTCCTCTCTGCATTAAAATATAAAAATTATATTTTAGCTCGTTAGTGAAAAAATCTGTTTTTGCTCACTTTTTGTTTTCGCCTTCTTGTTCTTCTTTCTTTTACTTCTAATGAATACAAAAGGTAGCACGCAAAATCTTGCATAAATTTGCATAAGCATGCTTGCTTCGTTTTTTTTTTTTTTTGTTCTTAATAGAGTAAAAAAATAAACAAAAAATAATGGTAAAATATGAATAAATAATGAGATAAATTTTTCATGTTAAAAAATGCATTTTAAAAAAAAGCAACTTTATAATAATGGGACACAAAGGACACTGAAATCGTTAAGGAATATTAAAAACAATTTCTTATAAATTATATTTTATTTTTTAATATAAAATGTGTGACTTTTGTAGTTTTTTCCAAAGCAGGGAAGTATAAAGGAAATTTAAAAGGGGGATTTATTGAAACTGTTTCCAATAAGATAAAATCTTTCTTCCATAACCATTTTATTTCTAATTTTTAAATTTCAATATATTTTCCAAAGATTTCTTCTTTGTAAAAAGAAACATAAGCTAATATCATTATACATATTATTTAAAACTAATAACTTCGTTTGAAACATTTTTAAATTCCTCTTTTCCCACGTCTCTGCTATGTAACATAACAGTTCTGTAAAAACTTTTATTACTTTAGTTCCTTTATATAAATTAATTTATGCCAAAAACTTATGTGTATGCTCTTGAAAAGATGTGCCTTAAAGAAAGTATTTTAGATTCCAGATTACATTCGCTACATCTTATCAAAAAATAAAATTATATATGCATACTAAAGTGTCCGGTGGCACAGTGATTCGTTCCCATATAACCAATAGGCAAAAATAGAAGTTGTCCTAGACTTATGAAATTTGGTACAAATTGATATAATTAAGAAAAATACGAAGTTTAAAAAAATTTTCGGCTCACTTTTTTATTTGTAGTTTTATTTGTATTTAATTCTGTTCAATTTTCCGTTTTTAATTTTTAAAAAATATTTTAGTAAAGAAAATAAGAAATATGACCTTTAATAATACTTTCCTTAATACATTTTTTTTTATATGTATTATAGAAAATGAAACTCTGGTATTAATACAAAGTATAATAGTTAAAACCACCTTAAGGAATTTCTTTGCTCGAATAAGTCCACTTATTTTTAAACTCCATTTCATTTTATGCGGAGCTTTTAATGTCCTTTAAATTATTTTTTTCTAGAGCCCAATATCAATTTCAATTGCACGGAGTTCCGGACAATTTGATGGATTAGCCTCTTTCGGTAGAAACACTTAAAATTTCTTTGTTGCCGCTTTTGTTGCTGTAATGAGAAGAAGCGAGAATAGGCCAGAAAAAACGGATACACTGTATTTTCTTAGGCACTCATTCACGCACTTATATTTCTGTGTTAATGGAACAATTTCCAGATTACATTCGCTACATCTTATAAAAAAAAAAAAATACATATGCATACTAAAGTGTCCCGTGGCACAGTGATTCGTTCCCATATAACCAATAGGCAAAAATAGAAGTTGTCCTAGACTTATGAAATTTGGTACAAATTGATATAATTAAGAAAAATACGAAGTTTAAAAAAATTTTCGGCTCACTTTTTTATTTGTAGTTTTATTTGTATTTAATTCTGTTCAATTTTCCGTTTTTAATTTTTAAAAAATATTTTAGTAAAGAAAATAAGAAATATGACCTCTAATAATACTTTCCTTAATACATTTTTTATATGTTTTATAGAAAATGAAACTCTGGTATTAATACAAAGTATAATAGTCAAAACCACCTTAAGGAATTTCTTTGCTTGAATAAGTCCACTTATTTTTAAACTCCATTTCATTTTATGCGGAGCTTTTAATGTCCTTAAAATTTTTTTTTTCTAGAGCCCAATATCAATTTCAATTGCACGGAGTTCCGGACAATAGGCTAGAAAAAACGGATACACTGTATTTTCTTAGGCACTAATTCACGTACTTATATTTCTGTGTTAATGGAATAATTTTTTATGAATTAAGTGCTTCATGCCCGCATATGCATATGGCTTCCCAAATCAAAATCTTTCTTGGGAATTTTGATTTTTTTGAAACACGATATATAAAAAAGTCAGCCTGTACAAACATTTCATCGTCTATTATACACTTATAATAATTCTGAAAAAAATAATTCGTCTGAAGTACTTTTGCGCTATTTTTTTTACCTCCAAATTCTTGCCTGCGTTTTTAATTAGGAACCTTTTGTGCTTTGTATGTCTTCAGGCTAGATTTCCTTTTAAATTTTCTGATAAAGATTCAAAGCAATTAATATTTTGTGACACTTTTATTCCAGTAATGAGAGGATTTTCTCTCAAAATCATTTCTATTTTGTCTGAGCCCTACAGCCTGAAGAAAATATTTTCCTCCTACTACCAGGTTTCCATTCAGTGACCGTGACTTCTTTGTATAAGAAAATGTATTTTGTGACAAGCAATTGTTTTATATAACCGAAGTAAAATTTCATGTGTTTTTGTTCAATTTCCATTTTAAGAAAAACTAGTTTTGCTATTACCATGAAACTTAGCACATGGCTAGCGAGCATAATGACAAATGTAAACCAGTTAACAGAACTATTTACTTTTCTCCACATCAAAAGTTATAAGCCGAAGAGCATGCACTGATTTTTTCGTGCGTAGTCCTTATATAGATGTACAAATGTTACCGACAATGATATATTAGTGTGCAAAATGTTTTTAAATGATTATTCCTTTTTAATGAATTTAAAATAATTTGAATAATACCATAATTTAAAAAATGTGAAAATAAATATTAAATTTATGAAAATATTTAAATTTTCATAGAAATTAAGCACTAACGTTTTATTTTGTAGAAATTTGTGTTATGCTAAGCTTTACTACATATAATATTTTTGATTGTACAGTTTAAAAATATTTAAATGATAAATGTAATTTTTCCTTTTACAAAATATGTTATTATATAAATTATAAGCAAAAGCTGGTTGCATTCTTCGTTGTTTTAAAAATATCAGTTATCAAGCTATAGCACAAACATTTAAATATTTAAATCCATGAACTAATGTTTAAAATCTTTTTTCAAATTTAGTCAATTTTTTAATTTTTCTTGTAAATTAAGTTTTAATGAAATTCAAAGTTCCAAACTAAATTTTAGTAATAATTCACGAAATAATTAAAAAGATAAAATATATTGTTTTAGTTACAAATTTAGGTTTTCAAAAAAATAACAAAAAATCTGTGGAAATAGATTATTTTATTAAGTAAAGCCATGGAAATTAATCTTTTTCAATACACACATTTTTGCTATTTAAGGAGTGAGATCAAAAATTCAATAATTTAGAAACGGTTGATCTTAGAGTTTTTATTATTTTTTTTATCTAGTTGATATTATATTATAGATCACAGAAAAATATAACTCGTGGACCTTTTTTGGTAACTCTTCCATTAGAGATTTGATTCTCTTTTCGTAAGTGCCCAGTATCTTTCCACTGGTCTTAGTTCCCGACAATTTGGAGGATTGACCTCTCTTGATCCAAAAACTATGTTATTGTTTTGGAATCACTCCAGAGCTTTGTTGTCGTAGTGACATGATGCCAATTCAGTCTAAAAATAGGCTTTCAATAGGCTTTACATTTTCTTGACCTTTCCAATATAATGTGGACCGTTTTGTCTTCTCGAATCAGGTTTCCTATCAATGGTAAAATTCTCCTTTAATTCTTCTTCACCTTTAATTCTTTGGCCAAATTTTTTTGTAGGACCAATTTGGATTTTTTTGAAAATTTTTAATAATTTTAGCACATACTCCTTTTTCGTGACTAATTAAAAGTTAGTTATCTTTGAAAAATATGTCAGTTATATATTTTTCAAAAAAAACTAGATAAAAAAATAAATATTGCTTCCGAAGAAAGTTAAGATGCAAAACGTGTGTTAATTCCTTATTATGTAGGTAGATAATGCCAGGCTTATTTCATCTTAAAACTTTCGAAATAAGAACTAAACAACCCACTTGTATAGAGACCAGGAAAATTTGACCCTTAATCGATAAGAAACGAATAATGCTGTTGTTAAAGCTGTCAAGAACCCATCTAAAAAACCTTATTGGTATTATTACAGGTCACCGGCCCATTGACAAATATTCTTAGAGGCTTAAACTCAATGACGAGTATACAGAGCAGCTTTATTGTCATTGCTCGACAATTTGGGCCGCATCTTTCTAAATCGGAAAAAATTTTCTCGAGTTTTGGAAAACTATACTCGTGTAATCGCCTTATTAATAGGGATATATTAGACATGCCTATAAAAACAATCTGGACCTGATGCAAAAAAAAAAAAAAAATGAAAGCGAATTCTGGTCCACCTATTCTTGTTCAAGGTAAGAATTTTTCTGCCAACCAGTGTAATCGAAATGTAGATAAAATGACGAGATTATGTCTTCTATTTAGAATGTTCTTCTTCTTTTCTCCCTAAAACCTTATGAAAAACATATGGAGATGTGAAGATATTAAGCTTAATACACCCCATCTTAAATAATCCACCGACTATATGACGCCCTAGATGGACTTTAAAGAAGATAAACTGAGGTGTCGGCTCTGTTATCTTCTCCAATGATCTCGAAATTGGACTCTCTTATCGACTTCCTGATGAGGCAAGCGTATTTCAAGCGGAAATACTAGCGATTAGAGAGGCTAATTCGCGATAGAAATGTTCAGGGAAAAATTAGTTTATTTGTCGACAGCCAAGCGGCAATCCTATCGCTCAAGTCACGCAAAACTTCCTCTATTCTACATAGTCAGACAGTCTAGAGAAGAACTGTGCAGACTAAGTGGATTCCTATAGTTTGGATTCCTGCGCATAGGGAGCACTATGGTAATGAACAGGCAGATGAATTAGCCCGGGCAAGCTTTGTTTTGAATGTCTCCTCAGCTTGCCGCAATTCCGCTAAAATCAGTCAAAAGCAGAATCCAAAAACACTATCTTGAAAAAGCTAAAAAAGATAAAGCTAAAAGAGATAAAAATATTTTCTTTTTATTTTTTATGTATGGAATTTAAGAGAAGAAGAAAAACATTTTTTATACATGTAGTTTTGTTGTTGCCAAACACAAAAAATATAAAGAAACAAAAACAAAATGTATATGAAATCCGCTGCTGGACGCCGTCTTCATTTAATTTGCATTTCTCTCTTAGAGCGGAAAACAACATCTAACTCCGCTTGCTTGTGTTTGGGCTCTTACAAACGCAAACACATCTCGAGAATAATAGCCATGTTTACAGGTCACTGGACGATTGGGAAACATGCGAGTAGATTTGGTCTCATATATAACGAGAACTGTCGTAGTTGTGGTAATCACCAGAAGAAGGACACAGTATATCATCTATGCGAATGCCCAGCCTTGAACGCAATCAGATAAATTTCTGGGAAGTCAATAATTAGCAACCTCTGTGAGATAGCGGACGCTAGACTCAATGTCTTCATTTAATTAATTTATGTTCTCATTTTTCCTCTTTACACTTTCATTTTATTGCCGACTCAAATCAACTCATTCACCTAGCGAGTAGTATGGTCTTATCAAAATGGTATTTTACTAGATACCTCGTTAACCATCCTTAACACCTTGAGCAGGATTGAGTTTCTTAAAAACTTTTTCCATGATTGTCTATCATTAAAAATAGATTTTATCTCGCTCTAGGTTGAAATCATTAAGGGAAATCATGGAGGGAAATCCTAAAGGCTTTTCTTTAGAATGTTAGTAACGCTAAGTTAGGCTCAATTAAAAAGAATCAAAATAAAAAAATTAAAGTCATTACTTAAATATTATTATGAGTGTGTGTAATAGTTTTATCTACTTATATTTTTTTCACATTAAGTTCTCAAATTAATTGTCTCAATAATCTTTAAATCCTTAATGTTAAGCATTATCTAATATTTAAAAATATAAATGTTATGTAGGGATCCTAATATATTACCTTGCCTCTCCTTAAATTATTACACACACACTCAAACGCACTTTTTGCCTTTTATTTTTTCTTATGCAAATCTTTTTTAATAAAGTTGTAATTAAAATTAATGACAATATAAATACAAAAGATGCAAAAAAGTTTATTTATGTACCCTGTCATATAATAAAAACCTAAATAAAACTAAAAGATTATTTTAAGTATAATTCTATAGAAAACTTGTTCAGAGAAAAAAGATCATATCAAATACTTAACATTTACATTATAATTATGTATAGTATACAAACATATTATGTTTCTTTTATTTTTATTTATAATAAAAATAAATCCTTAAAATAACAAAACCATTATAATAAAAAATACTTGACGTTCTTGTTAATAGAAACTTTAACCTCATTTTTTTAAACATCCTTAAGCTCAAACAATAAAATGTCTGACAAATTGTTAGAAATATATCTACTTTAAGTGTTATCTGTTTGTTATGCAAATGATAACAATTCATAGTTAATTAACCATTAAAAAATTTTTTTTGTTGACAAATTTACAATTTGTTACAACAAGTGCCCTGTTATTAGAAAAATTGTATACAAAATCTTTCCCCCCTTCTGACACACAAAAGCAAACTCTCTAATTTAAATACAAAAAAAAAAAAAAAAAATTTGAATGCAAAAAAAAAAAAATACGTTTCATAAACAATCACAGTAATTCTTTTTAGTCAAACACTTTAATTTTAATTTATTTGAACATCCCTCCCTTAATTCCGTTTTTTTTTTCTCTTTTATTCTCTTTCTCATGTTCCGATTATTGTCCTTTATTGTTATTGTATTTAGTGTGTTTATTGAAGTTTATTAAAAACTTTCCTGTGGCTTAACAAGGGTGTTTTATTTTCAAATTTAGCTCTTAAGGCGTAAAGTTAACAATTTCCCCCTTTTTGACACTTATAACTTTTCTGTCAATAACTACTTCACTTGTTTGCCCACCAAACAAGTGTTATTATATTGTGTTTGTTTTTTTTTGTTATTATGTCACAATTTAAATAATTTGTGGTTTTTGTAACAGTAGCATTATTTCAAATTAGTTGATATACCCACCCCTTTTTTTTGCTCATCCCCTGACCTTTTTTTCCTCTCTGTTCTTGCTAATTTGTATGCTTAAGTTTTGAATATTTGACATTATAATTACAGATTAATATTCACATACAATAATGTATAAATTACAGATAAATATCATGAGAAATTAATGATTCTTTTTTGAGGGAGATTATAGCAGATAAAATAACAGATAGCAAGGATAGGGTGAATTATAGTGAGAGTTTTATTTATGTGAGAAATATTTGGAAGAAAATTATAAATTATAGACGTTAAGATGAATATAATCAGAGTTCGTTTATGTGATTATAATGGACAATTAAATTAAATAAATAAAAATTAAATTGAAAATTTCTTAAAAAAATTATTAAAATTAATCAAAATTAAATTTTGTTATAAACTTATGAGATTTCAAAGGTAATTTTACAAATTTCAATGTTTTTAGATAAATTCGAAAATTCGAACTTAATTTCGAAAATCTGTAGTTCTTAAAATATTACCAAAATTGATTAAAATTCTTTATAATATTAACTTAAATTACAGTTCTGCAAAAAATTTATTAATTAGATAAATTTTTAGCAAAGTTCAAAAATTCGAACTTAATTTCGAAAATTCAAAATTTTTTAAAAACGATTTCATTTTAAATAAAAACATAAAATTATTAAGTTTCATAAAGTTTAACATTGAATTTTAAAAATTCCTCACATTTTTTGAAGTTCGAAAATTCGAAAATCCTTAAAATCTACGAAAATTCATTAAAAATCCTAAGAAAATTAACTTAAATTACTATTTTGTACAAATTTTATAATTTTGAACTATTTTATCAAAGTTCGAAAATTCGAAATTAATTTCGAAAATTCCAAATTACTGGAAATTTATGTAAAATATAGAAAATCTTTTGTTTTGTATATTTTATTAAGTTTTCTTTATGAATTTCACAAATTTTTTCATAATTAGGGTCACAATTAAGTTTGCAGAAAAAAACATATCCGTCCCCAAAGGATGCGCGCGCGCCTTTTGCCGTCAATTTATTGAGCACCCTGAGAGAGACAAGGCGAAAAAAAGCATTGTTCGTAAACTCAACAATCTTCCAGCCACGGACACACCACAGCTCTTTACACCAGCGGAAGTTGCAGAAACCCTCAATGCCGCTAAACCATCCAAAGCGATTGACCCAGACGGTATATCCATGCTGATGTTAAAACACCTTGGTAAGCGGGGAGTCGAGTACCTGAGTTTGGTCTTTAACCTGTCGCTTAGGTCGAGTGGTCCCAATTTTAAATCCCTTATGTCATCAGTAGCAAAAACTCTCCAAGCTCTTTTCCTCTCCCAGCTAACCCGCCAACTACCAGCAGCTCATCACCAACATGGATTTCGGAAAATGCACAGCACCACCACAGCATTAACCGTCATCACCACTCGGATTTCACATGGCTTAAACCAGCAGAGGCCTTGTGAAAGAACGATCCTCGTACCTTGTCAAAGGCTTTTGACACTGTTAGTCATGCTACACTTTTTCAGGTCATCCTGCAGTCCACAATGACCAACAACATGAAGAGATGGTTCGTGAACTATCTAAGTGGTCGTCAGTCGTTCGTGGAGTTTAAAGACAAAAAATCAAAACCACGTAGAGTTAAGTAGGGAATTCCACAAGGCAGAATTTTGTCACCAGTCCTGTTTTGATTTCTACCTCTCTAAACTCCCCACACCTCCTCAAGGAGTAGAGGTGATTACATATGCGGACGACTGTACCATAATGGCGATGGACCACAACGCTGATGACTTATGCGGTAGGGTGAATGGTTATCTCAACCAAATTCATAATTTCTTCACTGCGCGTAATCTTCAGTTATCACCAACAAAGTCTTTAGTAACACTCTTCACCACTTGGACCAAGGAGGTAAAACTCGAGCTTGACGTCCATGGAGTTGAAATTCCGACAGTGAACCACCCAGAAATCCTAGAGGTCCAGCAGCTCATCATATCCCTTTGTCCATATCCCTTTGAACTTGGGATATGGACAAAGAAACCATGTTAGCTATATACAAAACGATTGGTCGGTCAGTAGTCAATTATGGTGCTCCAGTGGTCTCCTTCGTTGAGTGATACCCAGTGGAGAAATTTACAAAGCTGTCAAAATGCAGCCTTAAGGACCGACACAGGCTGCCTATAGATCACCTCCCCACACCACCTCCATGAGGAGACGAACGTACTATCGGTCAAGGAATATAACGTAATGTGAACCAAACAGTTCCTCCTGGGGCATGTCAAGCATGACCTTCGTAAGTACGAGAAGAGCATTTAAGATATGTTAAGAATCCCTTGGACCAAAACTCGTACACGACAGCTTTGAACGACATTCACAGAGACGCCATCGATTCCGCGGTTGTTGGTTACCGCTTGAATGTCGTTTTAGGAGGCCGCCCACCGCCTATTGCAGATAACGAACAAGAATAGTTCTGGCTTAACTGAGATCGGGATGGAGCAACAGGCTAAATGCTTACTGGTCCCGCATAGATCGTGGTGAGGGCCCCCATGATACCCACCATATATTATGGACACAACCAGTGGAAGTAGCGCAATTCCTTGGACTTGACTACTATGCAGAACCCCAAGACTGAAAATTGTTAAGTAGTTGTAGCTTTTACAACAACATATAGACCATATCAAAATCTTGTAGATAATTATGGAACAATCAGTCGAATGCTGCTCATTCCTGGGGGGTTATTGTGTATTTCGATTCAAAAAGAAATTCATTCGAAATTCTCTTTAAAATACATTGACTTTCGAAAACGTTTTCCTTTCGAATCGAATTACACAAATCCCCCATGTATCTTACGTTTATCGACTTTGACAAGGCGTTCGACAGCTTACGACATGAAGTTCGGGATTTTTTAAATTATAATTTGCATTTCTCTCATTTATTTCAATTACACTTTTTACAATACATAGTTGCAAGTAAAACAAGAATTTAAAAAAGTTTTACAAATTATTTTTCAATTTCCAAACAACGCTATGGTTTCAACACTCCTATTGTTTTATTAAAAGTCAAGAGTACTATATTTCAAAGATAATTCCCTTGTTCGGGGTAAGAAACAATACAGAGATAACATACTTGAAAAGTCATCAATTATAATTGATTTCAGCATTATACTCACATACTACTTATATTTACTCTTTTTTAAAAGCTTCCTTTCTTTCCTGCGAGCCAACCAACGTTCACAAATGTATTTTTACTTAATTTATTTTTTTATATATTTCTCTAAAAGCATATTTTAGTGGTTCTTTTATTGTATTCTAAAGAGTCCTTGAAACTTTGATTCCTTATGCAGAGTAAAGCTAGCTGTATGAATAGTTATAGCTCTACTTCAGTTCATTGTTCTCGTTTAACCCCCCGCCTAAAGGCAAACTTTTAATTTGTTAAAATAACAATGGCGATTATCTGCTCATTAGTGTTATACAAGTACAATTTGACTTCCGTTCTTACTTAGGCGTATAACTTGACTAAAGTATAACAGTTGTTATTTATTTTTTTTTTTTTTGTAAAATTTTTCAAAATTGTTTTTTCAAATGAATGGTGGTAACAAAAACACAGAAACAAAAACTTTACATATTTTCAGACGTTATAATTGTTTTAAAAACCCAAACAACAGGATAATGGTTTGTGTTGCCACTTGCAAATAAAAAATATATAAAAAAACCATAAAAATAAGGACTTGATTTCATTTTTGTTTTGCTTTCAAGTACTTGATGATGGTTGTACGTATGTATGTATGAAAAATTTCCATGTGAATGAGATGAGCAAAAAGGGCGGGCGTTTATTATTTGTAAAAAAGAAATATAAAATCTACAAACAAAAATATAAAATAATAAAAAAGATAAATTTATATATATTTCCTTTTTGTTATTATTCCGTTTGGAAAAATGTTATAAATTGTATTTATGCTCTCAGGCATAAATGAACTTGTGACAGTATGATGACGCTGCTGCTGCTGATGATGATTATTACGATGTTGACAGTTAGTCGTCTATCTAGCTCTTTTGTGTCTCTCTGAGTGTGTTTGTCTAAAAATAAATTGACGTTTAGAATTCTACTTGTTTTAGCATTTTTCTTTAATGGAACATACTTAAATCTTTTCCTCTGTTTTTTTTTTTTTGTATCTCAATTAAAAACGTTTTATTTTTTCAAATGCAATGAAATTAAATAAAAATGAGTCATTTATTTATTGAATACAAATCAATAATTGATAATAATTTTGATATACGAGGAAGGTATGATTTTTTTAGATAACGGGATTATCATGGAGATATATGGAAAAGGAGAACTTAAAAAACATTACCTACAGATTTAATATAATGAAGCTCTCCTTTAAGTCCTTCCTCTGGAGGCAATAATTTTTTGATATAAACCCCTTATTTTCATTGTAGTTTTATACTGGTTCCTGGTTCCAAATCAATGATGCAATAAGTTCCGCTCCCCAGGTCAGTTTAGAGACTATGATTGATACTCTTCATTTCGATATTGTCATTAAAAATATCTCCGCTAAGTTCTTAACAAAAAATCAAGCGAAATTAAGCACGACAGCGTTGATCATGGAACTAGCATTTCCACGACAGTCAGTTCTTCATTCGAACCGGAATGACCCGAGATATCTTGGCCAACTCAATCAACAGCATTTCCACGACAGTCAGTTCTTCATTCGAACCGGAATGACCCGAGATATCTTGGCCAACTCAACAACATCTTTATTGTGTACTTTTATACTGGCTCCTGGTTCCAAATCAATGATGCAATAAGTTCCGCTCCCCAGGTCAGTTTAGAGACTATGATTGATACTCTTCATTTCGATATTGTCATTAAAAATATCTCTGCAACAACATCTTTATTATTTTTAACTTCGGAGCAGCACCTTCCGGAATACTCCGCATTCTTTTGGTCCGTGCCAGAATTGAAATAAATACCGGACCATGGTTATGCACAGTTTGCCAGAACCGACTGCACCACATGTCAACCCAATTAAGGTGCAACTCTTGTTTGGGCTGGTTTCACATCAGGAACTGTTCCGGATTTAACCATGAAAGGGAGTGTTTAGAAAATTATGTTGCCCCTTGCTGCCAAAGGCAATGTAATTCATCGGCGTCATTGTTATCATCATCGTACGCCACACCTGCACCCTTCCTACCGCAATCACAACCACAACAGCAACAACTACAACACCTGCAGCAGCAACACCAACAACAGTTGCCACTCACACCGATGATTGCAGTCCGAAGACGTGGGGTGATATCCATTCTGCAGTTTAACTGCAATGGCCTCCAAGGGAAAATAGTTGAGAAAACCCGATTCATGGAACAACACAGAATCGTGGTCACCGCGGTCCAGGAGACAAAACTGACTAGCAACTCCAGTCTGCAAACCTGTAATAGTTATAATGTTCTCAGAAAAGATCACACCAGAGACAATGGTGAGGCATCGCTTTCGTTATTCACAACACCGTGCAGTATAGGGCTCTTTCTCTCGATCTTGATGCTAGAGACCAATACCAATACCTCGAAGTTCAAGGTAGTGCGGTCAGGTCCGGAAATACGGAATTGGAGCTCTATAATGCCTATGTTCCGCCCGTAGCCAGCTGTCCTACAGGCTACCGTCCCGATATTAGAACCCTCTTAGACGGAGAAATGCGTCTGGTTATTGGGGACTTTAATGCCCACCATCAGCTCGGGAATTCGGAATTGGAGCTCTATAATGCCTATGTTCCGCCCGTAGCCAGCTGTCCTACAGGCTACCGTCCCGATATTAGAACCCTCTTAGACGGAGAAATGCGTCTGGTTATTGGGGACTTTAATGCCCACCATCAGCTCTGGCACTCTAATTTAGGGGAAGACACTCACTTAACTATGATTCCCCCACTAGGGTTATGAGTAATTGCGCTAGCTCGTCCGACATTTCAATAGCGAGTCTTGGTCTGATCAACTGCACAACTTGTCGAGCATTAGTTTCTCTAGGATCAGATCATCTACCCATAATCATCACTCAACGATTTTATCGTCGCTGAACGCCGTAAAAAGCATACTGTCGCGACTGCATAGAATTCACCTTCCGCCACTTGCAGGATATCAAGGACACTTTGATCATTTCGGTCCCGAAATACAACTAAGGACACTACTATCACTTGATAGCATATTAATAAGGCTTTTCTTAGGTATTATCATATGACACTGTATAATAGTGCGTAGATATCTATGGACTTTTACATCTTCTCTTTGGTTTTGCTTAAAACAAGAGCTAAATTTTAGTTTAATGAGGGCTGCAGAATCGCGCTCATATACTTTCCGAATCTGACGAAATAATAAGTATAAAAAACTGTTTCGCAAAGACATTCGTGCCAAAATTATATTGCACGAAGACATTGCTCGTAAAGAGCTTCTTCGCGCAATATAATTTTGGCACGAATGTTTTTGCGAAACTGTTTTTTATACTTATTATTTCGTCAGATTCGGAATTCTTAATACGTTCTGAACTAGTAAGAGCTTCTAATACCTATTTCTTCTACAATTTCTGATGTCTTAAGGAGCGAGGTAGATAGTCTTGATAAACAATAATTTATTAAAATTATGGCAGTACAGCGATTGTGAAGGTCATTCAGCAGAATTCTTATTAAAAATCCAAAACTCTTGATGTTTTTGTCACGAGTAGATAGTATGATATCTGATGACTAAATTGTTCCAAATTTCGAACCAAGCATTTAAATGCTGTAAGAGACTTTAGTAAATCTGTGTGTGCTCAACTGCGATATTTTGTAACACCTTTTTTGTGCTCTTCAATTCACTTTTCACAAGAGCCCAATATCTCTCCACTGGTTTTAGGTACCACTCCAGAGCTTTCCTACCGTGGTGATCTGATGCCAAATCACTCCAAAAATATGTGAACACATTGTGCTCTTATCTTCAACATTTCCTCGAGCATTAGCAACATACAAATTTTGCGAAAAATCTGCCAGTATGTACATATAACATGAGTATTTTTGTATGACATTTTATTTTAATTTTCGCGCCCTATTCTTAGCTTCTTAGTTTTAATTTGTCAGTTACTATATAAATATTTTATTTTATTGAAAATTTTTACCTAAAATAAGCAACATTTTCACTTTATATTAAATAAAAGCGCTACAATGACCACCTTGTTATCCACATATTACTTCATTCTTTTTGAAAATTATTATAAATTCAAAGAAGCAAAAGAAAATATACCCCACCAGCTGCTTTTATAAAACGAACGAAAAATTCGTCTCGTCAAAATGTATGAAAAACAACAAATAAATTCCAAATATTGATGAGACGAATTTTTCGTTCGTTTTATAAAAACAGGGGGATAAATTGTTGTTACAAATACATTTAATAATTGACGTCAAATTAATTTATGGCAGTTGTAAGTTTAATTAAATATTTTTGAATAATGAATTAATTTTGAATATTGAAATTTGCATCTAATCTGAATAGCCATAAAATTTTTTTCTTTTTCTCATATTTTTCAATATTCGATAGCTGTCTTATTAAATAAAAAACGCCAAATATATGCACGTAATGTGAATGAAAAACAACTTTGTATTTAGTTGCAAAAATTGCCGGATAACAGGCTAAATATTTTGTGTTAAATATTTGCCTAATGTGAATTTAGCTTAAGAAACATGTTCGCTGACCATAAATACTATTGATACGGGGAGATTATGATCAAGATTTTAAATATAGTTGTTTGAATAAGAAAAAGAAGTTTGATTAAGTACATTGTTTTTAAGAAAATATCCTAAACTATTGACGATTAAACATCTTAGGAATCTTATTAATCATTAAAATCCCTCCAGAAAATATATTCCTCAATCAATTAATACTAATACTTATATCTTTAAGTTTTGTACCTCATAAACTGTAATACAAAATTCCTAGTTATTCTTTATAAAAAAAAAATTTACGATTTATTATTATTTCCATGACCTTATTCTTTCACTGATTCTCAAGAGCCTATTTTACATTTTACGTCTTTTTAAGTTTCTCCTTTCTCTCTCCTATTCGCTTTTATATACCAATTACCTCAGCTTAATCATCTACCAATTTATTATTTTCTGTGTTATTTTTATCCTTTTCACTAAAAGTTTTTCAACTGTCCTCGTATTTAATTGAAAGAGTTTTTCAATTTAGTTTGTTTTTTTCTTCTTACTCTTTTTAATCATTTTTTTTTTTATTATATTTATGGTTAATGTTATAGTAGAATAATAATGTTGGCTGTTCTGTAATTTTTGCAATTTCATGCTAAATTTTATGCTTGTTAATTTTTATTTATTGCTGCTATAATATTTTTATTCTATCTTTTCTATCATCATTCACTGGCATCATTATTGTGTATCCTTTTTCTGTAGCATATTTATAATTTTTATAATTTTTTTTCTTTCACGTTTTATTATATTTATTCAAGTCTTTTTTGTTGAAGTATTCATTAATTAGCGTTGTATACTTGTTAAATAGAAAGTTTTTCATGATTTATATTTTGTATTTCTGATTTTGTGTTTTTTTTTTTGTATAGAGATTTTATGAAATTTATTTTCATTGCTTATTCATTGCATTTTATATTAAACGCTTAAATGAGGGATTTTTTTTTCTGTTAACCACTTAAACCAACTACGGCATTTTATTATTGAGCTATAGGAGAAAACAGAAAGAAAAATATGGAGGTAAATAAAACTATATTATGAAGGTAAACATAAAAATGTGTTTATTAGAGACATAATGATAGAGAAAATCTCCAGCATATTGGTTTAAATGGGTATTGAATTCATAGCGAAGTGATGCCAGATTATAGGCATTTATAAAGCCACTTAAAGCTTAAATTGCATATTTTTAAATGTTCCTTTATAAGCTTCAATTAAAGCCCTTAATGGAGACCAAAATTAGCTTTAATTTTAGGTCTTTATATGACCCAAATTAGATTTAATCCTGATGTATATATAGTCCGAAATTCGCTTTCATCAAAGGTATAATACAGTCCCATACAAGTTTAAGTAACAAGTGTTTATGCAGTCCAAAATAAGCTTCAAAAACAGGTCTTTATATACCCTTATTAAAGTTTAAATTGCCGGATTTTATATAGTATTAAATAGGCTTTAAATAAAGCTCTTTATAGAGTCCCATATTCCCATAACGAAGCCTATGACGTTTACAAGTTTTCTATTCCGAACGTCACATAACCCGTCGGGAAATTGACTGCCTGCAATGTTTTAATCGTGGTCAGTATTATACAATAAGTTCAATAGATTCGGTCTCCTCAACGTTCTCACACATTCTACAAAAATCTGAATTGCTAGCTTCCCATTTAGACCTTATCTTCCCTATCATACAGTGTCTCGTTATGATACCTATCATAGTCCTAAGATTTTTCCTACTCGAGCTAAGAAGATTACTTGTGTCTGGCCTGTTGAGCGTCGGCCATATCGTCCTCGATATTTTACAGTCCACTCTACTCCCCTAAGTCTGATTGGTTCTAGCCAAGATAAATTCATTGATCTTTCTGAAAAAGAAACCCAGTGGGAGTTTCACGTTGATTTCACTCTCGGAAACATCCATAGCTGAGCCTTTCCTTGCCAATTCATCGGCCACTTCATTACCAGATATATTGCAATGGCCTGGTACCTAGCAGAGTCTCACCACGTAATGTTCCAGTAGTTCCCTCAGTGCCCTCTTGCAGGTGGCCCCTAGTCTGGATTTTACCAAATGCGTATCCAAGGCTTTTAGAGCTGCCTGGCTGTCCATATAGAGAGTAACCTCAGAAACCCACGCAACCTTCAATCTGACCAATTCCGCAGCCTTTAAGATGTCAAGAATCTTTGCCTGAAAAGCGCTACATTCATCAGGAAGTCTATAGCCTTTCGCATCAATACCTATAATGCAGACACCTGCATCAGTACCGATATCGATCTTTGATCCATCTGTAAATACTGCACAGCCAACATACAGCCTCTTAGTGTCGGACTAGTTCAGTGGCCATGTATTCCGATGCTCCCATAGGGTTTAGATTGTATTCACCATAACTGACATCATACACAACCCTAGAGTGACCTGTTACTGATGAACCTAATAGTCCCAATTCCTTGAGTGTCAACAGACTCCTTGCCTCTCACATACTACGCAATGGGTAGGAGATGAAGTATGACATCCAGAGCCGCCTGTGGTGTACTTTTCACGGCACTTGTAATGCCAATTGAAGCACTAATTTGTGCTTTCGACAAAAAGTTCCTATAACTCTTCCGTTCCAATGCCTGCCACCAGACAGAACGACCATATGCAACAATTGGTCTCATTACCGAAGCATAGATCAAATTCACAACCTTTGAGTTTGAGTCTCCAATTCTTGAACTTAACCAAAACTTTACTCCTATGCAAAATTAAACTTCAATACTAAACCTTTTTATTTTCATGTATTTACTTTTCCATCTGGCATCCTTTAAATGTTTTCCCTTATCAAACAAATTTATTATTTATTTTACAATATTGTTGCTTGTTTTCCGGTTGGCTAAATATTTTTGGCTTCCATTTTGTTATGCTCCCCTTACTACGTTTAACAACAACTTCAGTTCTGGCTGTTAATCTCACTCCCTTCCCTCCTCCTTCCTCTTCACCCAAAAAACAAAATTCTATTAATGTTGCGTTTCTCTATAGTGTACAGGGTATTCTTTTTCATTTTGAAGTGGTTTTTGCAAATTGTATAGAGTTTTTCAGTTTTTTATATTATTTTACTCCTTTTATACTCATGAGTGCGTGTGTGGCTGAAATTTTTTTTTTTTTGATTTTTACTACTATTTTTATAATTTGTTGCACAGAAAATTTATTTTTGTTAACGGATGAAATAATATTTTAATCGTAATACAACTTAAGTGCAGCGAAAGAGATTGTTATTTTGTTTTAATTTTTAAATTGAAAAGAAAATATAATTTGAATTCATTAACATTTAAAAAAGATTAAACAGTAGGAAGAAGAAAACAAACAATTAAAATTATGAAATTCTAAATAAATCCTCTTTGAAGGACTTATTTATGATCACTGATCATTCCTATTTCCAATTAATATTTTCAAATGAAACAAATCTAAAGATTTTTATTGAAAAGGTTACTGAACTCTAAGATCACTTATAGTTTATTCTTTTGACAAATATAAATTTTTATATGGAATAAAATAAAAAAATTTAATTTAATGATCACCCATCATTTATGGTAAAAATTTTCATGGAACATCTAAAAAATTTAAATTGAAAAATGATTTTCTGCCTTGAGCACTCATATGAGATCACTGATATTTAAAATCGACTTGAAATTATTATCTCTATGTGATCACCGGTATTAAAAATCGACTTTAAATGATCATCACTTCATGATCACTAATAATAAAAACTGAATTGAAATGATCATCACTATGTGATCACTTAACTGTTTTATAACAATTGTTTTATAAACAATTCAATTCAAAAATGATCCTTAATCTATGACTATACGAAAAATGTAAACTGAGAAATTATCATCACTTTGTGATCACTAATCGGGCATATTTTAAGATTAAAATCTAACAATTTATAATCGAAATCACTTATATTTTTTTACCTTAAATCGATTTTTTTTATATCAAAGTTTCAAACAAATTTAAATTACCAAATGATGCTCAATCTGAGATCTTTTATATTTCTCACAAAATAAATTAAAAAATTATCCTCACTATTTGACCATTCGAAAAATGTAAATTGAAATCACTGATCATTCATATTTTTGGATTAAAATCGAATTTTAATATGAAGAATCTAGAAAATTTAAATTGAGAAAAGTACTGTGCCATTCACGATTTTTTATATAAATAATTTTAAAAAGTTTTCAAAAATAATATTTCAAAAATTCCAACCATTTAAATTACGAATAATCCTCATTCTGAGATCACTCATATTTCTCATAAAATCTTAAACCAAATTAAAATTCAAAAACTATTCTATTCTGAGATCATTCGAAAAATGTTAATTAAGATCACTGATCATTTATATTTTTAGAACAAAAATCTATTTTTAATATAAAAAATCTAGAAAATTAAAATTAATAGAAGTACGATCAGTTATATTTCTTACAAAACAAGATTTTTTTATATAAATAATCATCAATATTTTATTTCTGAAGTGATCCTCACTATCTGATCATTCATAATTTTGAATATATTTTTATATAAAAAATTCTAAAAATTTATATTACGAAATGATCCCTATTCTAAAATCACTCATATTTCTCACGAAATATAGTTTTGACCAAAAATCTAGTCTTCATATCTAAATTCTATTTCTGAATAGGGTTTTCAATGGTGACGCTTGATATTTCAGAATTTTGACAAAAAAAAAAAAATATATATATATATATATATATATATATATATATATATATATATATATATATTATATATATGTATATATACAGTTAAGGAAAAAACTCTACATACACCCTTTGATTTTGTCGTTTTAAGGACTTTTCAAAAAGCAAAATAAAATAAAATTACTTCATTATGTAAGGAACTAATAAATAAGTTTATTTATAAAACAAAGTGCTCATTCATAAGCATAACAATAACAAAAATAATAAAAACATAAAAAACTCATAAGAAAAAAGTCAACATACAGCCAGAAAATTTTGTACATTAACAAATTAAAAACGAGAAAAAAGGTATAGTCGGTCAAGACCGAACATATAATACCCTACACCATTATGTATGACCATAAAAATTCGGGGAGGAGACCTATATTAGATCGACACTTTTACTAAATGTAAAATAAAATATACAAATACAGAATAATACGTTGATACTAACATTTACTTGATTTTATGCACTTTAGGGCGATTCTCGGAAGTGGGTTTATATGGGAGCTGTGGTAAATTATGAACCGATTTTTATAAAATTTGGCAATGTTGTTTCTACTTATATAAAACTTATTTGTGTCGAATAAACTTGATACTAACATTAATATGGGATTTATGCACGTTAAAGTGATTTTCGGAACAGGGGTTTATATGGGAGCTATGGTTAATCGTGGACCGATCTTCTTAAAATTCGGTACAAAGATTGATACTTATACAAAACTTCTTTGTACCGAGTTTCATTAAAATATTCTTATTTCTAAGACATTTTTTAGTGTTAAAACTTAATTCCGGAGGGACATTTGTATGGGGGGTAGTTGAAATAATGGACCGATCATAACCAATTTCAATAGGCTTCGTCCTTGTGTCATAAAAGTCCCACCTGCCAAATTTCATTCAATTTTCTTCAAAATTGCGACCTGTACTTTGTGCACAAGGTTTACATGGACAGCCAACCGTCCAGCCAGCCAACCAGCCAGCCGTCCAGCCAGACGGACGGACGGACATCGTTAGATCGATTTAAAAAGTTATTCTGAGCCGATTGGTATACTTTAAGGTGGGTAGGGTATAATAAAAAAATTAGTATTTAGTTAGCCCACCTTGGGCATCAATTACTGCTTGAAATCGGCGGGGCAAGGACATATCCAAATTCTCGGTGATATCGGGTGTTATTTCGGTCCACGATTAAGAGCGGTTTTGAGAGTTTCGCGACTTCTGATATCATATTTTCGCACCAATTTTTCCAAAATATCCCAAATGTGCTCTATGGGGTTAAGATCTGGTGACTGGGGTGGTGAATTAGCTGTCCTGGCGCATGATATAGAAGCCAGTCTCGAACAACGTGCGCAGTATGCTTGTGATCGTTGTCTTGCTGGAAAATCCATTGATTTCCCAGGCCCAAGCTTTCAACAGACGCCTTTAGATTATGTTCCAATATGTTCTTATATTGATACCGGTCCATATTACCTTCGACGCCATAGCTCCCGAAACCATAACATTCCCTCCACCATGTTTCACTATAGGTTTAATATTTTTTGGATCGAAGGCAGTGTTTGGTTTTCTCCGAATCTTTGATTGGCCATCATTTTCAAGAATGTTGTACTTACTTTCGTCGGTAAATATAACAGATTTCCAAAAACTCATATCCTTATTCAAAGAGCTTTAGCAAATACAAGGCGAAGTTGACGATTTTTTGCTGAAATTAATGGCTTTTTGCGTGCCGTTCTGCTTCTAAAACCGCTGTCATGTAATACATTTATTATTGTTCTGGGTGTGACAGAAACACTAGAATGTTTTTCAAGGTATTCCGCCAATTTAGGAGCACTAATTTTTGGTTCTTGGTTGACTTTTTTGTATGTAGACTTTTTTCGCGTTAATTATTATGTTTAATGCTAGTAACTTCTATGCTATTCATATTTTTTAGGTTTTTTTTCTTCAGATAGTCTTAAATATTATTTAAGCTATAATTGATTTATAAATTTTTTCTATCTTCATCAACAATGCATTTAAATTTCAAAATCATAGGGTGTATGTAGAGTTTTTTGCTTAACTGTATATATATTTATATATATATATGGAAAATATATTAAAATCAAATTGAGAAATTATTCTCACTTACGATCACTTATACCTACATATTTATGATCAAAAATCGATTATTTCTTACATATTTTAATTGAGAAATGAATCTCACTGATTGATCTCTCACATTTTTATCAAAAAAAAATTATTATATATTTAACAAAAATTTATTAAAAAATTTTAAATTGAGAAATAATCCTCACTCAGCCATCACTTGTATTTCTGAACAATTGATTTTGGTATTGAAAATTTAAAACGAATTAATTTAGATATTAGATATCTCCTCACTTAGTAATCACCCTGGGATCACTTATATATTTTATTAAATATTTATTATTTTTGTCTAAAATATCGCAAATTTAAACTGAAAAAACGATATTCACTCCATGATCAGTATTATTATTAGTATCAGAAATCAATTATTAACTAAGTTATATTAAAATTCCAAAGAGATTTAATTTGAGAAATGAAACTTGCCCTGTGATCAAATATATTTTTTTGAATTAAAATTTATCTTTACACAGAGAGCATTTCCACTTTTAAACACAAATCCATTTTTAACGTCAAAAATCAAATAAATTTAATTTTTAAAGTGAACTTCATTAATATTTCTGACAAGAAATCGACTTCTTTTTTAAAAAGTCAGAAAACAATTGTTGAAATGATCTTTACTTTACGATAAATTTTATTTTTAATTACAAATCGATTTTTTATGTTAAGACATTTTATTTAAAAAATGATCTTCACCTCTATTTAAAAAAAAAATGATATCTATATTTTTTATCATAAATAGATTTTTCATGTTAAAAATCAAAAATGTTTAATTATTAATCGATCATTAACATAAATAGTCCAAAATATTTTTATTAATATTTGATTTTTTATATCAAAAATCCAAAAAAAAAAAAAGATCTTAAACTTTATTTATGACAAAAATTCGATTTCTCTTTTCATTGATCAATGATCACAAATAAATTTTTCATATTAATAAAAATAAAAAAAGTTTAATCATTAATCGATCACAACAACAAAAATTCAAAACATTTTGATTGAAAAATTATCTTCACCCTTTGATAATTTTATATTTTTGAACAGAAATCGATTTTTTTTTTCATTTATATTTCTAAAAAAATAAAAATGCAAAACCTTTAATTTAAGAAATGATAAATTATATTAAGAATCCAAAAAAATTAATTTGAGAAATAATTTTTACCTTTACTTCTGATAAACAATCGATCACTAACATCAAAAACCAAAATTATTTTAATTGTGAAATGATCCTCACCCTTTGATCATTTTATATTTCTGAACAGAACTTAATTTTTCGTGTCAAAATCAAACGATTTTCTTATTAAAAATAGAAAAAATAAAAAATTTTGAAGTGATCCTTACTCTGTGATCATTCAAATTATTAATCACAAATTACTTATTAAAAGTCATAATTTCTGAAAAAAAAAAAAAAAACAAAAAATCATTTCAGAAGTCCAAAAAATTAAATAAATAAATAAATAAATAATTTTATTTTACTCTGTGAACACCCACCCAGAAAATATATGAAAAATCTGTCTTAAAAGTGAGAAGGCGATCTATGATCCATTTTTTAAATTAAAAATTCATAGGATTTAATTTGAAATTTTTATTAAATTTATTATATTACAGTTAATCATTTTATTTTATTTTTTTATTTTAAAAAGTTTTTTTTAAATTTATTTAAAATATTGCACAGTTTTGGTGACACAAAATGACCTTAAATCTAAGAAATTAGCTTAATAGTATTTACAAAAAAATTGTCCACTTCTTTTTTTTTTTAATAAATATTCAACAAATATTTTTTATTTTGTGCTACGCTATTAAATTATAAATTAACATACAAAGATCTCTCAAACGTTTTACAACGGACAACCATGAACATAACCAACATTACGAAATATAGCCGCTGCTGCTGCAGATGTTAGAAAATTACAGGGATTTGTGGCATTAAAAGTAGTGAGACCGGGAGGACAACAGCCTAAGGGATTGTTTGAGCCATTTTCCGCTACATATTCCTTTTCCATGGAGGCTTGATGACGTAGCTGTTCGAGTCTTAGCTGATTTTGACGTTTCCATTTGGTTCTACGAAAGAGAGGGAAAAAAGAAGAAGAGAGATATTAAATTGAAAGTTAAAAATAAAGAGGGAGTTAAAAAACAGTTGGAAAATTATTGCGAAACTATTAAGTAGTTAGGAAACAATTTTTTAGCTCAGAATTCATTGTAAAGATCAGCTGTTGTTCCTAGATCAGGCGCGGATCCACGGGGGGGGGGAAAATCGGAAATTTCCCCCCCCAAAAATGGATTTTCGACCTTAGAAAAATTAAAAATTTACAATAGGAAAAGGAAAAATTAAAAATTCTTTAAGGAAAATTTTCTTTAGTGAAAATAAATGAAGGCAGAATGAGTTTATCTTCAATATAGTCTAGGAATGGCCAAACTATGTTTAGAAAAAAATATTTATCGTATTTTTTCTTCGAAAAATTTAAAGCAAATAAATGGGTTTTTAAAAATAGAAAAAATATAGGAAATGCAATTCCTATATATTTTTTCATTAAATTCAAGCTTAAACTTTACATACAATTAAAAACTTATATGTCAAAAAAAATAAAATAAAAAAAATGTGTATAAGTGCTAGTTTCATGTCATATTAAAATTACACTAACTAATGTTACTTAAAAATTTCGACTTTATGAAAAATATGTTTTATTTTATAAATCCATTTATTAATAAATAACACAAAATTTTCCCAGCTCTTTTATAAAAAATATAATATTTTTTTAGATTTAATAAATTTTACATATGATAGAAATTTTGGTTCACTACACAGATTTAATTTATAAATAAAATAGTAAAGGCCTAAAAATTGTAATTTTTCAAGAAAAAACTTTAAACTATTTTTATTGAAAATATTCACAATTTTGTGTTAAGAAAAAAATTGTTTAAATAAAACTATTAATTTAACATTTTCCCAAGGAAATATCTACCATTTTCCTAGAGGACGATAACAAAAATATTACTTTTCGCTTAATATTTTATTAAACCTTCTAAAAATTTCTCTTGCTTTCCTGAAGAGTTGTTGTACTTTTTCGCACACCTGTGTGAAAAATTTTCATATTCAAAAATTAATTTTTAAATACACCCTATAGCGTTGAAAAATTACTCGGGAAATGACATAAATAGCATCATAAATAAAGCTTATAAAATTTTGGAGTTATGCTTAAATTTTTTAGGGTCCTGTATTTTTTCTATTAAGATATTTTGAAAGTAGAATAATCAATTTTATTGTCGTATTTATTTCTTTGGTTTGAAATTTTTGGTGATTCAATGCATTAGAATTTTTCTGTAAAAGTCAACAAAAAATATGCAATCAATTTAAAAAGATTTTTGTTGTAAATATAGCAAGATTTAGTTTTTTTTGTTAGATAAAAACTGAAGAACTTATTCGATTTTATGTGAAATTCCCCAGAAGGTATGCTACAAATAAAGCTTAAAATTAAATAATTTGCTTAAAATAAATGAAAAATTTTTTGTTTTTAATAAATTTTTTAGTTTTTAAACGATTTTAAATATTGACATCTCATTTTATTGTAAACAAAATATCATTAAGACTTAAAAAAGAAATACGTAAAATAGAAAAGTATTTTAATATAGTTAAAAGGTATGTTTTTCCTAATAAAAAAAATCTAAAATTTAGGGAGTTCCGAGATTTTTAGTTCAGCAACTAATCTGAAAATTGTTTTTTCGAATTTTCTTGAAAATTGGTTGGTGATGTACTCAAGAAGATTGTTTTTTGAGTAAAACTACAAGAATATAAACATTCAGACTGAAATAGTATGAAATTTTATAAAGTGATTTATTTACATAATTTTCACTAGATTTTCTTCACGGGCTCCTCTTTGCCGAAAAAATTATTAGCGTATATTTTCCAGTTGACATATAATATATTCCAGTACAAATTAAATTTAAGTGAGATTTTATTTCACATTCATTCAATCATCTACTTGATTGATTTAATAAATTTTTAATTAAAAAATGTTTTCTATTTTTAATTTTTTGTAGTTATTAGTGATTGATATAATAATTTTGGTGATTTATTGGATACTTGTTTTGGTGTTATCAGATTAACTTCAAATTTTCATCTAAGTAAAAAAATAAATTTTAAAAATTACTCACATAACGAAGAGATAGTTCAGTGTGCTTTAGGGAATGGTAAACAATGTCAGAACTCGATTTTCGATTTTACGATCAACTCTTTTCATTTCGATTTTCAAAATCGTTTTATCGGTCCCCAAAATCGATTTTATTTTGAAGTCGATTTTTTATTGATAAAGTCAAAAGTGTATCAAAAACATCTAAAAATTAAAAAATAAACCTATAAAATAATTTCAAATATTCAGGTCACAAATATAAAAGTTATGTATATAATATATAAGAAATCTGTGAATATTTTATTTATCCATCAAACCAATCTTCTTCAGTAAAGCTTTGTAAAAAGGCTATGTTCACTACTAAGCCTGTTTCTTTGCTGGGTTATTATAAGGACATCCTTCAAGAATAGAAGTTCACACGGTACTGATATTCTCGAGCAATTTCATTAATATTAGGATAAATTGTTTTATTATTTCTTTTTTCTTTCAGAGGATTTAGACTATTGTTTAGCCAACTGCCCAGCTAGGAATGATATGTAAAAATACTAAGATCTTTTGCGAATTAAATTTTGGGATTTTTTTTTTCATTTTCTATTGGCAAACTCCACTTGGGTGCATTTTTAAATTTTATTCCCGCCAAATTATGTTTAAAAAAGCGGACATAACTTTATTATTACCAACCAAAAAATTTTAATTTATAAGATTTTTATAATTCTACATATTCTTTTAACTTTTTAAAACAAACCCGATTTTTGAAACTAAATAATCGATTTCAGTATAAAATAGTTGACATAAAATCGATTGCAAATAACCGACCTTTTTTTCCCATGAAAATCGACTAAAATCGAAATCGATTAACCATTCCCTAGTGTGCTTGACATCCTGTCCAGATCTAAATAGCTTAGCTTTTTGTGTTTTTCTAATGATGCACTCTTTATTTAAATTATTTTATTTTGAACTATTCAGTAGTATTACAGAAGTAAAAACACGGCTTTCATAATTAAAATCCTTTCAATATTCTCTGAGAAATGTTTATTTAAATACATATTTGTAATTTTGCATATTTGTTTGTAATTAAAAATAATTATAAATAACCAGTTTTCTGTCAAAAAAAATTGGTTAAAATTAAATAGTTCTAAAACTATATATAAAAACATAATTTTTCCAGTGATGATAAAAAAATGTCCCCCCCCAAATGCTTTGGCTGGATCCGCGCCTGTCCTAGATATAGTATTTTTAATATAATTTTCTATTTTTTTCACTTACCTTCTATTCTGATACCAGGTTTTCACTTGAGTTTCTGACAAATTTAAAGTCTCCGCCACATCACTTCTATCCGCCACACTTAAATACTTTTGACAACGAAATTTTCTCTCCAAATAAGCCAATTGAGCATGTGTGAATGCAGTACGTCTACGTCTCGGTTTACGGCCACTTTTTGGTAAACCCATTTTATGTTCTCCTAAAAAACCACCCGCATGATTTTGTTGCATTTGTGAAGAAGGTGTTGTATGTTCATTATCATTTATATAATGTGAAGAGTCTAGACTGGATTCATTATTGCTAAAAAGCAAATGACTATTGGACATTTGTTGACCATTATAATGACAATTTAAAGCTTCTGAATCGGGTGAGGAGCGGTCTTCTATATCAATATCGGAATTGTTATCGGAGATGTCAGAATCTAAAATAAAAGAACATATATTTTATTTTAAAAAAATCCTGTGGTTTACCACGTGTCAACGCTTAAACTCCTACTAAGCAAATAAAAGAAAAATATCAAGATTTTTTTTAAACTACATTCCTTATAATTTAAATTAATAAAAATAACCCCAAGACTTTTATTTATTTTTTTCTCTCATTACCAGACAATAACCATCAAATAACCATTATTTTTTTTCTCATTCAAGTGGGCGTTCGTTTTCCTCTTCAATTCTTTTTTACTCATCATAGTCAGCCCCTCATTAATATCAACTTATCATATTTAACTTTCTTCCCTCCCCTTTCTTCTCCCGCTTAACACAGCTTGAGTTTTAAACACACGTTTTCCATTTGCTCAAAAGTTATTTAATATTTCCTTGTAAAAAACCACATGCTTAAAATGGCGTATAAAAATAGTATTGCAAAATGTTATAATTGTTTTATTTTTATCCTCTTTATATCCTGTCTATATGACTCTCTGTGTGTATGCAAAATTATTTTTAAAATCGCTTGTGTTCTTTTTGCCAGACTTTTTTTATTTTGCTATTTTGTAGGTAGACGTTTGTGGTTTTATGCTTTGTGGCAGCAAGAAAAAAAAAAAAAAAAAAACTCTCTGCGGGAACGATTAAGTTCACGTGTTTTAAAATATGTAAAGTTTTTTTTTGGGAAAAAAAAAAATATTTAGAGCGTAATAAGAGGACATGTGATTTCATAAATTTTTTGCTTCTTGAAGATTCTAGTAAATTTGTTCTTTTATGTGCAGTAAAAGTCCTATTTGAATTGAGTTATTTTTAATCTCATATGAAAGAATAAGACTCATTTTGTCACAAAGTTAAAATCTGATAGGCATAACAGATGAATATCAGAGTGTTGAAAGCATAAAAATGCTGCTGAAATAAGTTTAGTTCATTGAGGGTTTCAAACCAGGCCTGTCAGATGTGGCGATTTTTCGCCAAACGTGGCGATTTTTAATTGCTTTTGGCGAACGAATTTTTCGTTTTGCGACATGGCGAATTTTTTGGCGATTTTTAATAAGGTGGCGATTTATTTGGCTAATTTTTAAAATTTTATTAAATAGGTATTCGCATAGTAAAACTATTACGTTTTCTTACTAGCCAACGTCTATTTTTAGCACTTTTTCTATCCAAAACGGCGCACCTTGGGGTAAAAAGGGTCGAAAAAAATATCTTTCGAATTTGAAGATTTTTTTTAAGAATTCTAATCCGTCCATCTGTCCGTCTGTTTGTTAATTTTTGCAAACTTTCCAGTTCAAAATCGTTTAACTTTTGACTCAATAAAGATAATGACTAAAAATTTTCTTTGTTCAATAGATAATTTTGCTTTTAACCAACCACATAAAATATAATAAAATCGGTTGAAAATATTTGGCTATATATGGAAAAATCTTGTAAAATTGAGATTTTTGAAAATTCAAATGTATATAACTCGAAAAATATATAAGATAAGTAGTACATGCAAGCATGTTTTCTAAAGGATTTATCAAGGACTTTAGATGGTATAATAATCTTGGAAATCGGGTAAGGGACAAAAATTCGGTAGTGGTTAAACCTTTTCCATGACACTAGTTGTCTATTTTGAACCCCTATAGTTCCGCTCGTGTTGCGAATATTGGACCCCGCTTCTAAACTCAAAATGGTACTGTTCTCTGCTACGCCTGTATGAAATTTCATGCAAATCCAACCAGCCGATTAGAAGTTACAGATTTATTTCGATTCTTCCCCACTGTTTAATGTTTGATAAAGGAAAGAAAATGTCTGTCTTTTTCACAAAAATTTTATTTTCTCAAATCGGACAATATGTCAAATAGACAATATGTAATAATTTTCAGAAAATTTTCTGAACAAACATCCATTTACATTTTTAGTTGCACTCCATGAAAGTTGAAAATTAGTGTATTTTTTGACAATTTTCAAAAAATCAACAAAAATACCTGGACAAAAAATAATTTACAAATTCTTGAATAAAAGTAAACTCAAATACCTGAAGTTAATGGCTCCATTTTAAATTTTTCCTTCAAAGCCCTAAAAAAATTCACCCAAAGTTAATGAAAATTGAATTTTTTGTTGAACTTTGACAGCTCAGTACACAAAAACAACGCAACCTAGGCTAATGATTTTTATTGTTATAGATACATAATTTTGTCTATTTTTATTCGGTATCCAATTTTATTTCAAAAAGTTAATTTTCAAAATTCAACTAAACGCCACTTTCGACCCCTTTTACCCCAACGTGCTGCGGTTATCAAATGGGGGTCCGCGGTTCTCAACAACGGGTCCGTACAAAGATTGTTAGGTGTTCGCTTATACCTTTTGCTTGAACATAAAATTAAAAGTATTTCTTTAAACAGATAACACACATGGGTATATAAATTTCTTCATACTTATAAAATAAAGTTGCAAAGTTATACAAAATATAGAGTAAAAATTCTAAAACTATTGTTTGTGCATGATTTTTATTATCATTCTGGTAATTTTTGCAAATTGTAAAAAACATTTAATGATATTTCGTCCTTGACATAAGACATTTATTAACAATTTTAAAATCCATTTTTAAATATAAAGGTTTTATCTTAAATTTATAATTAATTGAAATCAAATGTTTTTACTATTTTCTTAAATATATCCTGATTTAACAAAAGCACTTCGTATCAAATTGAGAATATGCCATTAATTTTTATCTTTAAGTATTAATTTATTTTTGGATTAATTTATTAATTAATTAAATCAAGAATTATTTAGGAATAACATTTGATATGAAATTGAGAAAGTATCACTTTTTTTCAAATGAATATTCATTTTTATTCAAACTTGAAATTCAACATACGTATTTTCAGAAATACCTTTAAATTATCGAATTTAAAGGCACGAAGCAAGAGTTTGGAAAAACCTCTGATCTAAGTAGGGGATCACACACAGCAATTTTTCCTGCTGCAATTCTGAGTTCGTAGGAGAGAGAAGAGAAGGGTATACTAAACATTTACTTTCACTTTACCTCTCTCGTCTACGAACTCAGAATTGCAGCAAGAAAAATTTGTGTTTATGAACCCCGACTAACAAAATAAAGATTCTTAATTTATAAATATCTTCAATAAATGTTTGACAATTTGTTTTCCACTATCTTTCAAATATGAATATTAAGATTTTATGAGCCATAATGAAAAGAAAACGTTCATGAATAAATTAATTCTTCGAAACAATTTATAAGTTTAATGGGACAAGTGTTCATTAAATAATTTTGGAATTATTCTGTTAAAAAATATAATAAATTTTCAAAATTGTTGACCTAAAATTGAGCTATGTATGTTAGAAAAGTGTATTAAAATTAATATTTTGTTTTATTCAATTATTATTAGCTACAGAAATTATAATTGACTTTGTTGATGCTGAATAAATATTTTAAATATTTTAGTTGTTTTTAGTTTTTCTTTAAAAAAATATATAAAATTTAATTTTGGCGATTTCTGATAAACAATTTGGCGATAGAGGCTCAAAAAAATCTGACAACCCTGTTTCAAACTGTAGTTGAAATATATGGTTCTTCCAAAAAAGTTATACTTATGCCAAAATACTTAACTACACACAGTGAAAAAACATGGTTAAAGCAATTCCACTATAACAATATTATGTTCTCTGTGTTCATTATAAAAATATTTTCGTTAAAGTTTTATTATTAAATATTTACAGCCAATACAAATTTTAATATAATTGATAATATATTTTTTTAAATATTTTTACCAGAAACAAAATTATATTAATATAAAAATATTATTCTACAATCATTTAATATTAACAATCTTTTTCTTCTACTTTAAACATATTTTACTTTTAAATCATATTAATATTATTCCCATAACATAAATTTAGAAATATGGTTGTAAAATGCATAACTTGTTTTTTTTTTAAATAAATTTTGATATTAGTGTTTGCTTTTCTACTTTATTATAATTCTGGTTATATATTGTATTTGGTGTAATTTAAAGAATATGAGATATTTATTATCTTAATTATTAATTAAGTTTAGTTATTAAAAAAATATCTTAGTACTACATTGCACCACATATAATTTGTGAAATAGTTTATAATAATTAATTAATCAATTAATGAATAATTCTTCATTATAATAAGATTAATATGAAACATGTTATGAGTAATTCTGAACATGTATTTAATTTTTTATTTTTTTAAATACAAAATATTATAAAACAGAATCATTTAAAATATTTAAATAGAAAATGCAAAAACTCGGATCATAATATGAAAAGTTAGATTATTTTATGATTAAAATGTTAATATTAATTATTATTATTTATGGCCATATAATTTTTATATGGTCATAAATAATTACATTTGATTATGTATTTCAATAAAAATATTTTGCTGTTAATTCATTATTTTTAGGTCCTTTTCATTAGGGCTTGTTTCATATGAATTATTTCATTAGAAGTTTTGTCTTTTCTCCACAGATCATATTTTAATTTTGAAATAATATCTTATATCATTTTTTCTATGAGTTATTTCATAATGAAATAAATACCAAATGGAATAACTTATAAGGAAATTTTAGTTATTTCATGTTCTTTTACAATTGAGAGTTAATTCATTACGTTTGGTCCTTTTTGTACCGGAAAAAATAAATTATCGTCTGTTGATTTTGAATACCACTGACTTTGTTAATGAAATATCGCCGGCCCTCGACCGGTCTCAAACTACACGAAAACTTCCTAATTATTTTATTTGATAAGTTTAAATTGGGTCTTATTTCATTTGTTTTGGTACTTATTTCATGGGGAGTTATTTCATTTGGGAGTTATTTCTGGTATCTAAAGTTTACCTTCAATAACACAGGTAAACACTGATTCTACAGCACAGAATTTCTTTGTTAATTAAGCTATGTTCACATATGTCAAAATTTTAAAAAAATTTCCGTGAAAACAAAACACGAAAACAAAAAAAAAAAAAAAAAACTGTTTGTCAAATGTTTTGTAAAAGAAAATAGCATCAAATAAGTTTCTGTGAAATGTTAGCTATGATTAATGATAAATAAATAATATTTTCCCATTAAATAGAGAAGTCAGGAAATATTTTTTATAGTGGTTATGTCATTTTGGTTAAATATTTGATTAGTGTGAACATACCTTAGGATGTTATTTTGAAGAACTAAGAGCCTCATTTTGTAAAACGAAACGAAAATTCGTTTCAAAATTTTATATTGAAATCAAAATTAAAATTTACTTGTTGTTTTCAATACAAATTGTCGAAACGAATTTTCATTTCATTTTACAAAATCAGGCCCTAAGTCTATAAACGTCTTTTTTGAATTGACTCTGGTTATGCCGATAAATTGCTATATGAAAAATTAACAAAGTTGTACCATATATTGAAACATATCTCGAAAACAATTAGTCTAAAATTATTTAATATTAACTTGATACTACTGATAAGTGATTTTCGGAAGAGTGGATTTATATGGGAGCTAAGGTCAATAAGGACCGAATTTGGCGCAAAGATTGACACTTAAAAAAAACTCCTTTGTACCGAGTTTCATTGAAATATTGCTATATTTAAGGCATTTATGATCGTTAAACCCCTATTCCGGGTGGACATTTGTATGGGGGCTAGGTGAAATAATGAACCGATCATAACCAATTTCATAGGCTTCGTCCATGTGTCAAAATAAATATTCGTATCAAATTTCATCAAGATATCTTTAAAATTGCGACCTGTACTTTGTTCTCAAGGTTTACAGCCAGACAGACGGACGGACATCGTTAAATGGGCTCAGAAAGTGATTCTGAGTCGAACGGTATACTTTAAGGAGGGGTCCGATAATTTTTTTCTGTGCTTAGTAATTATTAATACCATATATCCGACGAGAAACCCCTTGCCGCAGAATCAGTGTTACCTGTGTAATTATTTTTAACTCATAAAAAATACACGAGTATGAATTTCGAAGTGACTAAAAAAAGTAATAGGAAACTTCATGCACATACAATAGCTGTGGGGAATTCTACAATACGAGCTGATCATAAATATTTTTTGAAAGTGTTTGAAATTTTATAAAATTTTTGATGAGCAATTATTTTCAATGGAATGTGGATTTTTTTCTCCTTTAAATGTTAGTATGAACATAACACTTAATACAATATCTCTCCGCAATTTTCGATGCCCAAACGTGGTAACGAAATGTAGTTATTAATTCCCTGCGGGAAATTTGTGGCAATTGCAGTAATGGACCGGTCCCTCAGTACCAGTTGAGTACCAATTGACACCTAACTCGTCACAAAAGTTCCAATTTAGAACCAGTTGACACAAACACACTCACTATTTAACAGTTGAGAGCCAATTTATAACATGCTTGTTAAAAATGCAAAATAAGCAACTCGCGCGCAATAACAATCAATGGTTGAGTGGTTAGCGTAGAAGACTACCCAGCAGGCCGCATGTCCATTAACGACACTTTCATCGATGATGTCGTCTAAATTTGTCGTCAAGAAAATGCATGTAGAAGACAAGTTTGATTAAAAGTCACCTTTATTGTAATCCTAACCCATTTTCGGCGGCTTCAATAACAAAATATACTGAATTGTCGTACATATTTAGTTCGGTGACAACATGAGTAAAATGTCCAGCTAGAATGTCGTTAGTTAAACCAAATGCACGAAATACTGCATGACAATGTCATCAATACCTATGAGATAAATAAAATCATTAATAAAACCATTAAAAAGTAGAGAATGTTGTAGCTGAAGTGGTAAGTGCGCTTGACTATTCAATAAGGAAGAGAAAAATTGGTGGCCTGGGTTCAAATCTCGGCGGAACCCAACTTTTTTTCATTTATTTTTCTTAAAATGGTTGACGAAAATATACATGACACTGTCGCTCAGGTTATCGTTGATGACTTAAGTGCCCTTTGTTCGAAAATGTCACCAATGTTTGTTCGGAGCTGTCGTACATGTGTCATCGAAGACTGTGACAAATCATCAAGACTTCGTCGATATTTTCTACAAGACATGGCCTGCTGGGTATAAAACATAACATACGTTAGATGAGCATGGGTTCGATTCGGGGTACTGATATCAACATTAATGAAAAATTATAAAATAACAATAAAAGTAATTTAATAAAAATAGTAATAAAAACTATTTAAAAAGTAAACAATTACCAAATTTTTATTAAATTTTTTATTATATTAATCGACACTGAACCTGTCATCTTGGACCAGTCCTGTGACCTATCCTGTGACCTGTCCCAAGGGCCTAATTAGCCACCTCCAATGACAACCCCATGTAAAAGTGACAGGTTCCTCTCATATAAAGTTCCGGAACTGAGACCGGTCACTAGCCCTGAGAACCTGTCACGTGACTAGTTTTGAACCAGTTCTTTTTACTCTAGGGTTACTTCCCAGCAAAAAAAAAGAAACTGAAAAAGAGCTGAAAAAGTCATGAATTTAACTTTGTGTTGTCATTGGATGAAAGTACTCAGTGGTGAAAAAGAGCTGCAGAATTTTTTTTTATTAACCCATGGTTGTCATTAGTAGGATGTTCTTCTTTTATACTTCTTGTTTATTGCTTTTGAAATACTTTTCTTAAGACTAGGTTTATAAAAATGTTTAATAAAAATTCTGTTTTAGCCTTATTAAAATATAATTAAAAAGTTTTAAAATTTGTAAAATTTTAATTTTCTTAAAAATTATTTCCCGCTAAAAATTCATTTATTTGCACTTTTTTGAAAGTAATTATTAAGAACATCAAAAAAAGTTCTACTTAGTTCTACTTTGAAAGTAGTGAAAATGTTATTTTTTTGGAAGCACTTTGGAAGCTGGGTTATAAGTAGTTTAGGAACTACTAATATATATAACCTGATATACAGACAATTATTTATTTGAAGAAAGGTTTGAGCAGGTGTATAAAATCTTTACACGTTGAAAAAATAACAGCCTTATAATCGATATATTCAGTAGCATCCTAAAATCAATGAGTTAGTGAAGTACTTGCAAATAAATAATTATAATAATGCCATTTAAATACTGAGATGTATAGTGCAGAATATCTTTTGCAAATAATTGCTGATTTATTTAGTGAGAGTTCAGTACAAAAAAAGATTTCAGCGATATCTCTGTCATACATAAATTTATCGAAAGGATCGATAATTTACCTTATGATACTATTTATTCAACTCCATTATTATTGAAATATAACTTTCCTCAATTCCTGTTAATTTTAGATTCAGTGTATTTTTTACAACCTTCAGCAAAGGTGTAAAGGAAATATATGTATCTATGTATAAAATAATGTCACATATGTCTGTGGCAATTGTTGCTGGCAGTCATTGTTATGCCAAATGTCAATACTTATTGAAAAAAAAAAAAATAAATAATAATAAAAATGCTTAAGGGCATTTGATTTTTAACCTCTTCCTTCAAAATAAAAATAATTCTACACCCTTTTTAATACCTGTTTTTTATAGACAAAGAAATAAACACAATATTAAATTATTTTCAAAGTTCCTTTAAAAATATCCTTATGAATATCCTGTAAAAATCAATTGTTTTAAAGGCACAAACACTTAAGGCCTTTAGCAAGAGTATGTGTATACATATGATTTTTTTTATATAACCAAAAAGATTTATACAGTGTTGTAAAAAATAATAGGGACGACCCTTACTTTCGCAAACAGATGCAAGCAGTTTCCTTATATTAAGTTTTTTTTTTTTTTTTTTTTTGGGGTCCCGCTATTTATCTGTTCCTAAAATAACGGAATTTCATTATTTGTTAACTTTTTCTCTTTTGCGCTTTTATTTTATATTTATTTGCTAAAAAATCAGTAAAGTTGTAATTTCAATAGGGACGCACTACAAAAAATTGCCATTAGTTAATAAAAATTATTATTTTTAACATAAACATATTAAAAATCCGTAAAGCAAAGTTTATGTGATTAATTTAATCATATTGGTTTCGTGTTTATGATTTATGTCTTCGGTAAATAAATTTGAAAATGGGTCGTGCTGTTCATTGTACTGAATCTGAAAAAAATGTTATTCTTAAATTAAATTCGGGCGGGTTATCAATTAGAAAAATTGCACAGATAATGAAGTGTTCCAAAACTAAAGTATTCAATGCCATTCATTCGAAAAAAGTCATTAAACTAGAGGTAGAAAGCCTAAAACGTCGCGCGTTTTGACGAACGTTTAGTTCTAGTTTCCAAAAATAACCCCTTTATGTCATCAAGTAGCGTTAAAAATTAATTGTGTGGTTCAGTGACAAGGCGAACAATAAGAAATAGGCTGTAGGAAGTCCGATTAATGGGACGCAGTCTGAAAAAAGTACCACTGTTGAGCAAGAAAAACACAAAAAAGGTTGGAATTTGCCAGGCCGTAAAAACTGAAACAACGAACCATGGTCAGACGAAAAGAAAGTAAATTTATTTGGATCTGACGGAAAATCATTTGTACGTCATCCTGCAAATGCTGAATTTGATCCAAAATATACCAAAAAAACGTCAAACACGGTGGTGGTTCTATAATGCTATGGGGATGTTTTTCGGCCTCTGGAGTTGGTCAAATAGTTTGGATTCAGGGAAAAATGAATGCTGCTGACTATATAGACATTCTCCAGAATAAAATGCTTCCATTTGCTGAGGATGAAATGTCACTAAAATGGGAATTCATGGAGGATAATGATAGAAGTGTCAAAACGTGGTTTCAGCAGAATGAGTGGCCGTCTCAATCACCGGTCTTAAACCCCATTAAGCATCTCTGGGGAGTCCTCAAAAATAAAATTGGTAGCTTTAAATCAAAAAATAAACAAGAGTTGTGAGAAAAAATTCAAGAAACCTGGTACTCAATTCCACCCGAGGTATGTGCGAATCTTGTGGGATCTATGAATCGCCGTTGTCAGGATGTTATAAAAATGAAGGGATCTTCAACCAAGTATTGAAAAAGTATTTGAAAATTATGGTAATGTTACAAAAAAAATAATAATAATAAATATTTTTTCCAAAACTTTAAGTGTCCCTATTATTTTTTCCAGGCCTTTTTAAAAAAAATTTATTTTTTGGTAGAACTAGTTAATTACTTTTACTTTATAAGTTAAAATATATGAAGTTATTTAATTTTATGCATATGCTTTTTAATATTTATGGAATAGTATCTAAAAAAGTAAGAATATATTGAAAAATTAGAGTGTCCCTATTATTTTTTCCTACACTGTATATGAATGTTTTGTAAATTTAAGTCAATTATCTTAAAAAAATGTTGGAGGATTTTGTTCCTTACTACAAGCACTTACATTGATGTGAGTTTTTTGTCAAAAAGTCACGTCCAATCAATTTAGGAAATAAAAAAAATGTATTATTTTAATACTTATGTGTATGTGTAAAAACAAAAAAGTCAAGTAGCAATTATTTGTAAAGGTTTTTCTAAATAAAATAATATGCATAGAATAGAACTAGAAGTTTATGTGAGAGCAACCCTATACTAAAATTTCAAAAAATTTACAAATTTTTTTGAAAATACAAAAACAAAATATATGTGACTACATGTATTTTGTTTTTGTATGAATTAGGTTTTTGACAATTGAATTAGGTTTTTTTCTCTCACATAAATATCTAGTTGTTAATCTATGATAATATGTTTAAAAATTATTGATAATATTGGATAGGAAATTTATTAAGGAAGATTTGAAAGAATTATTGAATAATAAGGAAGTATTGAAGCTAAAGAAGGGAAAGTTTTGAAGATAAAATTAAACTTTATTAAGACTTAAGATTGAAATTAAAGTGATACTTTTTTAAGTTGTTAGATTGATCTTAAATTGAGACAAAAGGTATTTTCAGACTAGTCAAATATTTGACCAAAATGACATAACCACTATAAAAAATATTTTCTAATTTCTCCATTTTAATGGGAAAATAATTGTTACTTATCATTAATCATAGCTGACATTTTACAGAATCTTGTTTCACGCTGCTTTTTCTTACAAAACATTTGCAAGATCAAACAACGGTAAACAGTTTTTTTTTTTTTTTTTTTTTTTTTTTTTAAATTAGTGGTCACGTAAATTTAGTCAAATATTTTACAAATGTGAACTTAGCTTAAGTTTAAAGTTTATAAAAACTTTATAATGATTGAAAAATTTATAGCAAGTTTGAAATAAAATTTGAAGCTAACTTTAGACATTATTAGGATCTAGTAGTATAAAAACTAATTTATTTTTTGTTCTTTATGACAAGAGCTACAACTTTGCCTCAGAGAGTAAATCAAAACTCCGAACAGTTTGCCTAAGAAAATTATAACTTTTTTCCAAAAATGACACCGAGGCCCCAAAATTTTGGGGGCTCACAAAAAAAAAGTGCATGACTTTGGGCAAAACTGGAAGACACGGGTTTTTTTTTTTTTTTGGTCTTTTATCACGTAGTGGTGTCTGTATATGGTTATATTTACATGACTTAAAAAATTACACACAGTGTTATATGTTTTAAACTTTATAATGACTTAAAATTAAAGCTGTTTAAGGGGTTTTAAAGACCTAATATTGAAGTTGATTTTAACTTTAAAAAGACTTAAAGTTGAAGCTGAAGTTTGACAGTAAAATTCAAGCTAAATTGATAGTTTAAAAGATAGATAAGATTGAATTTTGTTTGATACTTTTAAGTTGGCTTAAAACTCGAACTATTTTGAGTTGAAAACGAATGCTTTTTTGTCATTTTATAAAAATGTTTTATTGAAGCTAGATTGAGGGATAAAATCGAAGCTAATTTGAAGTTGATTTAAACTTTTAAAAGAGTTAAAGTTGAAGCTAGTTTTACACTTAAATAAAGTTTAATTGATTGCTAATAAAAATAATATGATTGAAGTTATCCAACAAACTTAATTGACTTAAAATTAGAGATAGTTTGAGGCTCTAAATTTAAGATAGAAGGTTTTTTAATATTTTATAAAAATTTTAGATTCAAGCTAATTTTAAATTTTATAAGAATCCAAAATTGAAGCTAGTTTGAAGTTGATTTAAACCTCTAAAAGAGTTAAAGCTGAAGCTAGTTTGACACTCAAATTAATGTTTAATTGACAGTTTAAAAAATGTGTAATGCTGAAGTTTGTTTGATACTTTAAATTGAGCTAAAATTTGATCTAGTTTGAAGCTAAGTTTGATACTGTTTATTGATAGTTTAAGAAGACGTTAAATTGAAGCTAATTTTAAACTTTTTAAGAATTTATGTTTGAAATAGATTTAAACCTTTAAAAGTATTTTAGTTGAAGCTAGTTGGGCACTAAAATTTAAGTTAAATTAGCAGCTTAAAAAATACTATGATTGGAGCATGGTTTATACTTTAAATTGATATAAAATTTGAGCTTGTTTGAAGCTTAGATAGATGCTGTTTTGATATTTTATAAAAATGTTAGTTTGAAGCTAATTTAAAGGATAAGATTGAACGTTTGAGGCTTAGATAGACGCTGTTTTGATATTTTATAAAAATGTTAGTTTGAAGCTAATTTAAAGGATAAGATTGAACGTAATTTGAAACAATCTAAGAAGTTAAGATTGAAAGTAGTTTGAAATAGATTTAAACCTTTAAAAAAGTTAAGATTGAAGCTAGTTTGACACTAAAATTGAAGCTTAATTAAAGCGAAGTTTAAAACTATAATTAAAATTAGTTTAATACTTTAATGAGCTACTTTGAAGCTTAGATGGATACTTTTTTTGATAGTTTATAAAGATGTTAGATTTAAGCTGGTTTTAAGATTTAAGATTGAAGCTAATTTGAAACTTTATAAAATAAGACTGGAACTAGTTTGATGCTTTTTAATGGCCTAAGATTAAAGCTAGTTGGAAATGAAGTTTGAAGCTAAGTCAAGACTTTATTAAATGTAGAATTGAAGCTAATTTGAGGCTTACGATTGAAGTTAATTTGAAACTGATTTGACTCCTTATAAAATATGTTGGGAACTAGTTTGATGCTTTTAAAGACCTAAGGATCCAAGTAATATTTTTTTTATATTTTAGGTTGAAACAGTTTGAAGTTTTAGTCCTTATAAAGATGTAAGATAGAAGCTAGTTTGATATCTTTTTAAGGTCTGAGGAGGACACGAAGTTTGAAGCAAAATCAAAACCTTATCAGACGAAGGATTGAAGCATATTTAAGATCTAATATTGAGGCTGATTTAAGGTTTATTAAGATCTGAGATTGGATCTTATTTGACACTAAAATGTACAAGTTTGATTACTTCTAAATAAATATGGTTGAATCATATTTCAGACGAAGTTTGAAGCTATATCAAGATTTTGTTAGATGTAAGATTAAAGCTGTTTTAGGAAACTTACTTCCTGATTTAAGACTGATTTAAAATGTATAATGGAAGCTTGTTTGATACCTAAGATTGAAGCTAATATAAAACTTTATTTAGACCAAAAATAAAGTAAGATTGGAACTAGTTTATTGCTTTTTGAAGATCTAATATTGAGGCTAGTTAAAGATTACTTTTGAAACTAAGTCAAGACTTCAGATTGAGACTTGCGATTGAAGCTGATTTAAAACTTTATAAAGTTTTAAATCAGCTTCAATCAAAATAGTTTCAATCTTATATATATATATAAGATTGAAACTATTTTGAGAATAATAATATCTAAGATTGAAGACAATTTGATTACTTTTTAAATACATATGATTGAATCATATTGCAAACTAAGTTTGAAACTAAATCAATACCTTTTTAAATGAAGGATTAAAGATAATTTGAGACATAAGGTTCAGCTATTTTAAAACTTTGTCCAAAATGTAATATTGAAGCTGGTTTGAGACCTAAAATTAAAGCTAATTTTAAAGTTTATAAATAACTAAAATGAACTGACTCCTTATAAAGTAAGTTTGAAACTAGTTTGAGGCTTCAAACTTCGTCTGAAGCTAAGTCAATACTTCATTAGATATAGGACTTACTTTATACCGATCATAAATTAAGTTTGTTTTATTCATTATAAAGATGTTAGATTGAAATTAGTTTGATTCTCTTTAAAGACCTAAGATTGGATCTAGTTGGAAACGAAGTTTGAAGCTAAATTATGACCTCATTAAATGTAGTATTCATGCTAATTTGAGGCCTAACATTGAAGCTTATTTAAGACTTTATAAAGACCTAAAATTTAAACTATTTTCACACTAAGATTTTAATTGAATTAACACTTTAAGACTAAAACTAAAGTTAGTTTGAAACAGTATTAAAACCTAAGATTGAAGATAATTTGAATTTTTAAACAGACCTAAAATTAAGCTGGTTTTGGCTTCTTATGAAGATTTAAAATTGAATCTAGTTTGACCCTAAAAGTGGAAGATAAATTGGTACATAAATAGAAGTAAGATTGAATCTGGTTTGAGACTAAGTTTGAAACTTATTTGGGACTGTTTAAGATTTAAGGTTGAAGGTAATTTGAAGTTTTATAAAGTCCTTAAATCGAAGTTAGTTGGAGACAAAGTTTGAAGCAAAATTAATACCATATTGTGATTTAGAATGAATGCTGATTTTAGCCTTTACAATGGCCAAAGATTATAGCCGTATAAGACTTTATACAAACCCCAAAATTGAAGCTAAATTTATACTTTCAAAAGGAATAATATTGAAATTTGTTTGAGACTTTATAACGATCAAGATTGAAGCTAAATTGTCATTTTCAAAAGGACTTAAGATTAAAGTTTGATCCTTTAAAAGGGACGAGGATTGAAGCTAGTTTGGGACTAAAATTTGAGCTAGTTTGAAACCTTATAAAGACCTAAGATTGAAGCTAGTTTGATCCCTTATAAACCCCAAGATTGGGGCTGTTTTAAAATTAAGATCGAAAATTATTTGGGACTGTATTAAGACTTAAGATTGAAGAGAATTTGAAACTTTAAAAATACTTAAGTTTGAAGTTAGTTGGAGACGAAATTTGAAGCAAAATTAATGTTTTATTTTGATGTAGAATGGAAGTTTATTTGAGCCTTTATAAAAACCTAAGAATAAAACTTGTTTAAGACTTCATAATACCCAAAGATTAAAGCTCTTAAAGGCTTTATAAAAACCTAAGATTAAAGCTAAATTGACACTTTCAAAGGAACTAGTATTAAAGCTTGTTGGAGGCTTTATAACGACCTAAGATTGTAGTATGTTTGAGACTATATAATGACCTAAGATTAAAGCTTGTTTGACACTAATAATAAAGTTTAAATTAAACTTAAATAGGAACCATTATTGAAGCTGGTTTGAGACTAAAATCTAGTAATATTAAGACCCTAGACTGAAGTTATTTGAGGAGAAGATTGAAGCCTGTTTAAGTCTTTATAAGGTCTTTATAAAGAACTCAGATAAGGTTTTTTTAAAACCCTTTAAAAATTTGGGATTTTCGCTATTTTTAGTACCCTTAGTTTTCTATTTTATTAAGAAAAATAAGCAATTGCAAATTTTGATTCAAACCCCAAAAACCACATCCTTTTTTCTTCCTTTCGCTCCTTATAGTTGTACATAAAAAGCCACAGGATATAACCAAACCAATTAGTGGCACTATAATGATTCTTTAACTCAAACAAAGACCACAACTGTTAATGGCTCAACACTTGAATTGTAATAGGAAAGGAGCAAACAAGAGAATACAGGGTAAAAAAGTGAAATTATATTTATGTAAAAAAATGTCAGCTGTAGCAGTTTTGTCTTAATAAAATGTTAAATTGAAAAACGAATATAAATAAAACGAAATAATAGGAAAAAGCCCTTTAGGTAAGTTAACAAAATAATACCATGTTAACAACTTTATAAGCAATTTGTCACGTACGACATAGAAAAACAATAGAGAAACAAAAAAACCGCCCTAAATGACAATTGAAATCTGTTTTTTCTCATCTTTTTCTGCATTTAAAAATAAAAAGTGTAAAACGAGCTGAAAATTTTATAAATTCTTTTTATTAACAAACACAGCAATTAAAAATGTAAATAAAACAAAAGCTGATGATTTTGACTTTGCCTAAGAATATCCTTAGGCAAATTTATCATATTATGGTTATGGTTATTGTTGACGTTGTTGTTTGTTATCTGTGTAACAAAAAAATAGAGTGTTTTGATGATGATGATGTTGGATTTTAGATGTTAATTAGCAAGTTAAATAGAGTATAAATGTATGTTTTATTTGATTGTCTAACTAATTTTTGTTTGTATGTAGAGAGAAAAACAAAGTAGAAGGATAAGTAAACTTATCATCTAAACATAAGTATCATAATAAACAATTAGTAACTATTTAAATGTTAAATACACAATTTAGATATTTAAAAAAAAAAAAAAAAAAATAAGTTTATGAGTTTTTGTGTTAATCGTTATGAAAAGGATCTTTATGTTAGAGCATCATAATATGTTTAGTTAGATAATTTTATGTTATGAAATTATAAACATAGAAGAATATGTTTAGTGTGGTCATAAAGTCTTAAAACAAATAAGTAGTTCCTATTGTACACGTATCATATCCAGGACAGCGAAAAGGGGAATTTATTCGTTAGTCATCTAAAGAATGTTTTTACCCCAAATTTATCAGATGACATAATAGAGTTACCACCTGTTGTATCGCATTATAGAGCAGTTGAACCCCTTTGTTTTGAGATTCGAGAGATCGAGAAGGCTATTTTTTATTTAAACTCCAAAAAAGCTCCTGGTATTGATAAAATCAGTAACAAGATGCTTTTGGAGCTACCCCGGAAAGCGTTAAAAATAATACTTTTTATTTTCAACGCTATATTACGCCTTGAATACTATTCACCAGAATGGAAGGTTTCGTTGATTACTATGATACCTAAGCCAGGAAAAGATCACACTAAAGTAGAATCGTATAGACCCATCAGCCTGTTATCAAATATATCAAAGCTGTTCGAGAAGCTATTAATGAACAAGTTGAACATAATAATGAATCGAACTGATTGCAATCCGAATCATCAATTTGGGTTTAGAAGAAAACATAGCACTATTGAACAAACACACAGACTTGTTAATGTTATATCCAAGGCTTTTGAAGAAAAGAACTTTTGTTCTGCTCTATTCATCGACGTTTCGCAAGCTTTTGACAAGGTATGACACGAAGGCTTGTTATATAAAATAAGAGTAAATTTACCCACAAATACACATAAGCTATTTAACTCAACGGAAGTTTATTGTAAAAGAAGGAGACTTCCTAAGTTCATCCCAGCCTATAACAGCAGGCGTACCGCAGGGAAGCATACTGGGTCCTTTTTTGTACTTAATATTTACCTCTGATATGCCAACAACTAATCAAACACATATATCAACATTTACAGATGACACAGCTATTCTAGGCGTTCATGAAAACCCCCAAGAAGCATCTATACTCCTGCAAGATCATGTATCTGATCTAGAAACATGGTTAAAGCAATGGAAGATAAAAGTAAACGAACAGAAATGCATACACATAACCTTCACATTAAGGAGAGAATCATGTCCAACAATTCGAATAAATAATCAAGCTATACCACAACAAACGGAGGTTAAATACCTTGGTATGCATCTAGATTGACGCCTTACATGGAAAACGCATATTGAAGCAAAGTTAACCCAAATGAAGTTGAAAGCTCTTAAGATTAACTGGCTCATTGGAAGAAATTCTAAGCTGAGTTTAGACTGTAAATTATTGCTATACAACACAATTCTAAAGCCAATATGGAGCTATGGAATTCAATTATGGGGCACGAAAAAATTCAAAGGCGCCAAAATAAAATTTTAAGAACAATTACATCTGCCCCATGGTATGTAAAAAATTCGAATATCCATAAAGATCTCGACGTACCTCTTGTAACTAACGAAATAAAAAAGCACGCATTAACATACCTAAAAAAGCTTGAATCCAAACCCACTTGCTCGTAATATATTAAGAAGTAATGGTCACACACGCTTAAAAAGAAGAAATACGTCAGATCTGAATGTTATCGCCTGACACTGGTTGGGCGAGATAAATTTTAATTTTTTAGATTTTAAGATTTGAATACTTATTGTTAGTTCTAATTTAAGAAGATTCAATAAATAAATACAAATATTTAAAAAAAAAAAATTCCAGGTGACAGTTTAGAATTGGATCTATAAAAGTTTTATTAAAGTGCTTAGCTAAGTTCAGATTATGCAAATATTTGACACGAAATATTTTATCCGCAGTTTTTGCAATCAAATAAAGAGTTGATTTTTTTGTTGCCATTACGCGTGTTTGGCGCTCTGGGAATGCATTTCATTCACATTTTGTTTTGGTATATGTTATATATTACTCTCTCTCTCTTATATTGTACAACGAATATCAAACAACAATTCGTTCATAATTGTCACAAATATTTCACAAGTTGTGTTCATAATATTCACACCTGCCACATTTTAAGTTAAAAGCAAATATGTAGTTTTGTTTGTCCATAATCAGCTGTTATTTTTTTGAATCGTAAAAATATTTGATGTTCACACAAAGCAAATATTAGTTAAAATCGTCAAATTTTAACGTAGTGTGAAATTAGTCTAAGTTGCGAGTTTTTTTATTTCTGTTTTGCTTTATGTCAAATTAAAATTTCCTTTATAGTTGTATTTTATTTCAAATAAATTTTCTTTTCTTCTGCCTTTTCAGATTTGTAACTCTTAACACAATTTTTATAATAATTATGTTCAAAAGAGGTGAGTGCATATTTCATTTTTATTTCGTAAATATTTCCAAGACAAATACTCAGAAACTATTCTAAAGTTTGTATATACTTTATTTAAAATGTGAAATTTATATCATGATAAGAATTTTTTACGTTTAGAACAAATCTATTTAATTATTTTCCAACGTTACTTCGAGTCTATATTAGAGAAATTTTTATCAAACGTAAAATGTTTGTCTTAATTGCAGATAATTGTTTATCTTTATCAATTATAACTTTGAGTCTACATTAGACAAATTTTTATCAAGACAAACGTCAATATTTTATCATGATAAAGATTTGTCTAATGTAGACTGAATTTGTCAGTATTATTGCAGCGTTAAAAGAAAATTGTCAGCGCTCGAGCTCTGACAACTTTGTCTTGATAATGCTTAGTAAAAGACGCCATCTTTATTGTTGTTGGTACTTTTTGCATGGTTTATTATGACATACGTTTTCTCCTATAATTGATAGATATAAAAAATTATCTGCAACTCAAACAAAAATTTGACGACGTTTGTCTTTATACAAATTTCTCTAATATAGACTCAAAGTAAGGGAAAACGTATGTCTTTATAAACCATGTAAAAACCATTGTTGTTATAATTATCAAAATGGCGTCCTTTACAAAGAAATGTCAATACAAAGTTGTCAGAGCTCGAGCGTTGACAATTTTGTTTTAACGCTGCAACAATACTGACAAATTCAGTCTAAACTATGGACATTTTTAAGCTGATAACATTTTGACTTTTGTCTTGATACCAATATGTCAAATATAGAGCTTAAGCGAACATTAATTTATTTTGCTATAAAACATCACACAGTGGGTTGAACCATAGCGAAAAAGGGGATTAATTCGTGGACGCTTTCATTTAAAAAATATATATTTTTTTTATTCATGGATATTCATTAACACGTAAAATACTACAATTTAAAATAAAAATATATTGGAAAACATTTTTTTTTTATTGTTATGGCTACTTTTATTTTTCAGGGAAAATGGGATTTATTTAGACTTTTTGTTGTAACTTTTGAACTAAAAGCTATAAATTAATATATCAAACTGTAAATTGAAGTATAATTATTATATAAGATAATAAAAAAAAAACAGACAGAATGCGTTTTATAGCCGAATTAATGTTATTGAAAATATTAAAAATGTATGCAAAATAATGCAGAAAATCAAGAAATTCCGATTTATTTCATTTGAGATATATTTTAGGCAACTAACAGACCCAAACTTACGAGAAATTTAGTAAAACTATTTTTATCACAGTTTTAATGTTTACAGTTGTTTAAAATCTTCATTTTTAACTTCCTGTGATTAGAGCAACAATTACAAAAGTGTCATTTAAATAACAGGATTTTGTTGGATTTTTTAGTTCTTGTTAAGAAGATAAGGCCAATTTATTTGCAAGTTATTTGAGCTCAGTCTTTCAATCAAATCCCTAAACAAATGATTTTGAATTAGGAGAGACACCTGACACTACACAAAATGATGATGACATAATTGTTGTTAGCCCAGAGGACATTAATACAATCATTAAGGAAAACATAAATGTAAGAAAGTCACCTGGATATGATTCGATAACACCGTCCATGATTAAAAACCTATCGAATGTGGCAATAATCGTGCTGTCTATTATGATCAATGCGATTTTAAAACTAGGAGACTTTTCAAAAATTTGGAAAACTTCTCAGATTAAAATGATACCAAAGCCCGGAAAAGGTTTGACTATACCATCTTCTTATAGACCTATTAGCCTACTTTCTTGTTTGTCGAAGCTTTTCGAGAAAGTATTCCAAAAGAAAATTATGCCATTCTTGAACGATAGAAATATCGTCCCAGTTCACCAGTTTGGTTTCCGTGAAAAACACGGAACTATCGAACAGGTAAATCGTCTAACTGGAGAGATACGAAAATCTTTTGAGTTAAAGAAGTGTTGTTCAGCTATTTTTACAGATATCGCACAAGCATTTGACAAAGTATGGTACAAAGGTCTAATATATAAAATTAAATGTCTATTACCACCATGCACCCACAAATTGTTGGAATCTTATCTATCTGACCGTCTATTCAGAGTAAGGTATAATGAGTTTGTGACAGAAGAATTTGAGATAATGTAAGGTGTTCCGCAGGAAGTGTTCTTGGACCAACCCTCTATTTAATTTACACTTCCGACTTGCCTATATGCGATGAATTGACTATTTCCACATTTGCTGACGATACAGCAATACTTAGTTCCCATAAAAACCCACACATAGCATCTAGTCAATTAGAGATTTATCTCCGACGTGTGGAGACATGGTTAAAAGACTGGCGTATTCGAGTAAATAAATTGAAAAGTTGCCATGTTACGTTCACCCTAAGAAGAGGAAACTGTCCACCTGTTACACTTAATGGTATAAGTATACCGCAGTCAGATCATGTCACGTACCTTGGTATTCATTTAGATAGGCGACTTACTTGACGCCGTCACATAGAATCTAAGAGACCCCATATGAAGTTAAAAGCTTCTAGCCTTCACTGGTTAATCAACAGCCAATCAAAGCTTAGCCTTACCAATAAAGTCATGCTGTATAAAACTGTTTTAAAACCAATTTGGACATATGGCATCCAATTATGGGGAACCGACAGTAGTACGAGTATTGATCTTATACAGAGGGCCCAATCAAAAATTCTTAGGACCATGACGGGTGCACCATGGTACATAAGAAATGAGAATATCCATAGAGACTTAGAGGTGCCGTTAGTCAAAGACGAATTCAAGAAATTTAGAGAACAATACATCCTTAAACTACAAAATCATCCCAACCCACTAGCAAGACGTCTTGCTGAAGTACAAACGTACTCAAGGCTTCGTAGAGCCGACTTACCACCCCGCTGATGTGAGGCTCATATAACAAGTTAGGCTCTCGCTGGAGAGAAACTAGCTTTAATTTAGTTTTAAGATTTTATTACTTATTGTGAGGCCTATAAAAGGCAGATTCAATAAATAAATGAGAAGTTAAAAATAGTTCTTGTTCAATAAAAATTAATATAAAAACAAAAAAAAAAAAAAAAATTCAAAAAAGTTGAAGAAGGAAATATCTTTAAGATTTTTTTTTTTTTGCTTAAAACAAAAAAGTTACAACTATTCAAAATTAAACTTTTCACCAAATAAATACTTTGTATTATATTTGTAACAGTCCTGTTCAAGGTTCCGTTACTTTATAACTGTTAAAACTTTTTTAATATTTTCTTAATTCTTCAGTTACTTGGAAGGTTTTTAGAGATAATAAATACATTTTTTTCCAAAACGTGAAAAAAAATTTTAGGGGTTTTGATCAGCTAAATTGTCAAAATTACATATTGTGCGCTGCGAAAAATCTGCCAGTACATACGTTTCGTCGTCCATTATACAACATGAGTATTTTTGAATGAAATTTGATTTTAATTTCCGTGCCCTATTCTTGGCTTCTAAATTTTTGCAGCATTCCACATAAGGGCAATCATAAGGAGACCTTTGGCAATAAATCAAAAATCAAATATGCGATTTTTTATAAAATTTCTTGATAACTTTAAGGAGGATATTTTTTTACTGTTTAATAACATTGGAAACAGTTTGACGGCAGACCTTTATTTCTTTGGACAATTTTTTGTAGGACCAATTGTGTTTTGATTTTTTCGATCTCATTCCTTACTATGTACTAGGGTGATCGATTATTCGACTTTTTTTAGAAACCGGTTTTCGAATAGTTCGAATAGTTGGTATTTTAAAAAAACCGGTTTCACTTTTTGAAATTCAGAAAAAACCGGTTAACCGATTTTTTGCAGAAGTTAATATTTATATCAAAAGACTACATTTCTTTAAAAAAATCAATTCTTATAATCAAGTTAAAATTTATTAAATACAAGCGTAAAAGCCTAACAATGTCAGGAAAAATAATATAATAATGAAAATATGCACAAACAAATCCGAAAATTAAAGGAAAAAAATATGAACAACATTTAGACACCTTTCTCTCCCTAATCGAAGTCAATTATTTGAAGCCGTTCAAATTTATTGGAATTATATTGATTAAAGTTTTAAATTCGTAAACCTTTAAAAATAAAAAAATCGTCGTAAATGCGCTCCCTGGCCGAAATACAGAATCAGTTTTTGATAGGATTTGGAGAGCAAACAATAAGTATAGCAACTCAAAAGTTCTTAATACCAAAACAGACTTTTTGGTCCTTGATAGAAACATCTGGCACTGTTAGAATTTGTTGAACGAATAGTTTTATAAGTATGCCGATTTTTAGTTTCTTACGTCGTCTGGGAGCTTCAGAAAGTTCTGGAAGGGAAACATTGCTTAGGAAAAATATATTTAAATCCATATATATAGATCCACGTATTTTCGCTCCCTGATAGAGATTTCAAAATCTGGCTCCGTTTTGATTTGTAGGACGAATAGAGTTATAATTAAGCTGAATTTTAATTTTCTATGTCTTCTGGGAGCTTTAGAAAGCTCTGGAAAGAGAAAAAATTCTTAGAAAAAGGCACATAAATCCTCTTATATCCGCTCCCTGATAATTAAATTATAATATAATTATAATTAAGCCAAATTTTAATTTTCTACGTCGTTTGGTAGCTTCAGAAAGCTCTGGAAAGAGAAAATATGCTAAGCAAATTATATATCTAGATGACTAGAAGATAATTATGTTTCAAAATTGTAAAAAAAATCATCTAAATTTTAGTTAGCATAAACAGAAACCATGGCTTAATATGGAGATAGTATATTAATTAAGTCTCAATTGAAACGATTCTGCAGGTAAAACTTTTTTAACACAACACCTTTAAAAAATAAAGGAAATATTGGATCAAAAAAATTAAATTGGGTCATACAGGATAATTATTAATTATTTATTTGTTTAATAATACAGAATAAATTCCAATTTAGACTTAAAATATATTTTAAAAACATAAGAAATCAGTCTTTATGAATATTTAAAAAATTATTCCTAAATTTTCAAATATCACTATCACTATTTAGAACATGTTTTATGAAATAAAATGCTATTTTTAAAACCGGTTTTTTGTGTTTAAAAAAACCGGTCTATTCGACATTCGAAAAATGAACATTTTGAAAAAACCGACAGCACATTGACTGAAAAAACCGGTTTTAAAACCGGTTGGAAAACCGCGTCGATCACCCTACTATGTACATTTTTGTATTATTTACATCAAATTTATTTGTTGCCGGATGAATTAATTTATTCAAAATATGGCAGAAAGAAAGAAATGTGATAAGAAATGGGATAAAAGAAGTTACAAATCGTTTCAATAATTCCAGCTTTGGAAGCTATCACTTTAACATATTATTTTAAACTTTTCTTAAGAATAGCTTAATTTTAAACTCCTGGTTAGAATTGAAAATGTTTAATTTATATTCCGTCGATTGGTTCATCGATATTAAATCTTACCTTCATCCTGTTGCTGTTGTTGTTGTTGCTGCTGCTGTTGTTGTTGTCTGTTTATTAGATCCCCCAATAGGTCTCTTATGAGAAATGATTTAGAATTTTGATTGTGCATTATGATTTTTTTTAATTATTATAATTAAATTTTTATTAAATTATTTTTTTTAATATTTTTTACTAAAAATTGTTATTATTAATAATTTTCTTTAAATATCTTTTTATTTTTATTTAAAATTTTCATATGCCGTCGCTTTAAAATTCCTTTATATTCGTCAAATTTTCTTAATATTTTTTAAGCGCTTAATTCTTGTAGTTTAAGTCACATAAAATGAACAACTGTTTACTTTATTTAACACTCCTTTAACTTAACGATATCCTTAAACGTAATACACATTAAAAAAAATAAAAAATCCCATAAAACAAAATCTCTAACCTTCTTTTTTTTTCTTAAAAAGGATTTAAAGTTAAACAGCGCTAAACGAATTACAAATAAATACTGACAGTTATTGAGCTTAAGCAATATTAAAACAGCATCAAAATGTCAAAAATTACGAGTAAATCTTTTTTTTACTCTTAGTCTCTTACTCTTATCTAATAGAATTAACGGTAAATTACCTCCCCCTTTTAGAGCGAAAAAGCGGGGGAGAACAAAAAAAAAATTATGCTATTTAAAAAACGTTAGCCATTTTGTATTTTATCTAGAGAGTATTCTATCCTTTTCTTACGCACAGAAAGCTTTTTTTGTTAAGGGTTGTTAGTATTGGGTGGGTGGTGGTCCCTTTAAGGGTAAGCTTTTTTAAATACTGTTAGGTTATTGGTGCATTTTTGTTGGCTGTCTTTGTCTGTCTTATGGCATCATTATTTTATTATAAATGCTGGGTTTATAACTTTTAAAAAACATTTATTTAACATTTAAATAATGATTTTTATATATTAATTTTTATTGTTTTGTATTATGTTTTATTTTTTTGTATTATGATTTAATATGTTCTTAGCATAATCTGATATATGTATAATGCTGTTGTTGTAGGTAGCTATATGAAGATTTTGTCCACAAACATATTGAGAATTGATGTGAGGATTATGTATTTCCGATATTAAAGTACTACAGGCAGTAGAGGGATCATTAGAGCCAGTAAGATTACGCTGGAATTAAGGAAGATTTTGGTGATTTATTAAACGTTAATTTTAGGTGTTTAAAAAGCAAAGTATTGGCTTAATCATTTATTTTTAGGTTTATATTTAGTACTAAATGAGCTTTAATTGTGCGACTTTATAAAGTTTTAATTGTCGCTTTTTGATTGAAGCAAAATTAGGACTACAGAAAGACTATATAAATAGCCATAATATTCTTTCTATAGTCCTAATTTAGTTTCAATCGTAGCTATTTATATAGTCATTCTGTAGTCCTAATTTAGCTTCAATCGTGACTATTTATATAGTCTTTCTGTAGTAATAATTTAGCTTCAATCGTGGCTATTTATATAGTCATTCTGTAGTCCTAATTTAGCTTCAATCATGGCTATTTTCATAGTATTTGTGTAGTCCTAATTTATCTTCAATAGTGACTATTTATATGTTCTCTCCGTAGTCATAATTTAGCTTGAATCGTTACTATTTATATAGTCTTTCTGTAGTAATAATTTAGCTTCAATCGTGGCTATTTATTTAGTCTATCTGTAGTCCTAACTTAGCTTCAATCGTGGCTATTTTCATAGTATTTGTGTAATAATAATATTCTTTCTATAGTCCTAATTTAGTTTCAATCGTAGCTATTTATATAGTCATTCTGTAGTCCTAATTTAGCTTCAATCGTGACTATTTATATAGTCTTTCTGTAGTAATAATTTAGCTTCAATCGTGGCTATTTATATAGTCATTCTGTAGTCCTAATTTAGCTTCAATCATGGCTATTTTCATAGTATTTGTGTAGTCCTAATTTATCTTCAATAGTGACTATTTATATGTTCTCTCCGTAGTCATAATTTAGCTTGAATCGTTACAATTTATATAGTCTTTCTGTAGTCATAATTTAGCTTCAATCGTAGCTATTTTCATAGTATTTGTGTAGTCCTAATTTAGTTTCAATCAATCATTAAATAGCCACTATTTATATGGTTTTTCCGTAGTCATAATTTAGCTTCAATCGTTACTATTTAGTCTTTCTGTAGTCATAGTTTAGCTATTTATATAGTCTTCAATCGTGGCTATTTATATAGTCTTTATATACTCCTAATTTAGCTTTAATGTAGTCTTTCTGTAGTCTTAATTTAGATTCAATGATGACTATTTATATAGTCTTTCTGTAGTTATAGTTTAGCTATTTATATAGTCTTCAATCGTGGCTATTTATATAGTCTTTATGTACTCCTAATTTAGCTTTAATGTAGTCTTTCTGTAGTCCTAATTTAGCTTCAATCGTGGCTATTTATATAGTCTTTCTGTAGTTCTAATTTAGTTTCAATCGTAGCTCTTTATATTGTCTTTCTGTAGTCCTAATTGAGCTTCAATCGTGGCAATTTATATAGTTTTTCTGTAGTTCTAATTTAGTTTTAATAGTAGCTATTTATATAGTCTTTAATCGTGGCTGTTTATATAGTCTTTCTGTAGTCCTAATTTAGATTCAATTGTGACTATTTATATAGTCTTTCTGTAGTCCTAATTTAGCTTCAATCGTAGCTATTTATATAGGCTTTAATCGTGACTATTTATATAATTTTTCTGTAGTCCTAATTTAGCTTTAATCGTAGCTACTTATATAGTCTTTATGTAGTCTTAATTTAGCTTTAATTGTGACTATTTATATAGTCTTTCTGGAGTCCTAATTCAGCTTCGATCGTGACTATTTATATAGTCTTTCTGTAGTCCTAATTTAGCTTTAATCGTGGCTATTTGTATAGTTTTCCTGTAGTCCTAATTTAGTTTCAATATTGGCTATTTATATAGTCTTTCTGTAGTCCTAATTTAGCTTCAATCGTGGCTATTTATATAGTTTTTCTGTAGTTCTAATTTAGTTTCAATCGTAGCTATATATATAGTCTTTAATCGTTGTTGTTTATATAGTCTTTCTGTAGTCATAATTTAGCTTCAATGGTGGCTACTTATATAGTCTTTCTGTAGTCCTAATTTAGCTTCAATCGTAGCTATTTATATAGTCTTTAATCGTGACTATTTATATAGTTTTTCTGCAGCCCTAATTTAGCTTTAATCGTAGCTATTTATATAGTCTTTCTGCAGTCCTAATTTAGCTGTAATCGTAGCTATTTATATAGTCTTTCTGTAGTCCTAATTTAGCTTCAATCGTGGCTATTTATATAGTTTTTCTGTAGTTCTAATTTAGTTTCAATCGTAGCTATATATATAGTCTTTAATCGTTGTTGTTTATATAGTCTTTCTGTAGTCATAATTTAGCTTCAATGGTGGCTACTTATATAGTCTTTCTGTAGTCCTAATTTAGCTTCAATCGTAGCTATTTATATAGTCTTTAATCGTGACTATTTATATAGTTTTTCTGCAGCCCTAATTTAGCTTTAATCGTAGCTATTTATATAGTCTTTCTGCAGTCCCAATTTAGCTTTAATCGTAGCTATTTATATAGTCTTTCTGTAGTCCTAATTTAGCTTCAATCGTGGCTATTTATATAGTTTTTCTGTAGTTCTAATTTAGTTTCAATCGTAGCTATATATATAGTCTTTAATCGAGTTTGTTTATATAGTCTTTATGTAGTCCTAATTTTGCTTCAACCGTGGCTATTTATATAGTCTTGCTGTAGTCCTAATTTAGCTTCAATCGTGACTATTTATATAGTTTTTGTGTAGTCCTAATTTGGCTTCAATCTTGGCTATTTATATAGTCTTTCTGTAGTCCTAAATCAGCTTCAATTATGGTGGTTTATATAGTTCTTTTTGAGCTTCAATTATGTGTCTTTAAACAATGTTTGATTTGCTTCTTTTCCTTGTCCTTTTAAGTTTTAATGTTGATCATTTATGTTTTATTTTAAATCTTTTTACTTACCAACCAAAATTCATTACCCGGCAAAGCATTACCATCCCAAGCATAGGAAACCACTAGCAGCATATCTTTATATTCCTCAGGCTTTAAACAAATGAAATTAAATTCTCTTCAAAATTGTTTCCCAATTCTCCTCTTACCAGTTTTTCATTAGGATTCCTTGTCGATATAATCGTCTTAATCCCTCCTCTAGGATGCTCTTTTGACTCCAAAATACCACCATTTTTTAATTTCCCCCATTCCTTCAAATTAAAATAAGAAAAATGCACTACTGCAATATTATTTAAAACTCCCAGCAAATAATTTAAACGTTCATAAAAACATTCCATAAAGATTTTCTCTTGTTGAACAGCAGCACGCCAAACACCCAAACCAAAACCCACTACATGTAAATAAGCTAAACGTGAGGCGGCTCTAGCATTTGTTTCCAAAAGTAAGGTATCAAATGATATAGCATAACGTTTTTTCATCATAACATTATCGAAAATAACTAAACAATTAAGGGTGTCACCAAAACGCAAATGATCCTTTTGCACCTGTTCGTATAAATGATCCCGGTCCTCATAAAACGTATTCCATAAACGTCTGTAATCTTGTAATTTTTCCAAAGGATCAATTTTCCTACAGGGGTTTAAAGATTCCCATAAGCTAATGTTGGACCTAGGAGATTCCAAATTACAACCATAACCATTAGCTAAAGTATTTTGGTTTGCAGTTATTGTTATATCTTGATATTCCATAACTTCTCTGCGTTCAAAACGTGCTCCAATAACACCTATTACCACACCCTCTTGTTCAATTTTTGTTAAGTCAGATTCTTTTAAACCCTTATTATAGCGATTACCATCATTAATAAATTCAGTTTTGGAAGACACGGATAGAAGAGCTGAAATCTTTAAAAGTATAAGAGATTTAATATTATAGTTTTTAATGTCTTCCAAGAAATTGTTTACCTTTATTTCATCATAACTTAATACATTTTCCAATATTAAAGGTTCCCATTCATCTTTAGTACCCACATTTAGGTAATGACGTCCAAATCCAGTGGCTGCTGTTATTAACAAATAATCATCATCGGTACCCATGAAACTGACACAGCGTTTAGTTAATAAACGTTGAATGAAATCGCAAATGGTCATATTTTTATAAAGTTTTCTTTCGCAGGGATTACCTGAAATTAAAGCATTATTAATTAGTTTAAAATCAACAATTATCACCCCTACTTTCTCCCATATATCCTTAAGTTAAAAAACTAAATTTTTTCTAAAATTCTGGTCTGAACTTTACCAAAATTTGTAGCAGCCATTAAAAATAGCTTGCTTATAAGTCTGATGAGTCTGCCAATTTTTATTTGAATCGAAACAAGAACACCCCTACCTCTCATATATTTTTATGTTTAATATCGTTATCGATATAAAAATATAGATTAGTTTAGGTTAAGTGGATCCAGTTTTCGTCCCGTTGTGATACCCTAAGAGATCATGTGATATTATCTCACATGTACGAAACTACGTTCGAGTCGAACCAACCTGACGCATATATGAAGGAATTGATCGCTCTGATGTCAATATCAGAGAGATCCGACAATACATGCACAAACGGACTACCAAATTTAGCAGTCCTTATATCAGTGAGAGTTGGACAGTGACATAGAAAGTGCTCCACTGTCTCTTCCTCTTTTTCATCATAGCAACTCCTACAGAAGTCGTTAAAAGGGAGCTCTAATTTCCTAACATGCACACCAGCAATCCAGTGCTCTGTGATAACGGATATTAGAATACGTAACCGATGGTAGTCCCTAGATGAAGTTTGACCGAAGTCCTTCATAGTGGGGCCATATTTGCCTCAAGATTGAACATGTGGACATGTTCGACCATCTAAACTGTGCAATCCTCGATAGATTCCGCAGTATTGTAAATCTGCAGGAGGAAAGCGGTACTCCGATCAATTGATCCACCTCTTCATGTCGAATAAGAGAACCAGTTCTAGCTAGTTCGTCCGCAGTGAGATTTCCCGGGTTGTTTGAATGACCTCAGACTAGCTCTAGTTTTAAATGTCTCGCCATCTCGTTTAGAGATATTCGGCATTCTTGTACCAGCGGTACTCCGACCAATTGATCCACCTTTTCATGTCGAAGAAGAGAACCAGTTCTGGTCAGTTGGTCCGCAGTGAGATTTCCCCGGGTGTTTGAATGACCAAAGACTAGCTCTAGGTTTGAATGTCTCGCCATCTCGTTTAGAGATATCTGGCATTCTTGTACCAGCCTGGATGTCGAAAAGACACCCGAGAGCGATTTAATCGTAGCTTGACTGTCCGTACAAATTTGGATATCCACACCAAATACCCTATAGTACATCAACCAGTTTACCGCTCTTTTTAAGGCTGAGATCTCTGCTTGAAGAATACTGCAGTGATCTGACAGTTTGAAGGAAATACTTTTCATATATGCGGGAATGAAGACACCCCCCAACCCCATCAACAGATTTGGACCCATCAGTGTAAACCTCCACTGAACCGGCTCTTAGTACCGAAGCAGTCGAGATTGACACTGAGAAGCCTCTGTCAAGAAAAGGTATAGGAGTGCAGTAGTCAATATTGCAAGGAATGCCGACAAGTAGCCCTAAAACGGTCGCATGGCCATATCCTCTATCAGTCCATGCACCTATAGTTTTGAGTGTAGTCGCCGACATGATGGCGATCTGTTTGGCCATAAGGTCCACCGGTAGCCAGTTTATTAGAACGAATAGGGCTTTAGATGGAGTTGTACGTAACGCGCCTGTAAAAAAAGGTAGAATTTCTAAATTTGTTTAAAAAATGTTTATGAATTTACTGCTGACTCTTTTTTTTTTTTTTTTGTTCGTACTGAAAAAGGACTTTTTGCGCTTTAGAAGACGTACCGTTGTAGGAATAATTTTAAAGGATATTTATAACTCATCGGATCCCCACTTAACCGTTCTACTCAGAATGACTTTCTGAGTCGATTTAACGATGTCCGTACATCCGTCTGACTGACTGGCCGGCTGTCTATCCATGTAAACCTTGTGAACAAAGTACAGGTTGCAAATTTGAAGATATCTTGAAATTTAGCACGAATAGTTATTTTGACATAAGGACGGTTATGATCGGTTCATTATTTCACCTAGCCCCCATACAAATGTCCTACGGAATAGGGGTTTAGTGGTCATAAATGCCTTACGTACGGCAATATTTTAATGAAATTCGATACAAAAAAGTTTTGTGTAAATGTTAATATTTGTGCCAAATTTCATTTCCATAATTGACTATAGCTCCCATATAAACCCCTCTTACGGAAGTTACATTAATGTGCATAAATCCCATAATATTCGGCACACATAAGTTTTCAATAAGTAGAAACAATATTTATAATACAATATATTCGAAATAATTTGGCACTAAAAGTTTTATTGTTTAGCATACAATTTTTTCGAAAACTCAAAAAATTACAAATAAATATCCTTGACCTATTTTTTTTTTTTTTTTTTGTCCATAACTGTATATAAAGTATTTAAACGAAAAATTGCTTACATTTTCAATTGCAAATATTAAAGTAACAGTATATAGTATTGGAAAAAGCTAAAAGGTTTCTGATTCTGCAAAGTCATAACTTTTATGTTTTGATTCGAGATATCAATCAACGAAATATCTTAAAAATTGCAAAAGCATCAGAAAAAATTTTTGGACAAATTTCTTTAAAAAATTTCTAAACGAACATTTTTTTTTTTTACATTTTAAAACGTAAATGTTTCAGTCGCTGTAAGCAATATAATATAGATCGAGTACTTTTCTAAATCTGCGAAGTCCGAAGATTATAAATATATAAAACTTTTTTATTAAATCCAAACTGTTATTTCATAAACTTAAAAAATAAAAAAAAAATCTTTATAATGATGGGTATAAAAACAAGCCCAATAACCCAAGTGGTCCAGGTATACACACTCCGGAATACGACGTATTTTATATGAAAGTTTTGACTTTAGTCTATATTTATTAAAATCCCAAAACAAGAATCTGCAAACAGAATGCAGTTTAGGGACCTATAATATATTTTTTAGAGATTTTAATCATAATCGACTTAAAATTTTCTTTATTCAACAGATAATTTAGTCTTTTAATATTTGAAATTGGACAAGAAACAAAAATTTGGCAAGCAATTATAAATTTTATATGTCAAAGGTACCATATTTTAAGCCCCCTTAGCTCCGCCCCTGAGTGATCTGTTGGATCCACATTCCAAACATAACTCCTCTACTATGCTTATACCGATTAGAAGTTGCAGATTTATTTCCAAAAATGTTCGATTCTGTCCCACTATGCATTGTTATTGATAACTTATCCAATAATTTTTAAGAAAAAGCAATAGAACTAAAAAATAATTGGGAGATTTACAAAGTGTGCTATCATGTCGTATTGTCATAATGTCATAAAATTTTACAAAGGAAAAGCAATAAAAATATTTTTTATACATTAAAATATTTTACGACATATGACAATACGACATGATAGCACACTTTGTGAATCCCCCAAATATATCAATAAAGGCTCACTTTGAATCTATGTTATAATATTACAAAGTTGATTGATAATGAAGCGTTTAAAACAAATTTCTTTGTTTTTGGTAATTTCGGTAACGTAGTTTCATTAAAAATAAATACCTTTTCAGTTTTATTATTTTCTATTTCTACTATACTAAAAATCAAAGGGTCCGCGAAAAAATAAAAATGTCTAAAAGGGTACGTGAAGCAATGGAGAGGTGGGAACTCCTGTCTTAGGTCAATTTACTTAAAGCGTAGATTTCGTTTTTGCTACAATCCTTTAGCTTTTTTTCTTAGCTAAAAAATTTGACCCAAGAAAATATATATTCTGAGTTCTCATAAGTTTCTGATTCGATCTTGCTATGTCCGTCTGTCTGTCAATCAGTTGAAAGAAGCATAGAGCTTTGGGCGGACCGCCTAAATTTGGCTCAAAGCATACAATTTTGTGCAAATAGTTTATCGATGTAAGCTCAGAAACCAAAAATGAGCATGATCCTTTCACTTTATCACCCACTTCTTATGTAAGGTAAAATTTTAAATAAGGCCCGCTGTGTGCCTAAAACTGTAACTTGTGAACCGTTGGAAATATTTAAATAAAATTTCAGAAGGAACACAGATTCCTAGCAGGAGTGGCCTACCCAAAATTTTATTACCCCGGGCATGTAATTAAAAAAATCCCCCCCCCAAAAAAAAGATGTGATTTGACAGAAAAAAAAAATTATAATAATAGTCCTTCTAAATATCTAAAAAAATATAGGCTTACATGTGTAGTTTATCTCTATAAGTATTGGAAAACACACAAAATGTTTTTTTTTTCTGACGGGGGACTCTTATATCGACAGAGTGACCTGATTATTAAGAAAAAACAAATTGAAAAAAAAAAATTTTAAATTAAACTATGATTTTTATCTCTCGTGGGAACCGTTATAATATTGGTGTTCTGTCAGCATTAAGAAAAATAAACTTTTTAAATATTTTAGTTACCAGTTTCTTACAACTTTAATTTAAAACTTACCAAATTATTTCAATTATCAGTGGACGTCCAGTAGTACGAACCAAAGAGTAACAAGAGATGAAACTAATTGTCAAAAACCTAAGTCGGTTGTCAAAAACCTAACTCATGCAACAACAAAATACATGTAATCAAATACATTTTGTTGTTGCCAAAAGAAAATAAAAACACATTTCTGTTTACAAAACAACAATTTTGTTCAAATGTCAATCGAGAATTTCGTCTCTATATGCTACTCTATGGTACGAACGCTCTTTATTACGAATTTCCAATAATACGAATGGCAACATTTTTGCATTGACTACTCTATAGTACGAATAGATAGGCATTTTTTCTATTCGATAGTGCGAATGGTGGTTTGTTATAAGAATTTTTGTTTTATTTACGTATGAATGAAGTTTTTATTATGTTTTTACTTCATTCTTTCGCGGTCATCCACGTTTAGCGTAGTTATTGTGAAGTTTTTTTTTTATTTTTAAAAGTGTTTTGTGTTTTTAACTGTCAAAATGTTGCAAGTAAAACGATGTAAAAAAAATACAATTTCTTTGCAAGATAAATTAAATTTATAAAAATTATAGCAAACCACGAAATTAAAACATCGTTGTTTGAAATTTCAAATAAATATGGATTATCAAAATCCACAATATGTACAATCATTAAACAAAAAACGCAACTACTGGATAATTCCATGAATTCGTTAAAAAATCGGTATAGACTTACAAGTGGTGAATTTAAAAAAATGGAGGATGTACTTTACGAGTGGTTTTTAGCACAAAGAAAATTCCATATCACAGTCGGTGGAGAACAATTAAAATGCAAAGCTGTGGAGCTGCACAAAAAATTCTACAATGGTCAGTTTTGTGCCAGTGATGGTTGGCTAACAAAATTTAAAAGGCGTTATGGAATACGATTGTTAAAAGAGTCTGGTGAGAAATTATCTTCTTCTAAAGAACTTGTTGCGCCATTCGTTAATAAGTTAGCGTCTACCATTATGGAGCATGGGCTATCAAACGAGGCAATTTTTAATGCTGATGAATCCGGTCTCTACTGGAAAATGTTGCCAAACAAAACATATGTTCACAGTGGAGAAAAATCTGCTCCAGGTAGAAAATTGTCAAAGGGGAGATTAACATTTTTAATGTGTGCTAATGCTGCAGGAACTAAGAAAATTAAACTTTTTGTAATAGGAAAAGCTCAAAAACCAAGATCTTTTCGAAACAAAATTCTTCCTGTTGAGTACGGAAACTCTAAATCTGCTTGGATGAATGCAGCTCTGTTCAAAAAATGTTTTTTTGATAAATTTATTCCAGAAATAAGTTTTATTAAATTGTTTTAATGTTATTAATGATTTAAAAAAAATCAAAATATATTTACAGGTACAGACATTTTTAAAAGAAAAAAAAAAAACTGCCAATTAAGGCTCTTCTAATATTAGACAACGCTCCAAGTCATCCACCGGCAGATGAACTGGTTCATGATACTAAAGATGGACAGATTTGGGTAATGTATATGCCCCCCAATGTAACGCCACTAATACAGTCCATGGACCAGAATGCAATTAGGCTCTTAAAACTGCATTACCGTAACAGTTTACTGTCAAAAAATTGTATCTTCCAACCACTTTATTTGAAGCCGTTTCATTGGTTGCCTTAGCCTGGGAAAAAGTATCCAGTGATTCCATAAAGAAATGTTGGAAGAAAATTTTGGGCGATGACAATTTTGAGGACGAGGATGATATTCCACTATCAGTAGTGCGTGCCTGTGAGGATATAAGAGCAATTTCCAAAATGCACAATTTGCTATATATATTTTAGTAGAGAAGAATATGAACAATAGATAGGGCTTGTGGTCTCTAAACACAGATCCATATATCTTTAATTTTACATTTAAAAGTTAATTATTGTTACAACAAATTCAAAGAGTAATATATGCTTAATTTCATGATCTTATATTAAATATTATAGAAAATTCAAAAAGTACCATTAGAAAAATAAAAAAGTACCTAAAAGTAATCACCACTTCCTTGAATTTTTATCCACATAGGATCAAATATCTTAATTTCATATTTGTAGGTTAGATATTATAGAAAATTCGAAAAGTACCATTAGAACAACGAAAAGAGTTCCCCTTTTGAATTATTACCCACATAGGACCATGTATCTCTAATTTCATATTTCTAGGTTCAATATTGTAGAAAATTCAAAAAAGTACCGTTAGAAGAATGAAATAGTATCACAAAGTCCCCTGTTATGGATTCTCATTCACTTAGCATCATGTATCTTTAATTTCATGTTTCTAAGTTCAATATTATAAAAATTCAAAAAGTACCATTATAAGAAAAAAAGTACCACAAAGTCCCTTCTTGTGAATTTTCACGCACTTGGGACTACATGTACTTAAGTTCATGTTTCTAGGCTTAACATAATAAAAAATGCATTATTTAAGTTGAATAAAATTTATTTTCCCGATTTTAACTCCTTTTTGGTACTTTTTATTCCCCCTGGATGTAACAAAGATATTATTCCAATGGATTTATAATTTGTACTGAGATCTAATATTAAAATATTCATATGTATTTGTCAGTAAAAAGAAAAATAATATTTTGTGAAAAAAGTACCAGAAATAGGTACGATTTTTACCCCTTAAACGTTCGAATTTCCAAAAAGTACCAAAATAGTATTCGCCAATTTTCGATAAGGTAGTAATTTGATGCACATTTTATTTCTATGCTTATTGGATTAAAAGCTAGATAGGTTGCCATAAAAGTACCCAATTATAGTTTTTACCCGTTTTCTTCCTAAAAGAGCAGAATTTCAAAAAAGTACCAGACATCTATCCAATTATTTTTTAAATGAATAACGATAACTATTTAACTTTGTTTGTATCTCTATTAGTTTAGGAGATATAAGGTTACCGATTTTACCCTTTTTTACCCCCTAAACATAAATTTCCAAAAATCCCGTCTTAATGGATTTATTCGCTAGGAGACCAATCTACAGTCCATATTTAATCTTTCTAGCTTTAACTAACGTTTGGTCTGTGCGTTGATGAATCACCAAGTAAAGGCTGCGTTAAGGCTCCATTACTCGACCGTAAATGTAAATGTAGCGAATCAGCTGACACGTTTTACTTATGAGAGTTATGTGTGTATGTGTACTAAAAAATGTAAATGTTACGTAGCAACCTAATCAAATTAGGTCGCTCTACGTTTTTACGTGACAGCTGTAAGAAGAGTGTTGACAGCTTTTTATTTCAATATACTAAATCTGCGTAAAAAATCGCTGTAAAAGGTTTATCAATTGGACAATTATTTTTGCTGTTTTCTTCACTAAAAACTTGTTGAAATAATTTAATTAAGACGTAAAGTCGAATATTTAATTTAAAGTTCAAAATTTTTGTCAAAAAAACACAAATTTCGTTTTGTATACAAATCGCTGAAATACAAACCAATAAATTTAGCGATTTTACAATTAGAATTTGATCCACTGGAAATATGTGTAATTGGCATCACCGATGTTCATGTGTACAAAACAACAAAGTATTTGCTACATTTACGTTTTTAGAGTAATCATACACTAACGTTTTCTTTTACATTTACGGTAGAGTAATGGAGCCTTAAAGGCCGGGTTAGTTGGTTCTTTATGTGATGTTGATGTTCCGTTTATTTACTGGAAGAATTTTGTGCATTATTAAAAATTAATAACGTGACATATGTTTGTGACATCTCATAGTATAATTATAAAGTATACTCGTAAGAACAGCTGTTTTACAATTTTTTCATTGGCAAACCTCGCGGTACTGTCAAATTGTTTTTGTATTCATATGTAAAATTTTTTTAGAGTTTTTTTACTCTTGCTCTCCTTCATTCTCTCATTTTTCCGTTCAAAGCATTTTGACATTGTGGGCAGTAGTTTTACACTAACAAAATACAAGCAATTGTTGTTTTTGTAGATGTGCGAGTACTTTATTATTATACTATGGTGACATCTGTTAGCAAAAACACAGAGTTACCATAAATTATTTACTAGAAAAAGCCTAAAAATGCAACTCTGTTTAAAATTAAACATGCCAAATATTTATCTACTTAATTGTTGGAGCATTTAATTATTTTTGTTCATTTATTTCTTTGTTTATTTAGTGGTTTTTCCTTTTTATTTCGTTAAGCATTTGTTTATTTGTAAGAAAAAAGTTATTGTTTGGCAACACTGCTAATAGCTGTCACGGAATAACGCACGAAAATTATGTTTTCAACAGAATCAGACATCACATCAACGTGAAGTTTTTATAATTGTTAGCATTACAATACATGCAATATAAACGATCAAACGTCACATAAACAACCAACTAATTCACGCTTAACAATCCACTTACGTTCCATTTACTTTAACGTTTTTACATTTACTGTAGAGTAACGGAGCCTTAAGTCAGTCCATCATTCAGTAACGTTACTCTTTTATATACATATATAAAATATTTATTCAAAAGATTCCTAAATTTTTTAAACATTTAAAAATCTCTTCATTCGGCTGTGTTATATAGCAAAATAAAAGCTTTATCTCTTTTAAAGTAAAAACAAAAGCTTTTTCTTTACAATGTTGCCACTAGTTGGGATAATTTCCAAACTTTTATGGAGATATGTATAAAACTCACCATAACGTAATTTATGCTCCAAAAAATCAATAATTAAATACAGAACTTTTTCATGTATCAAGGGATAGGCAGATTGTATTTGTTCTTTTATAAAGTTATGACGTTCTACAGGTTGTGCTTTCACGCGGCAGGAATCGAGGGGGAACTAAAAAAACAGAATAAATACATTTATTGTTTAAATAATATAAAAAATAATATTGAAATGAAATTCTACCTCTAAAGGAAAATTATCCGATTTATTTATAAATTTATCTAAATCCACTTCCACATTTTTATTTTTTTGCGTTTCTTTTAAACATTTTTTTAAAAGTTTTTGGCCAAATTTTGTTAGGTTTCTATTAAAGTTTATGGAGGGCCAAATTTGTTCAAATTCTTTTCCGAATGTAGACATTTTTAGTTGAATTTTGAAAGGAGACTGTGGTATTTTTGTTTTATAGTGTTTGTTTTTCATTGAAGCAATTAAGAATTTTGTTTTGTTAATGAGTCATATTTATGATATTATTTACTATAAAATTTCTGAACTTGAGGGGGTGCCACTTAAAAAAACACACAAGATTCTTTGTTGTATAATAATAAATAGTAATTAATGAAAAGAAAGCAATTGTTACTAAAAACATTTTTATTATTTTTCTATTTTTCAAAACGTTTTTTTATTTTTAATTATATTATTTTTCCTTTGCAACTTGTAGATCCTTTATTATCTTTTCCACATAATCTTTGATATGCAGAACACCATAACTAGGTGAAGCTATATGAAGATTATTACCATTAACATATATTGTATTAATGTGAGGATTAAAAAGCTCTGAGATTAAGGTACTGCAGGCGGTAGAGGGATCATTAGAGGAGGCTAAACAGCGCTAAAAATTAAGTAAATCATTAAGATAATGTTTAAATAAAAATAAATTTTATATAAAGGGATTAAATTATATTTTAAACTACTAACCTTCCAAAATTCATTACCCGGTAAAGCATTACCATCCCAAGCATATGATACCACCGGCAGCATGTTCTCATAAGGTGGCAGCTTTAAAAAAATTATAAGAATATTATCAAATAACTTTAAATGTATTATTTTTTTATCCCTTAACTTACCAATTTATCATTAGGATTTCTTTTCGATATAAGAACCTTAATACCTCCTTTTGGGTGATTTTCAGCCTTCAAATATGCCTCATTTTTTAAATCTCCCCATTCAGTTAAATGAAACCATGATAAATGTACTACTCCTACATTATTAAGTTTGGGTAGTAAATATTTTAAACGTTGTTGAAAACATTCCATAAAAATTTTTTCTTGCTGTTTGGCACCTAGCCACACCCCTAAACCTATACCCACCATATGTATATAAGCAAATTTGTCTTCTTTTAAAGCTCTTGCATTAGCTTCCAAAAGTAATGTATCAAAAGATATGGCATAACGTTTTTTCATCATTAAATTATCAAAAATCGCTTCACATTTAAATGATTTACCAAAACGTTTATTATCTATGGATACTTTTTTATATAAATTATCTTTTTCTTCATAGAATTTATTCCATATTCTTCTATAATCTTGTTTGATTTCCATTTGTTCGCTTTTAGTTTTAGGGGGAAATAAATATTTTGTTAAACCCAAAAAATTGTAGATAGAATTATCTGAGTCTTGACTATCATAACCATTTTCTAAAGTATTTTGTGTTTTAGAAATTTTTATATCCTCACACTCCATTCTATCTGGACGATCAAATCGTGCTCCTATAAGACCTATTACCACACCTTGCTTTTCAATTTTATTAAAATCTTTTTCAATTTTGCCACAGTTGGCCCGGCGGCCATCATTAATAAATTCAGTATGTGTTGTAACGGATAGAAGAGCTGAAATCTGGAAAGAATTTAAAATATTATTATATATTTTTATTTTATGTTTTTCTATGAATACCTTAATCTCATCATAACTTAAAACATTGTTTAGAGTTAAAGGTTCCTCTTCTTCATCTGTGCCCACTTTAAGATATTTTTCTCCACAACCTGTTTCACCAGTAATCAAAATATAACTATCATAAAATCCCACAAATGTGACACAACGTTTGATTAGTAAACGTTGCACAAAGTCGGTGGGACTCATGTTGGCATATAACTGCTTTTCTCTGGAAGTGCCTGAAAGGGAAGTATATGAAAATTATTATTTAAAGATATTTGATTCAAGTTGGGATAAGACTATACAAATATCTCCGATTAAACATTAAATGAAACTACACGGAAACCCTATAATCGTTTCTAATTTGAACTATATATAGATCTACTATAGAAGCTCAAATTAAACCGTCTAAAAACAAACAATTGTATATTATTTTGCCTATATAAACATCTATAATTGCCCTTTCTTAAATACATCAATCCAAACTTTATTTGGACTCTATTTACACTCTCAGTTGAACCCTTAAGGTGGCTTTACACTATAATACTTTGTATTAATACCAGAGTTTCATTTTCTATAATACATATCAAAAAATGTATTAAGGAAAGTATTATTAAATGCCATATCTTTTTTCTTTATTAAAATATTTTTTAAAATAATAAAAACGAAAAATTATACAGAATTTATTAAAAATCAAATTACAAATAAAAAAGTGTGCGGAAATTTGCTTCAAAAGATGCAATTACGCTTCAAACATTTCAAGATGTCAACATACAAGGTATTGAAGATATTTACACTGTAATACATTTGAAAGTATTTTTGGTATTAATACAAAGTATTATAGTTATATTATATTATTATATTTAATGGGATTATAAAATTTCTACGATTAATGTAAAATTCTGACTATATTGAAATGTCTAAATGAAGCTATTTTATGCTAATTAAATACCATCAGTTAAATATTAATTTGATCTTCAAAACAAAACAAAAACAAAAAATAATAATAATGTTTATTTAATACTTAAGTTGAAAGTTCAAAAATCTTCAACTTTTCAATTGTTTTTTTCAGTGCTTTGGAATCAGCTTTTATTATATTAAATCCTAAAATTTCTTTTACTGGTCTTTTAACGTATTTTTCATCGAAAATACTTACAATATGGCAACATCTTAATCATATTATTTATTTATACCACAAAGCAACACAGAGTCGACATAAAATTATCGACGGCGGTAAACAGATATGCAATTATTACTAGTCGTCTTCACGTAAAATAAAATATTTAACATTACCACTAACATCACGTTACAGATAAATGTAGATCGTTCAATTTAATGTTAATTTTTTCGATGTTTAAACACGGTTGTTAAAGTAAATGTTAAAAGAACCATGTTTAAACATCGAAAAAATTAATATTTACATCAAATTGAACGATCTAAATTTATCATTAACATGATGTTAGTGTTAATGTTACATATTTTATGTTAGGTGAAGACGACTAGTTATGACTAGATTTTAAGAATATTTTAGTGGGTGATTTAAACAAAAGTCACGTCGAAGTTGATAAATTCCAGCAACAATAGGATTTCTATTTTTTAATAAGTGCACTCAAGGTCGATTTTTTCACAAAAACTGCAATTGAGGTAGAAGGGAAAAGGAATCATAATAGTTTTTGTATTTTAACCCCAAAACATTTAACGATATTGCGGGCTACCGTTTCTTAACAGTAAGAGGTCAAAGTGAAAATATTCAATCTTTATTGAAATATTTTATTTGTTTTTTACTTTATTCAAAATGTAATTTGAAAATGGTCACAGGTAAAAGAGGTGAATACAAACACTTAAAAAAATTTAAAGTCGTCGCATTATAAGGCAATTTCATATGAAATAGTGATCTTATTTGTCACTAATATGATTTTTCTTAAAAAGAATAGGAATTTTTAAAGTCTAGATTCAAGCAGATTCCAGAAATATATTTATACTAATAATATCAGTGGTTTTCTTGAATTATTTTCTATCTAAGTTTTTTTGCGACACTTTGCAACCGGTCATAAACACGTAAGATATTATCTTTTAACTAAAAAATGTCCTGCAAACCTCATTCATTTTTACTGAAAAATATTGTAAAACTATTTTTTTTTTTTTTTTTATAAAAATTATGAAAATTTAAAAATGGAAAAATGTTATCTTAATTTTTAATCAATCGGAATGAAGACCGAAATTTTGTATACTTTTACATTAACATACAATTAAGTTATAAAATGTAATTACTATAGTTTACATAAAATATTAGAAATAAAAGTGGGGAATCCAATATGGCGTTAATCTGAAAGTATTATTTATTTTTATTAAAATAAAAACAAATTTAAATTGTATAAAACTTTCTAAACGCTTGAATTTATAAACTATAAATATAAATCTACTTAAATTCAAACGATTATAAATGGGTTACCATATTCAATCCGCTCTTTTTGTTTGTAATTTGAATTAAAGTGGGTATTAACAACTTAACAAATATATAAACTATATATATTATTATACTTATAATTCAACGCATTGCTACCGCCTTTCCGATTAGGTGAAATCAAACATCAAATCAACAAATTCGTATTCACTGACCTCATGTCTTTGAAATGCGATTATTCAAAATTTTGTCAAATAATACAATTTATTTGCTTACCGTCGTATTGTATCCGTAATTTTAAATTTATCATTGAAGAATGGTGGGGCGCTGATCACCATTCTTCAATGATAAATTTAAAATTACGGATACAACCCTATATTTATTATATAATTTCTTTGTACATTAATTATGTTCAATATTCAGGATCGCGATCCTATTTGATCCACTATATTTTGGCCTTTCCGAATTGAGAAAATCAAAAAGCAAGTTTGAGTTCAGAGATTCCAAATTTGTCAAATGCGATTATTTAAAATTTCATTAATAATAATAAAATACATTAATTGTTTGCTTTCCATATTGGAACCGCCATGTTGAATTTTGAATTTTTATTACAGATTCATAATTAGCGCCCCAAGTTAAGTATTCTAGTTGAAGCCTAAATAAATTCCCACAATATATATATTTGACACAAACAATGTTTATGCATGCAGAAGGCAAAGTGAGAAATTTTATGAGTCTCGGTCTACAATTAGCTCCCATATGTATCCCTTTGATACTTAAAAGAATATAAAAAATAATAAACATATTAAAACATATTGTTCCCTTTCCAATATTGAAAAACTACTAACTAGACAATTTTTATTTTTGTGGAAAAACTAAGGTAATTATAGTACTAAATGTTCTTGCGCTATATATTTACTAATCGCATCAACTTATTTTTAAATCGTTCGCATTTAATACAAATAAAAATATAAAAAAAAAAAAACATTAATACTATATGTCACCTGTTACGGCGGCACATCAACTAAAACGTTAAGCCGACGACTAAATAATGGCTTTAAGCTGCTTGACATAGTACTTTGGCCTATAACCACTTCAAAACAGCGTTGCCATGTTAGCATTTTTATACCCTTCACCACAGGTGTAAAGGGTATATATAAGTTTGTCATTCCGTTTGTAATTTCCACAATTTTCGTCGGAGAGCAAAAAAGTTTATATTTTCGGAGTCCTTGTAAGAAGCGATGACGATTGGACCATGTCCGTCCGTCCGTCCGTCCGTCCGTCCGTGTGTCGGTTGAAATGGCGTTTATGAAGCCCACCGATAACTGACATATATAATATATATATCAAACGATCGGAAATGCTTTCGAGAATTTTGCTATTGGAATTCAGCAAGATCGGTTCATACAATGCGGAGATATGTTAAAAAAACCGGTTTTTAGAACCGGTTTTCCAGTTTCTGAAGCCTCTGTATACACTACGGACTTCGTTTTTACAAAGAATTCTCGGACATTTTTTTCTGAATTTTTGTTCTGAAAAAATGAAATAAATCGGTTCAGTAATAACTGAGATATCGGACAAAACGCATTTTTTATTTTTTGAAGCCTTGGTTTAAGCTATAGATTTTTATTTTTATACAGATCGGTCACAAATATTTTTATAAAATTTCAGTTTTTTGAATCAGGAAGATCGGTTTATAAATGGTGGAGATATGCTTTAAAAACCGGTTTTTAGAACCGGTTTTTTAGTTTCTGAAGCCTCTGCATATACCAGGGACTTCGAATTTTTAAAGGGGGCTCGAAAATTATTTTCTGAATTTTTGTTCTGAAAAAATTAAATAAATCGGTTCAGTAAAAACTGAGATATCGGGGAAAACGAATTTTTTATTTTTGAAGCCCTTGTTCAAGCTATAGATTTTTATTTTTATATAGATCAGTCATAAATATTTTTATAAAATTTCGGTTTTTTTAATAAACCAAATTCGTTCATAATCAACAGAGTTATGGCCCAAAAACAAATCTGTTAAGAATATAAATACACCAACAAACATGTATATTAAGCATTGTAATGACTATTAGTGACGTTTTTTGTTTTTTGTATAGACAAGTAGTTTAGTTATCAACAGCAGTAATATGATGAATAACAGTGTTGTTGTTGTTGTTCTTTGTATATGCAGTCTGTACAAAAATAAATAGATATGGAATTGTAGTTGTTTATTTTTAAAAACTAAAACATATCTGTTAAGAATATACATAAATACATACACAAACATGTATATTAAGCATTGTAATGACTATTAGTGACGTTTTTTGTATAGACAAGTAGTTTAGTTAGCAACAGCAGTAATATAATGAATAACAGTGTTGTTGTTGTTCTTTGTGTATTCAGTCAGTTTGTACATACAAAAATAAATATATATGGAATTGTTGTTGTTTCTTTTTTAAAAGCAAAGCCTGTTATGATTGTTTTTTTTTTTCATATTCAAATTTTCGTAGTTTGAAAAAAATTTAGATTTAGAAAATATGCAAGCATACGTTAAGGCGAAAATTTTATTAATTGTCGGTAATATGGTAATATGATGTCGATAAGATGGTAAGATGGTAATATGGTGAAGGGTATCAAAGATTCGGCACAGCCGAATCTTTTTTCAATTTCATTTCTGCTAGATTTGGCAGAATGGATTGGTAAATTGCATATTTATTTTGAAAAATTCTGCTAAATGCTTTTTAGCATAATCGAGGTACTACTAGCAGATTTTTTTAGCATATTTTTTTATTTTTAATTATATTATTTTTATTTTATTTTTTTTTTTTTTCTCAAATTTGTGTATGTTTTGTTTTATAATATTTCGTTCATGTTGCTATTCCTTTGAAATTCCAAATAATTTTTCCTCTAAAGTAAAATCGTCAGAAAAATATGAGAAACTCATTAAAAGTAAGAAAATGAGGAAGTAGCAAATATTTTAAAGTGTTGCGACGATTTTTAAATGTGTTACTTATATTTTAACTTCATCATTAGTTAGATGATGAAAAACAAAATTTACTCCATTTTTACCAAATATTTTTATTAAAAGATGACTATAATATATTTTTTCTATTATATGTAAATCAATCTTGGAAACCCTGACTCAATTTTAGTGGAAAAATATATATGGTATAACATTGTAAATCTTATTGAACAAAATGTGAAATATTAAAAATATTTAACAAAATCACATGAAATAAAGACTGCGCACGAAAAAATCCGTGCATGCTCTTGGGCTTATAACTTTTTATGTGGTAAGAATTAATAATTCTGTTAACTGCTTTAGATTTTTCATTATGCTCATTCGCTATGTGCTATGTTTCGTGGTTATAGCAAAATAGTTTTCCTTAAAATGGAAATTGAACAAAAAACACCAAAACATATAATAGAAATTTTTCATAAAATCTTACATCGGTCATAAAAAACAATTGCTACGAAGGCATTTGTGTCAAAAAATACAGTTTCTTGAGCCATAATATTATATAAAGGTGTCATGGTCACTAAATGAAAATCAAGTTATGGAAGAAAAATAATATCTCCAGTCTGTAGGATCCACACAAATTAGAAAGGATTTTCACAGAAATTCCCCTCATCTCTAGAAGAAAAGTGCCCTAAAAAGTTTATTGCTTTGAATTTTCATTAGAAAAGTTGAAAGGAAATCTATGCTAAAGACGTATAAAGTACAAAAAAGTCCTAATTGAAACACAAGGCAAGAATTTGGAAGTGAAAAAACCCGTGAAAGTTCTTCAGACGAATTTTTCCATAATTTTGATCAGAGTATAATAGACGATGAAACGTTCATACGTCCTGACATTTTTCAACTTCCTGGACAGGAACTATATGTTGCAGATGCTAGAGGAAATGTGTTACAGAAAAATACCGTGTATCAAAGAAACGGATTTTGAAAATAAGTGGACTCATTCGAGCACAAAGCGACCGATACACAATAAAATCTTAAATTGGAAGAATTCTAGAAAAGATCGGATAGTACTTTAAAACCAACAGGAAATAATTTGTTATTTTATGCTTAGAAGTTGAACATAACAGTCACTAATAAAAACATAATTAAAAAAAATTGCCCTCTGGTTTAGTTTCTACAAGCAGATTTGCATGCACGAATTTTTTTCTTGCGCAGTGCTCATAAACTTGTAAAATTCTTGAAATTAAATGTCATAAGAACAAAACTGAATATTTTCTTATAACTTCATAAAATCCGATTTTGGAAAACAATATTTGTTTGTTAACCTCCAAAAATTAAAATTATAATAATTTTGAATAAAAATAATGAAAAAATATTGCTTGGAATGATTTATGTAAGAATATACTTACATACATTTATTTTTCCTTTTGTAAAATATATGTATTTATTATTAAAAAAAAAGATATACACGTACATTACTATTACATACATATATACAACGTGCAATTTTGTCTTTTTATTATATAAAATTTTAGAAATATATTTTAGCAAAGCAAAATCTTTGAATTTAGCAGATTTTAGCATATTATTTTTGGGGATTTAGCAGATGACATCGAAAATTTTCTGGCAACACTGCTTCAAAAAGCTTTTGTGCTCTACAAATATTACCATATTGATACTTGAACTTTACTCACCATACTTTAATTTATGCTCCAAAAAGTCTATTATCAAATACAAAACTTTCTCGTGTATCAGCGGATAAGCTGATTCAATTTGTTGTTGTATCTCGGCATAACGTTCTACAGGTTGTGTTTTAACACGGCATGAGTCAAGGGGGAACTACAAGAACAAAATTGTTGTTTGTTTATTATTATCAATTGTTTACTATTTGTTAATATTTTTTTCTTACCTCTATAGGAAATTCATTTGATTTTTTAATAAATTCTTCTATAGTAATTTGTTTATTGGCAGGTTTTTGTACATTTAAACATTTTTGTAAAAGTTCTTGGCCAAAAGGTGATAAATTTTTTGGGAAATCTTGTAAAGGCCAATCATGATCAAATGCTTTACCAAATACAGACATGCTTATTGAAGGAAATTTTCTTAGAGACTGATGGTATTTAATAATATAATTTGTTTAGTTTAGTTTTGTGGTTTTGTTTGGAGCTATTTATGTTTTGCTAGTGTTATAAGGGTGTGAGTCATTTAGGTATTTTCCGAGAATAAAGTAATTTAAAATAATATATTTAGTACACCTATGTATAATATTTATTATTTTGTTTTGTTTTAATACATTTTATTGTTTACTTTTAATTTTTAAATTGTTTTTTTTTTTTAATATATTGTAAAGAAAAATTTAATTTCCAAAATATGTATTTTGTTTCTTTTTCTTGGTTTGTTTACAATTTTTCTTCTGATGTTTACCTGTCGGCAGCTGAAGAACAGTGCTGCCACTTATTTGGTGGGGTTATAAACCTTATAATACTGTATAAATACCAAATATTTGTCATTAAATTTTAGACTACTTAAATTAACACCAATAAATAAAATAATATTAATGAAAATATTAAAATTATTACAAATTTTATAATATTGTATTAAAAATACTGGTATAGTTTTGTTAAAATATAACAAAAAATACTTTGTGAAATTTTAATTTTCCTAAAATTATTAATAATTTTTCCTGCTAAAGATACAAGATCACTGTTTTGCAGTACATTATAATATCTTCCCAAAAAGTACAAAATATGCACTTAGTTTTACTTTTAAGGTATTGAAAATGTTCTTTTTGGAAGTACTTGCTCGTCTTTTGTCTGGGATATAACTGGAAAGGAATTAGGAACTTAAATAATGAAGGTCAGAGTTCATATAGAAAATATATAATATATTTTTTTTAAATGTCAGAATATTGGTACTCCTAATAATATAAAGTCCCTTTGCAGTAATTTCTAAGAACTGTGAACGTTTTAACGATGCTTAATATAAAGGTTGATTTTTCCCGAAAATTTATCAAAATTCTAAATTTAAAAAATCCAAGTTTCCAAAAATCAAGAGTTTATTATTAATATAAATATTTTTTTTTTACCAATTGCTCATTATTATTATTTTATTTATTTATTATTATTTTTTTTTTTCAAAAATTTTCAAGTTTCAATATGACCTTTGACCTTTTTTTATGTAAAACTAGTAAAATAAAGAAAATTTCAAAGAAATAATGTTACGAAATTATATGATAATAATAAAAAGTTAAATCTCCCTAAATATTTTGACCTTTGTTAGTAAACCCCGAAAAATATCCACTTTTTAGTTAATTTCCAGTGAAAAAACCCCATTAGTAATAAAATATAAGACATATTTTTATTAAATACTATTAATTTTTTGTAAAAAATTTTTTACACATATAAACTGACATTTTCAAAAAAAAAAAAATCTGCTCAAAATGAATATGATAACAAAATAAAACAAAATTTTCCTGAAATTATATAATTTTATAAATTTAACTTTTTGACATTTTTCAGAAAAACGGGTAGAAAAATACTTTTAGCTGATTTTCACAAATCAAATATTGGTAAAGGTTCAAAGGTCCTATGGATAAAACATCATATGACCTTTGAACTTTATGCTTAAAATTAATATTTTTACCTAGAAATGGTATAAGAAAAAGCATATGTTAACAGAAATAAGTCAAATCCACCTGAAAATACATAATTATATAAATATGACCTTTGACCTCTTTCAGAAAAACTGCTAATAATTAAAATTTTTCGTTATTTTAAAAAAATCGAATAAATTTAATTAAAAAAAATCTGCTAAAAAAGCATATGATAACAAAATAAAACTAAATTACACTGAAATTATATAATTTTATAAATTTAACCTTTTGACCTTTTTCAGAAAAAATGGTAGAAAAAAACTTTTATCTGATTTCCACAAATCGAGGGTTAAGCACAAATGTATTTTTTTTTTCTAAATTCCTACTTATTATTTGTAAATATATATAAGTTTTATCCATATGACCTTTGAACTTTATTCTTGAAAAAATGCTTAAAATTAAAATTTTTTCCTAGAAATTGTGTTAGAAAAAGCATATGTTAACAGAAATAAGTCAAATCAACCTGAAAATACATACTTGTATAAATATTACCTTTGACCTTTCTCAGAAAAACTGCTAAAAATTTCCATTTTTTAGTTATTTTTTTAAAATTTAATATTAAGCATAAATTTAATTTTATTTTTTTTTAATTTATAATAATTATTTGCAAAATTATAAAAGTTTTACTTAGAAGACCTTTGAACTTTTTTCTGGAAAGAAGTGCTAAAATAAAGAATTTTTCTAAGGAATTCTGTTTAAAAAGCATATTATAAAATTAAAAGGCAAAATTTTCCTAAATTTACATTACCTTATAAATATAACCTTTGACCTTTTCCAGAATAATTGCTAAGGATTTACATTTTTTTTTTAGTTATTTTTAAAAAATCCAATGTTTTTTAAATTAATTTCTGAAAACTATTTGTAAAAATGTAAGTTTTACCCATATAACCTTTGACCTTTTTCTTAAAAATCTGTCAAAATAAAGAATTTTTTACGGAAATGTGTATAGCAAAGCAGTTAAATAGTTCACATTTCTTTTAAAACTTCTGGACTTTGGGGAAAAAACAGCTTAAATTGCTTGCCTGGGCATAATTTTGTACATGTGGCTATTCTGCAAAGATACAAATTCTCACCACAAAAGCTTTATTTTCTTAAATTTGCTTTTAAACCATATTTTTACCTAAAATGAAATAAACGACTTTTTTTGTATAAGCGGATAAGCTGTATGAATTTGTTATTTTATAAAGGTGTGAAATTTAACATCTTAAGCTTACGAACGATATCTATACAGGGCAAGCTATAACGATTTAATTTTGATTAATTTTTGGATTAATTTCTTTTATATTTATCTCTTAATTTTTAGTTTCTACAATTAAATATTTCTGAAAAAGTTCTTATGGGAAATGTAGTTAAATTTTCATTGAAAAACTAATCTTTAACAAATAATTAATATTGAATTTTTTTTCAATTTTATTCTTAAATTAATCTTTTTGCCAATTTGCTTTCAAAACTTTTTCAGCATAATCCTTAATATGAATTAAACCATATTTCGGAGAAGCTAAATGTAAATTGTTGGCATTAACATATTTTGAATTAATATGAGGATTAAAAATTTCTGTTATTAAAGTGCTGCAAGCTGCTGCGGTATCATTTGAGGAGCCCAAAGAACCCTAAAAAAGAAAAATAAATCATTTTCTATTACATAAAAAAAATTGCTTTTAACAACTTACATTCCAAAATGAATTTCCGGGTAAGGCATTACCATCTCCAGGAAAAGTCACTACCGGCAACATTTTATCATAAGGCGAGAGCTTTAAATTAATTATCAAAAAAAGAAAAATATATTTTATAAGTTTTAAATTTAATATTTTGTATACTTACCAATTTTTCATTAGGATTTCTTTTTGATATTAAAATTTTTATACCTCCCCTAGGATGTGTTTCACTCTTGAAAACTACCTCATTCTTGCAATCACCCCATTCCTTAAGCTTAAACCAAGATAAATGCACTACTCCCACATTATTTAGTTGCGGTAATAAATATTTTAATCTTTGTTCCAAACATTCCATAAAAATCTTCTCTTGCTGTGGGGCAGCCAACCAAACACCCATACCTATAGCCACCACATGTATATAGGCTAATTTGTCTTCCTTTAAAGCTCTATCATTTGACTCCAAAAGCAATAAATCTAATAATACGGCATAACGTTTCTTCATTACTAAATTATCAAATAAAACTTCATGTTTAAAGGTTTCCCCAAAACGTTTATCATCTCTGGAGAGTTTTTTATATAAATGATCATGTTCTTCATAGAATTTATTCCATATACGTCTATAGTCCTGGAGTTTTTTCAATTCTTCAGTTTTGTTTTTGCGTGTTAATAAATAGTGCCATATTATGGATAATTTAGAGGGAATGTAATTGATTTTATGTCTACCATAACCTTTTTCGGGTACATTTTGTTCTTTGCTGATTATAATATCTTCATATTCCATTCTTTCTGGTCGAGTGAAACGGGCCCCTATAAGACCCACTACTACACCTTCCCGTTCGATTTTATTTAAATCCTTTTCAATTTTGCCACTATTATGGCGCCAGCCATCATTAATGAATTCACTGTGTGAAGAGACGGATAGTAGAGCTGAAATCTATAGGAAATTTAGGGTTTAACAATTAGTGTTTTGTTTTAATATTGTATTTAACCTTGATTTCATCATAACTTAAATTATGGTTTAAAGTTAAATATTCCTCTTCTTATTCTGTACCAATTTTTAAATAATCTTCACCATGACCTGTTGCTTTTGAGATTAGTACAAAAACATCATAAAGACCCACGAAACTAACACATTTTTTGTCAAGCAAACGTTGCACAAAGTCGATAGGGGTCATGTCTTTATACAGTTGTTTTTCTATAGATGAACCTGTAAGAAATAAATAAATAAATAAATAAATAAATAAATAAATAAATAAATAAATAAATAAATAAATAAATAAATAAATAAATAAAATAAACATGATTTTGAAAATAGTTTTCCGTCTTTTTCTAAAATTCCGCCTTTTTTAACATTATTTTAATAACGTGGCAGCTCTTTAAATACACCTCAATACCTTTTTTGAATTGAGAAGAGAGTTGCCATTGTTTTCTTTTTTTAACTTACCATACTTTAATTTATGTTGCAAAAAATCAAAAATCAAATATAATACTTTCTCATGCATCAATGGATAAGCTGATGAAATTTGTTTCTCTATTATAGAATGACGTTCTACAGGTTGCGATTTAACACGACAGCTATCGATGGGGAACTAGAATTTAATATAGTTTAAAGAAATTTTTCATATTTATTGTGCAATTAATAACACTTACCTCTATAGGAAAATCATTCGATTTTAATATAAATTGTTCAACACTTATTTCTTCAGCTTTAGGTTTTTGAGCATTTAAACATTTTTGTAAAAGTTCTTGTTCAAAGGGTGATAAATTCTTAACGAAATCCTTTAAAGGCCAAGGATGATTATATTTTGAAAATTGCGGCATCTTGTGGTATGAATTACTTTTGTACGACTATTTTGATTGTAAATGAAAACTGTTACGTTGTAGACGTTTTTATATGGGATTTTACGCTTAACTGATGCAATGAATAATTTGCAGCTGTTAAAGAAAACTTGTGTAGGGTTTTTTGATATGATGAAATCAAGTATTAAATAATCGACAGTACGAAGAAAGCTTTTTGTTAAACAAATTTAAATATTAAATAAAGCCCTTAAAAAATAAGTAAATATATTTTAAGAAATTTTATTTTTAATAATATTTATTGTTCAATTTTATGTTTTTTTTTTTTTTTTTAATTATTAAATACATGTACATATATTTAATGTAATAAATATATTATTTATTTGAATTTTTCTCAATGTTTTTCTGTAAAATAATTTCAGCATAATCTTTTATATGAATGACACCATATTTGGGAGAAACTAAATGTAAATTAGTACCATTAACATATTGTGTATTAATGTGAGGATTACAAAGTTCTGCAATTAATGTACTACAAGCTGCTGATTGATACTTAAAGGAGAGAAGACATCCCTAAAGAGATTTTAATAAAAAAAAAAATAGTTCATAGGCCTCAGTAAGTTGTTTTTATTCACTTACCACCCATAATTCATTACCCGATACGGTTTCTATACGCAAAGGAATTGATACTACTGGCAACATGCCCTCATAGGGAGGAAGCTTTTGATTAAAAAAAAATTAATAAATAAATAAATATAAACTTTTTATCATTAAAAGAAAATCTGTTTCGAACTCTTACCAATTTTTCTTTCGGATCTCTTTTTGATATTAATATTTTTATGCCCTTTTTGGGATGTGTGGCTGATTCAAAAACCGCCTCATTTTTTATTTCTCCCCATTCTTTCAACTTAAACCCAGATAAATGTACTACTCCCACATTATTTAGCTGTGGCAATAAATATTTTATTCTTTGTTGGCAACATTCCATAAAAACCTTCTCTTGTTGTGCGGCCATAATCCAAACTGAAGAAAATATACCTCCCGCATGTATATAGGCCAATTTTTGTGCCTTTCGTGCTCTTTCATTGGCCTCCAAAAGTAACATATCAAAAGATATAGCAAAACGTTTTTTCAACATTACATTATCGACTATAGCCATAGATTCATTGCTGCTGTCATAACGCTTTTAAATCTTTTTCGGGTCTAGCGAGATTTAGGTGAATGCTATTATTAATAAATTCCGAACGTGATGCTATCGACAAAAGGTTGGATATCTTGAAAATACATACATACATACATACATTTTGTAAACTAAATAATGTTTTTTGAAAATTTATTAATGTCACCTTGATTTCATTAAAACTTAAAAACTTTTTTAAAATAAGAGGTTCCTTTTCATCTTCACTACCAACTGTTAGATATAGATTTGGTCGCCAGACAATTACTTTACCTATATCTGTACAATCGACATATTTAGCACATCTTCTGTTTAATAGACGTTGTACAAAATCGGTAAGGATCATATCTTTATAAAGTTGTTTCTCTTTGGATGAACCTGTTATATTACAAGAATAAAAAATTTTAACATCTACTAATTAACGGTTAACCCATAGTAATAATATTCTCTCTCTAAAATCCAAACCCTTTAATATAAAAACTTACCATACTCTAATTTATGTTCCAAAAAGTCCAACATCAAAAACAAACATTTTTCATGTATAATTGGATAAGCAGAAGCAATTTGTTGTTGTATAATGCCATAACGTTCTTCAGATTGTGAGCGCACTCGTCCAATGTTCGGAAACTATAAAAGAAAATGTTCCTTAATAATTTCAAGAATTTCAAATATTATTTTTCACCTTCTTACCGAAATGTGAAATTGTTGGGATTTTTTTATAAATTCCTTAACACTTACAACTTCATTATCTTTAGGTTTTTCTATATTTAAACATTTTTGCAAAAGTTCTTGTCCAAATGTTGTTAAATTTCTACTGAAATCTTTTAGAGGCCAATCGTTATCAAATTCTCTACCAAATATCGATGACATGTTTGATTGCGAAATGTTTTACAAGACTGAATGGAAATATTTTGTGCAAGTGTTTAATGTTTTTTTTTTTTTTTTTGCTTTTTGCTTTTTGGAAAAAGCTCTTCTAAATTTTATCTAGTATATAATTTTATGATTGGTTGATTTTACCTCTACCATGTTTGACGGACTTCAGAACTCATTTTGGGTAATATTGTTTGTATATATATGTTGTGCCATGCATCATGCAGAGAATATTTGCGCCATTTCTAGACTTGGGAATAATATTTCATTTTGGTGAATCGTTCGTTATCGGTCAGTACGACTGTCTGAAATATTTCTTTCTTTTCTTTCTTTCAATGTTAACCATTTTATTATCTAGTTATTTTGAACATACCACATTTGTGTATTATTTAATTTTTTTTTTTTTTTTTTTTTTTTGCGGGATGAATTCACATATTTAAATCAGCTGAAAAAAAATATTGCCGAAAATTTAAATTTTTATTGTTGAAAATGATACTTTAGGGCTTCAGCAGCAAATTTTATTCTGTGACTTTTTCATAATTTCTTTATTTACAAAATTACCGTTATTTTTAGGTTATTGAAGAAAATCACAATTTTGACTTTTAAATTTCCAGAATTCGACCAAATGATGTTTGGAAACTTTGTACAAAATCCTTTGGCGAGTATTTTTGCTGTACATATGAACTAGGGTTTATCAAATCGACTTTCGAATAATCGAACAATCGACTTTTTCTTGTAAAAAGTCGAAAAGTCGAAATCAACTGTTTGATTTGAAAATTGTCGATAAATCGACTTTCTTGATGCCAAAAGTCGAAAATAGTCGGAAAAAGTCGAAAATAGTCGAAAAGTCGAAAAAAATCGAAAATAGTCGAAAAGTCGGAAAAAGTTGAAAATAGTCGGAAAAAGTCGAAAAGTCGGAAAAAGTCGAAAAATTCTTTTCAGCTTTTATTTATATACCATTAAACCGTGTAGTTAATACATATTTTTGTGTGTAACTAGCACTCTCATTGGATAGATTTGTTTGTTAATCAATATATTTGTTTGCGTTATATTCATTTTTATTTTTAAAGTTTTTATTAGACAATTAAGAAAAAATAGTCAATATTCAAAAAAGTCGAAAATAATCGGAAAAAGTCGAAAAGTCGATTATTTCAAAATTAAAAAAAGTCGAAAAATCGACTATTTAATAATTGAAAAAGTCGAAAAATCGACTATTTAAAAATTAAAAAAGTCGAAAAGTCGATTTTTTGTTGAAACTGTAAAACCCTAATATGAACTCATAATATTTGCAAATACAGGGTGTTTTGATGCAATTTTAATTAAAAATGAATTTTGCACCATGTAGTGGCAATAATTTGTACTAACTATGTTCAGCAATTAGAAAGGTAATTTGAGTACCTTTCCAAAAAGAGCTTTGTTTTGCAGAATTTTAGATATTATTGTCATCAACAACAATGTTGACTTTCAAGGCATTGACATTGAGTCCAATTTGTGCCGCTTTAAATGTTAGCTTACACGTTTTGTTGTTCCATGTTTTGTTGTTGGCATTTTGTTTTTCTCAGTGTATTATTGCAACAATATCCGAAAATGAAAGACTACTACCCAGACTATCTATCCAACTAATAAAAAACATTAAATTTGTAAATAATGCGTTAAATTCATAAAAAGCAAGGTTGGAAACCGAAACGAATAACGGTATCGGTAACGGTATTCAATTTATTTTTATTTCGGTAACGGTATCGATTACGGTATTTTAAATTATATCGGTATCGGTATACCGATACCGACACAAAAATACCGGTAAATACCGTTATTATTAAAAAAACTGGAAAAAATCTTAAAAAAGTAAAATTTTTTTATTAATTTTTAATTAAAGTTCGCGAAAAAATTATTAAATTACATATTTGTATATTTAATTTAATAAATATTCTCTTGAAATGTTTGAAATATAAATATTTTTCGTTAACGAACTTCATAAAATGTTTACAGTTGCTTATTTTATGGCAACAAAGTATTTAGGAATATTAAACTCGACTTCTCAAAGACAAATTGGTATACATTTTTGCAGTACAGTGAAGTTAAAAATTTGGATAAAATTTGTATTTAGCACAGATTTTAATAAAGACAAAAATCGTTCAATTAATTTTGCAAACATTTTTCAAAAAAAGCTAATTATATTGTACAAATTGCAAAATGTAAAATTATGCAAAAAAAATTGCGGAGTAGCACAAAAATAGAAAGCATAAAAAAGGAACTTTCGTATATACTTCCAATCGCCATAAAATTTGTAAAGAAAATATGGTTCCCCAAAGAGTTTTTAGGTTATATAACTGTTTTTAAATTTACAGGATTAACCCATTAATACCCACTGTTAAATATATGTAACGCGACAATGTCTAAGTTTTAAACTATATTGTCAAAAAACGGAATAATATAAATTATGATTTTGTCATGAATTGTGTATACTAATATTCGTACCGCATTTTCAAATGTTTTTTTCTTCACTTTCTCTCCTGTTATTGCGGCAAAATGTGATTTTGGTTTGATAAATATTGTGGGTATGAATAATTAGGGGGCCTACGAAAAAATTTCCCCTAGGCACTATAATCGCATCCAGGTTAGATTTATTTTTGTACATCCTTATTCTTGTGCCACATATCAGTATGAAAACGTAGATCATGAGGAAGATACGATTCTAGATCAAGCACAGGAAGGCATTTCCGGTAACTGGATGTAGTCACTATCATATACTTATGTATTTAGGAAAGCTTTTCAATGATGAATTAGTACAAATACATATTGTAAAGCTTATAAAAGATATCAATTTTGTTGTGCCTGTTTTCAAAAAAATTTAACAATTTTTAAGTTTGGCTTATTGGAGATTTATATAGAATGTACAAGGTCCAAAAATTAGTGAGAAATTCCCTCTGTTACGTTTATGTAACGGCTTATAACTTCATTACTAAACCAAATATAAACAATTTTTCAACGTCAGTGGATTTATATTCCTCATTTGACATGATGTTCAAATCTCTAGCCACCAAATCTCTAAGGTGGCTAGATCGCCGTGGGCATTAATGAGTTAAAACGACGCGCCATAACCAGGATTGAATGAGAGTAAGAAATTCAAATGTAATTCATACTCTTAAAACGCTAGGGAGAACATTTCCCGGACTTTTTGATCTCCCCGGGATCGCGGATTAAATACTTAATACTCTCTCCAATCATTAGTTTAAAAACTGAAACCAAATAACAGATGAAACTTTCCAATATCAGGTTTAAACAGGGTTGTAAATGTACAGAGAAAAAGAAATTTAAACAATTGTTATTGTACTGATTTTTCAAATTAAAACGTCCGCCAAGATAGCAACGAAAAGATAGCAACGACGGAAGTGAAAAGTGGCAACACCGCAAAATTTGCAATAATTTCAAATAAAATTTTAATAAAAATCTAATAAAAAACTACAATAAAGTTTTAGATATTTAAAATATTAATTAATTTAAAAAAATTTACAAATTACATTTTTTTTTTCTTAATAACAAAATTATATACCTTAAGGAATCTGTAAATGGAATACCTTAGGAACCAGGCAGTGTCAGGGCAAAAACTGTATAGGGAATGGAAGAGTACTATTTATAGGTTCAAAAAAGCTTTCCGTGCTAAAAATCGTCGGAACAGTTTCTGAGAAAATCCAGTTCATCCAAAATGGTCAGTAAAACCTGGAAAATGGAATATCTCAGGAACCAGGCAGTGTCAGGGCAAAAACTGTATAGGGAATGAAAGAGTACTATATATAAATTCAAAAAAGCTTTCCGTGCTAAAAATCGTCGGAACAGTTTCTGAGAAAATCCAGTTCATCCAAAATGGTCAGTAAAACCTGGAAAATGGAATATCTCAGGAACCAGGCAGTGTCAGTTTAAAAACTGTATAGGGAATGGAAGGGTACTATTTATAGATTCAAAAAAGCTTTCCGTGCTAAAAATCGTCGGAACAGTTTCTGAGAAAATCCAGTTCATCCAAAATGGTCAGTAGAATCTGGAAAATGGAATATCTCAGGAACCAGGCAGTGTCAGGGCAAAAACTGTATAGGGAATGGAAGGGTACTATTTATAGATTCAAAAAAGCTTTCCGTGCTAAAAATTGTCGGAACAGTTTCTGAGAAAATCCAGTTCATCCAAAATGGTCAGTAAAACCTGGAAAATGGAATATCTCAGGAACCAGGCAGTGTCAGGGCAAAAACTGTATAGGGAATGGAAGGGTACTATATATAAACTCAAAAAAGCTTTCCGTGCTAAAAATCGTCGGAACAGTTTCAGAGAAAATCCAGTTCATCCAAAATGGTCACTAGAATCTGGAAAATGGAATATCTCAGGAACCAGGCAGTGTCAGGGCAAAAACTGTATAGGGAATGAAAGAGTACTATATATAAATTCAAAAAAGCTTTCCGTGCTAAAAATCGTCGGAACAGTTTCTGAGAAAATCCAGTTCATCCAAAATGGTCAGTAAAACCTGGAAAATGGAATATCTCAGGAACCAGGCAGTGTCAGGGCAAAAACTGTATAGGGAATGGAAGGGTACTATTTACAGGTTCAAAAAAGCTTTCCGTGCTAAAAATCGTCGGAACAGTTTCTGAGAAAATCCAGTTCATCCAAAATGGTCAGTAGAATCTGGAAAATGGAATATCTCAGGAACCAGGCAGTGTCAGGGCAAAAGCTGTATAGGGAATGGAAGAGTACTATATATAAATTCAAAAAAGCTTTCCGTGCTAAAAATCGTCGGAACAGTTTCTGAGAAAATCCAGTTCATCCAAAATGGTCAGTAAAACCTGGAAAATGGAATATCTCAGGAACCAGGCAGTGTCAGGGCAAAAACTGTATAGGGAATGAAAGGGTACTATTTATAGATTCAAAAAAGCTTTCCGTGCTAAAAATCGTCGGAACAGTTTCTGAGAAAATCCAGTTCATCCAAAATGGTCAGTAGAATTTGGAAAATGGAATATCTCAGGAACTAGGCAGTGTCAGGGCAAAAACTGTATTGGGAATGAAAGAGTTCTATATGTAAATTCAAAAAAGCTTTCCGTGCTAAAAATCGTCGGAACAGTTTCTGAGAAAATCCAGTTCATCCAAAATGGTCAGTAAAACCTGGAAAATGGAATATCTCAGGAACCAGGCAGTGTCAGGGCAAAAACTGTATAGGGGATGGAAGGGTACTATTTATAGATTCAAAAAAGCTTTCCGTGCTAAAAATCGTCGGAACAGTTTCTGAGAAAATCCAGTTCATCCAAAATGGTCAGTAGAATCTGGAAAATGGAATATCTCAGGAACCAGGCAGTGTCAGGGCAAAAACTGTATAGGGAATGGAAGGGTACTATTTATAGATTCAAAAAAGCTTTCCGTGCTAAAAATCGTCGGAACAGTTTCTGAGAAAATCCAGTTCATCCACAATGGTCAGTAAAACCTGGAAAATAGAATATCTCAGGAACCAGGCAGTGTCAGGGCAAAAACTGCATAGGGCATGAAAGAGTTCTATATATAAACAGTCGGAACAGTTTCTGAGAAAATCCAGTTCATCCAAAATGGTCAGTAAAACCTGGAAAATGGAATATCTCAGGAACCAGGCAGTGTCAGGGCAAAAACTGTATAGGGAAGGGAAGGGTACTATATATAAATTCAAAAAAGCTTTCCGTGCTAAAAATCGTCGGAACAGTTTCTGAGAAAATCCAGTTCATCCAAAATGGTCACTAGGATCTGGAAAATGGAATATCTCAGGAACCAGGCAGTGTCAGGGCAAAAGCTGTATAGGGAATGGAAGAGTACTATATATAAATTCAAAAAAGCTTTCCGTGCTAAAAATCGTCGGAACAGTTTCTGAGAAAATCCAGTTCATCCAAAATGGTCAGTAAAACCTGGAAAATGGAATATCTCAGGAACCAGGCAGTGTCAGGGCAAAAACTGTATAGGGAATGAAAGAGTACTATATATAAATTCAAAAAAGCTTTCCGTGCTAAAAATCGTCGGAACAGTTTCTGAGAAAATCCAGTTCATCCAAAATGGTCAGTAAAACCTGGAAAATGGAATATCTCAGGAACCAGGCAGTGTCAGGGCAAAAACTGTATAGGGAATGAAAGAGTACTATATATAAATTCAAAAAAGCTTTCCGTGCTAAAAATCGTCGGAACAGTTTCTGAGAAAATCCAGTTCATCCAAAATGGTCAGTAAAACCTGGAAAATGGAATATCTCAGGAACCAGGCAGTGTCAGGGCAAAAACTGTATAGGGGATGGAAGGGTACTATTTATAGATTCAAAAAAGCTTTCCGTGCTAAAAATCGTCGGAACAGTTTCTGAGAAAATCCAGTTCATCCAAAATGGTCAGTAGAATCTGGAAAATGGAATATCTCAGGAACCAGGCAGTGTCAGGGCAAAAACTGTATAGGGAATGGAAGGGTACTATTTATAGATTCAAAAAAGCTTTCCGTGCTAAAAATCGTCGGAACAGTTTCTGAGAAAATCCAGTTCATCCACAATGGTCAGTAAAACCTGGAAAATAGAATATCTCAGGAACCAGGCAGTGTCAGGGCAAAAACTGTATAGGGCATGAAAGAGTTCTATATATAAATTCAAAAAAGCTTTCCGTGCTAAAAATCGTCGGAACAGTTTCTGAGAAAATCCAGTTCATCCAAAATGGTCAGTAAAACCTGGAAAATGGAATATCTCAGGAACCAGGCAGTGTCAGGGCAAAAACTGTATAGGGAATGGAAGGGTACTATATATAAACTCAAAAAAGCTTTCCGTGCTAAAAATCGTCGGAACAGTTTCTGAGAAAATCCAGTTCATCCAAAATGGTCAGTAAAACCTGGAAAATGGAATATCTCAGGAACCAGGCAGTGTCAGGGCAAAAACTGTATAGGGAATGGAAGGGTACTATATATAGATTCAAAAAAGCTTTCCGTGCTAAAAATCGTCGGAACAGTTTCTGAGAAAATCCAGTTCATCCAAAATGGTCAGTAAAACCTGGAAAATGGAATATCTCAGGAACCAGGCAGTGTCAGGGCAAAAACTGTATAGGGAATGGAAGGGTACTATTTATAGATTCAAAAAAGCTTTCCGTGCTAAAAATCGTCGGAACAGTTTCTGAGAAAATCCAGTTCATCCAAAATGGTCAGTAGAATCTGGAAAATGGAATATCTCAGGAACTAGGCAGTGTCAGGGCAAAAACTGTATTGGGAATGAAAGAGTTCTATATGTAAATTCAAAAAAGCTTTCCGTGCTAAAAATCGTCGGAACAGTTTCTGAGAAAATCCAGTTCATCCAAAATGGTCAGTAAAACCTGGAAAATGGAATATCTCAGGAACCAGGCAGTGTCAGGGCAAAAACTGTATAGGGAATGGAAGGGTACTATATATAAACTCAAAAAAGCTTTCCGTGCTAAAAATCGTCGGAACAGTTTCTGAGAAAATCCAGTTCATCCAAAATGGTCAGTAAAACCTGGAAAATGGAATATCTCAGGAACCAGGCAGTGTCAGGGCAAAAACTGTATAGGGAATGGAAGGGTACTATATATAGATTCAAAAAAGCTTTCCGTGCTAAAAATCGTCGGAACAGTTTCTGAGAAAATCCAGTTCATCCAAAATGGTCAGTAAAACCTGGAAAATGGAATATCTCAGGAACCAGGCAGTGTCAGGGCAAAAACTGTATAGGGAATGGAAGGGTACTATTTATAGATTCAAAAAAGCTTTCCGTGCTAAAAATCGTCGGAACAGTTTCTGAGAATATTTTCCGCTATTCCTTAAGAATATTGAATGGGTTTTTAACAATGTTAGGAAAAAGTTGATCTATTTATTTTCAGCGATTTTGGCTAGGTATTTAATTTTATCATGAGCAATGTTAGCAACACTTTTTGGGCGCGCGCATTTTTTTTTGCATTGGTGTATATTCGGCGGGTTTTTTTTTTTTTTTTTGGCGCACTAAATAATACTAAGAAATGCGCACATATATTTGTGTGTGGTATATTGTTTGTACGAGTAAAAGAGAAAGGGAGTTCGAATTCAATTCATATACAATACATTGTTCTATTCATTGTATGCTATACAATGAACCATGTTATGATTTTAATAAGTGTAGCGCAGAGCATGTATGTCTTGTTGTTTTACAATTAGAAATACTTGAAGCCGCACCGAATTTTTATTGCCCTGCGAAATAAAAATTTTGTTAAAATCTCTGCTTTGGTTACAATACTTGCAATTAAATAAGTATTTATTTGCAAAGAATCGTATTAGGCAATAAAAACTATTTACACTGGTCGATAAAATAAATGTTTTAGTGCTCCTTCAAAAAAAAAAAAAAAATATATATATATGTGGACTAGATGAAATTTAACGTGCTTAACTAAAATCTGCTTTTAGTTTTTTCCCATCAGATCGAGATTTTTTTTACGGGCGTGTCTAGTATTGCGATCGGTTACTCGAGTATATTTTACTATAACTCGAGAACGGTATGCACGATTTATATAAATAATACACCAAAATTTGTGGAATAAAATTGACTTTAAGTCAATTGTTGTCCGCTATTGCGTTTATTTCTTCTAGATGATTTCAATGAGAAATCATCAACATATTGCGAAGGGGATAATCCCCTTACTGAAAAAAGGGCGATCATTTGATGATAAATTTTATTTTATAAATGAAAAAATAAAAATTGTATCTATTTTTTTTGTGTTTGTTTCCTAATTTTCTCTAAACTGATAAAAATAATAAGTAATATTATAAAAATATGGCTTTGATCACTTTCTTATATAATAATAAAAAAAAGATATTGCGTATATATCTTCTAGGAAGATATCTTCCAAATTTTGCCCTATCCTAGAATTTCTTTCGACAAAATATATGAGAAAAAATACCAACATTTTATATTTATTTGTTGTTTTCCATATAAGTTGCCGAAACAAATATTCATTTGACATCTTGGGACATATCATTAAATCAAAATAAAAAAAATAAAAAAAAAACGAAATAAATATAATAAGAAATAGTATGTGAAAATAGTTATACGTCGTCGATTCGAGGAAGTTTAATGTTTTATCGGTACCGAAATACAGTGTTGCCGTTTTCTGTGTAATTATCCAAAAACGGGACAATTTTAAATTTATTGGATAATGAAATTTCTTTGTAATTTTTGTGTAATTTTAGTAGAAGTTCTTTTCGTAAATTAGTCATATATTCTTTGTAAAAAAAAAATTGATCCAATGAATTAAAAAAAAAAAAATATTAAGGCTCAAAAACACCGTATTTTAATACAATATTGCAAAAGGAGAAGAAATTTTGGATTTTCTTGGAAGTTATTAATAATTGTTTAGAAAAAAAAGTTAAAATCAATGAATTCATAGCAGGGAAAAAGTTTAATTTCTAAGAAAATTAAAATGTCGCAAACTAAAATAATATTTTTATTATCTTTTAACAAACCTAAACCAACGTTATTCGTTTTAAGAGAAGCAGTGTACATAAAAACATTTGTGATTGGTAGGACACTGAAGTTTTTTCAGCACTAAAGACTCGCTCCAAATGACAACTGCTAAAAAGCATCGTAATGGTTTAAATCATCGCTTTCACAACCCTTTTTCATTGCTTTTTTTTCTGCAATATTTATATTTTGGAGATCACGGAGTTAAGACAAAATAAATCTAATTTTTTTTTTTAATTTTGAAAAAATTTGCATCTTTGAGCGTGCGCCAAACGGTAGCAATGTTCTAAGAAAATTTAAAATTTTCCTATGTTGAATAAATGTTACAAATTTGCTGTGCCAAATGAAAACTTTTTTCAATTGTAAATTTTGATAGATTTTAAAACAAAAATACACACAATTTCATAGAATTTTTTATTACATATTGTTTAATACAATTTATTTTTAATATAAAATAAAAATTTAATTAAAAAACATTAAAACACAAAAAAAATTTGAAATATTTTATTATTCTTCTTATTTATTTAAAAATTTATGATTGTCAATATTTTCTATACATTTGTCAAAAATTTAAGTAGCCCTATTAGCTAGTGAAATTTTATTCACCTCATATACTTCAAAATTTTACTTTTCTACATACTTTGCTACCGTTTGGCACACACTCTTTGTATAATTTTTTGAATTTTGATCTCCCGTCTTCGGCAACACTGCCGAAATATGTCTTTGTTTTTTTTTTTTTTTTATATAAAAAAAAAAAACTGGACAAGTTGTAATAAAATAACAACTGTGTTGTTTTTACACTTTTAATTGCGAGAGTGGTTAGAAGAGCGAGATAAACAAAATAAAAAATGTAATACTTTGAATTGCTTTGTTTATTTTTCGATTCGAGTGCATTGAGATACGAAGTAAAAAATGTAAATAAGAAATTAAGGCGAAGAATTTTTTTTTAGCAAAAAACGGGAAATAATCGATTTTTTTCAAAGTTAAATTTTCAATGCTTGTGACTCCGTAAATATTTTTTCAAAATTCTTTCTTTGCACAATTTTTCTGTTTGTTGTTAATTGTAAAATTAGCTGACCCACTGTAGCGAAAAAACTTCACCAAGACAGGCTAAAAAGTAAAAATATTAGTCTCTAAAGCTCTCGTCTAACAGAATCTTGCTATATAAAAATCTTTCAAATCGATTTTGATATAAGGAATCAGGATCGTGTGTTTTTTTTTTTTTTTGATAGTAAATCTTATAAGATAGTTGATTAAAGAAATCTTATCACAACTGTCTTATAATACAGTAGGGCCTCGATTATCAGTGATTCGATTTGTAATTGTTTTCTTTTTTCCATCCATTTAATTTTATTTTTCCATCAATAAACAGTGATTACCTCTATTATCTGGGACAAAAACACAAAAGAGAATTTTAATAAGGTAAAATGCCAGTTTTCTGCATTCATGAAAATCTAGTTAACGAAAATATTTACATATTTTAAAAAAAAGAAACAAACAATATTATATAACTTTTTAAGAAACTACGTAAAATGAAACCCTTATGTATTGTTCACTATTTTCCATATATTAAATACTTGAATAATTGAATTATATAACTAAAAAATGTTTAAAAATACTACTCAAAATTTTTACTCAATTAACCGGAAAATTTGATTTTCCAGAATGTTTCCGGTCCCGACCGTTACGGATAATCGAGGTATTTCTTATAATACTAATATTTTAGTCTACACATGAAATAATTCTCTCAGAGAGCGAATTTGACACTCTCTGATATAAAAAGAAAAGCGCGTCAAATATATACACTATTGCCAGATTTGACGATTTATCGTCATTTGGACGATTTTTGGGTCTGAAAATGGCCTGTTGACGATTTTACGATTTTTACACCTAATTTGACGATTTTTTCTAAAAATTCATAACAATTTTTAAAATTTTGTATATATTATTTTTTAAAAGTAAGTTAGCTGCTACAATAATATTAACAATTTAAATAAAAATCTTCTTCAATTTGCTAAATGGTTCACTTATTAGGAAGGATTTATGGGAACCAATATAATATTATATATAACCCTATTCATGACCTAAATACTTCAATAGTCGAACTAAGAATCCAAAGACATTTTTGATGAATTCATTCAAAATTAAATTTTGTATATATTGTGGATAGGTTCACAAAGGAGCCTATGTGTATTTTTTTATAACAAGGTATGATAAATAACTTATTTTGTTTTGAAAGTCATACAAAATTAAAAAAGTATCGCGTAAATCTCGATTTACGCGATACTTCATTTACGCAATTTCTATATAACGCACTAAATTATTGATCATTTTTTGAAATACGAATTTTCATTCAACGCGAAATTGGTATAACGCGCATAAACAATAGTGACAAACTTTGAAATGCGCAAATTATGGAGCGTATTGGAAAGAATTTATTGAAGAAATAAATTATTTAATGAAATATTGCCACCAATATGTAATTTTTATTAATTTTTCTTTTAATTAAAAATTTAATTTTTCATCAGAAAAAGCATAAAAGCTGTTCATTAACACATAAAATACGTAGTTTTTCATGAGATGATACATGAAGATGATAAGATGGTGAAGGGTATCAATTTCTTTTAATTTCATTTCTATATACATACTTTTTTTACTCGTAGTTTCACCAGCTTTGAGATAAAGATGATAAGCAGAAACCAGGGATAGAAAATTTAAATATTTTTGGGTATCAAAATATATTTCAAATAGTGCTTTTTTCACTCTCAGAGTACTAAAATTAAAATTTTTGATAATTTTTATTTGGTGTATAATTCAAATAATGTAATTTTTATATTACGAAGAATTAAATACGATACTAATTCATTGATTGCTTTTATTCCAATTAAGTATCAAAAAAAGTACTATTTTATCAACTTTTCCATCCCTGGCTGAAACACTTGATGTTTTTACCAGGGACAGAAAATACAAATTTTCTTGAAATTTTAAACAAAAAAAAATCAGATACAAAGAACAACCGGATAAAAGTGTTAAATACAGAAATGTAATCTTCAGAACAGGTTCCATCGGAATCCGGAATGATTTTTATTTTTTTATTTTTTTTTATTTTTATGAAAATAATCAATATTAATGATTATTTTTGATTTTTATTATTTTGCTCAACCTTTAATGATTATTTTTGATTTTTATTTTTTTGCTCAAATCATAATGATTATTTTTGATTTTTACTTTTTTTGCTCACAATATAAAACTTAACATGAGAAATGAAACTAAATTAAATTTATTTACTAAAAGGCAAGTGTGATGATATATTTTTCATCAAATTTTTCCAAAAAAGAAATTTTAGCAAGATAAATCTTCAATTTGGTATAAAATACCAAACTAATATTTCGGACACTTATTTCGATAAAACTCTAAAACTATTGAGCGGATAACAATTTGTTAATAAAGGAGCCTTATACGATTCTTTGCAAATAAATTTTATTTAATTGCAAGTATTGTAACCAAAGCAGAGATTTTAACAAAATTTTTATTTCGCAGTGCAATAAAAATTCGGTGCGGCTTCAAGTATTTCTAATTGTAAAACAACAAGACATACATGCTCTGCGCTACACTTATTAAAATCATAACATGGTTCATTGTATAGCATACAATGAATAGAACAATGTATTGTATATGAATTGAATTCGAACTCCCTTTCTCTTTTACTCGTACAAACAATATACTACACACAAATATATGTGCGCATTTCTTAGTATTATTTAGTGCGCCAAAAAAAAAATAAAAACCCGCCGAATATACACCAATGCAAAAAAAAATGCGCGCGCCCAAAAAGTGTTGCTAACTTTGCTCATGATAAAATTAAATACCTAGCCAAAATCGCTGAAAATAAATAGATCAACTTTTTCCTAACATTGTTAAAAACCCATTCAATATTCTTAAGGAATAGCGGAAAATATTCTCAGAAACTGTTCCGACGATTTTTAGCACGGAAAGCTTTTTTGAATCTATAAATAGTACCCTTCCATTCCCTATACAGTTTTTGCCCTGACACTGCCTGGTTCCTGAGATATTCCATTTTCCAGATTCTACTGACCATTTTGGATGAACTGGATTTTCTCAGAAACTGTTCCGACGATTTTTAGCACGGAAAGCTTTTTTGAGTTTATATATAGTACCCTTCCATTCCCTATACAGTTTTTGCCCTGACACTGCCTTGTTCCTGAGATATTCTATTTTCCAGATTCTACTGACCATTTTGGATGAACTGGATTTTCTCAGAAACTGTTCCGACGATTTTTAGCACGGAAAGCTTTTTTGAATCTATAAATAGTACCCTTCCATTCCCTATACAGTTTTTGCCCTGACACTGCCTGGTTCCTGAGATATTTCATTTTCCAGATTCTACTGACCATTTTGGATGAACTGGATTTTCTCAGAAACTGTTCCGACGATTTTTAGCACGGAAAGCTTTTTTGAATCTATAAATAGTACCCTTCCATTCCCTATACAGTTTTTAAACTGACACTGCCTGGTTCCTGAGATATTCCATTTTCCAAGTTTTACTGACCATTTTGGATGAACTGGATTTTCTCAGAAACTGTTCCGACGATTTTTAGCACGGAAAGCTTTTTTGAATTTATATATAGTACTCTTTCATTCCCTATACAGTTTTTGCCCTGACACTGCCTGGTTCCTGAGATATTCCATTTTCCAGGTTTTACTGACCATTTTGGATGAACTGGATTTTCTCAGAAACTGTTCCGACGATTTTTAGCACGGAAAGCTTTTTTGAGTTTATATATAGTACCCTTCCATTCCCTGTACAGTTTTTGCCCTGACACTGCCTGGTTCCTGAGATATTCCATTTTCCAGGTTTTACTGACCATTTTGGATGAACTGGATTTTCTCAGAAACTGTTCCGACGATTTTTAGCACGGAAAGCTTTTTTGAATTTATATATAGTACTCTTTCATTCCCTATACAGTTTTTGCCCTGACACTGCCTTGTTCCTGAGATATTCTATTTTCCAGATTCTACTGACCATTTTGGATGAACTGGATTTTCTCAGAAACTGTTCCGACGATTTTTAGCACGGAAAGCTTTTTTGAATCTATAAATAGTACCCTTCCATCCCCTATACAGTTTTTGCCCTGACACTGCCTGGTTCCTGAGATATTCCATTTTCCAGATTCTACTGACCATTTTGGATGAACTGGATTTTCTCAGAAACTGTTCCGACGATTTTTAGCACGGAAAGCTTTTTTGAATCTATAAATAGTACCCTTCCATTCCCTATACAGTTTTTAAACTGACACTGCCTGGTTCCTGAGATATTCCATTTTCCAGGTTTTACTGACCATTTTGGATGAACTGGATTTTCTCAGAAACTGTTGCGACGATTTTTAGCACGGAAAGCTTTTTTGAATTTATATATAGTACTCTTTCATTCCCTATACAGTTTTTGCCCTGACACTGCCTGGTTCCTGAGATATTCCATTTTCCAGGTTTTACTGACCATTTTGGATGAACTGGATTTTCTCAGAAACTGTTCCGACGATTTTTAGCACGGAAAGCTTTTTTGAACCTATAAATAGTACCCTTCCATTCCCTATACAGTTTTTGCCCTGACACTGCCTGGTTCCTGAGATATTCCATTTACAGATTCCTTAAGGTATATAATTTTGTTATTAAGAAAAAAAAAATATTGTAATATGTAAATTTTTTTAAATTAATTAATATTTTAAATATCTAAAACTTTATTGTAGTTTTTTATTAGATTTTTATTAAAATTTTATTTGAAATTATTGCAAATTTTGCGGTGTTGCCACTTTTCACTTCCGTCGTTGCTATCTTTTCGTTGCTATCTTGGCGGACGTCAAATTAAATGAATTCTGACTTATACATTGTGAAACACGTTTTTGGATATCCGCACAATCGTTATTCATACATATATCAGACATGTATCAACAAATGTCGTATTTAAGCCAGACAATGAAAGTCATTTCATATACTTTATTTCAACATTTTTACACAAGCTTCGAAAATCTCTTTGAAAATGAATTTATTAAAAATGTAGAATTTAAGAATTATTAAAGTAGTGCCTGAAGAACGTCTTTACTGAAACCGTTTGAGGTAATTTAAATGTTAGTTTAAATGGTATAGAATTGTTTGAAGATTCAATAGGGTGTTCCATCAACATTATTTAAAATAATTAAAGTGTATCACATATTTAAACGTACCTACCTAAATTATGAAAGTGATCGAATAAAATATTTTCGAAAAATGTCAACTTATAATAATTGGAACAATGCTATAAGGTCTGGCATGACTATCTTTTTCTCTTAAATTTCTAAATGTTTTTTACAAATTTCTAGAGATTAATTCTGGATGTTGTCCATACCAATGACGAATTTATAATATAAGATGCCTACAAGATCTTTTCAATAAATTTTAGTTTTTTTCTTGCTGCTTCTTAGTGCTTTTTTGAGTACATACCTAAGATTCATCCTATACAAGCAACTCAAAGAATAATGAAATTATAAGTATACATAGCTGGATTTAGTATATTAAATTATATTAGTTAAACAAATTTCGAAAATATATAACCTATTGTTGAAATTCATGCAATTTTCTTTCATTTAAGTGCTTTTAAAATGTCCGGAAATCACGGACAGAATTCCCGGGGAAAATGACATGAAAAATCGCAAAGTTCCCGAGAAATCCTGGTATCCATTCTTCAAAGATAGCCTTTCTGAAGAACATGTGTCGGTCTTTTGGGGAAACCAAAATTAAGGAAAGAATCTTCACAGAATCAAATATCAAGAACCTATCAATAATTTCAAAAGTACGTTCAAATGATAAATAATTGAGAGCATATAAATAAATAATAATAAAGCATTTTTGTGTTCGCAGTAAGACTTTTTATTAAATAGAATTCGCATTAGGTTTAAGGCATTAGAACCTGAGTTACCGTTTGGAGACTTTAGTCGCTATTTGCCCCTTTTTCAGCCATCTAGCCACTTTTTTGGCCCCTTTTTTAAATGGCGACTTTTTAACTTAGTTAGCAACTAAAAATAATAAAGTTTATGAACAGCTATTTATAAAATAAATAAATTATCTAAACTATAAATACACTAAATTGTCAATAATAAAAAATAGTTTTTCTAACAGACTTCTGTCAGTACTGCGTTTCGTACTAAATTTGTCCAAAGGGAATTTCAAAGATTGGAGTACGAGTAAAGAACTCTTACAAAACTACAGAAGTTAAATTAAGTAAAAGAATATTGTATGTTAACTATTTTTGTGAATAAATCCTTATTTTTGCAATAATAAAAATTGTTGTTAAATAATTATAAATTATGTTTGTTTTTTAGTTTTTCTTATTTTGTTGTTATCAAATAAACAAATTTTAAGGAGTTTTTTAGGTTTTAAAGCAATTGGCCCCTTTTTTTCAAAAAATCCACTTTTTTGGCGACTTTTTATTTTGAAATCCCCTTTTTTGGACACTTTTTAAAAATTCTCAACGGTAACGCTGATTGAAACCTATTTAAAATATTCATATAACAAAGAAGTAAACAATAAAAGTCAAACAAAATTCTATAAATATTACATTAAATAAACTGTTATTATTAAGAATAATTTTATATGTATTTCTTATTTCCTCAAGTATTATATTATATTATGATGAAATTTGTAATTTTAAAATACCGAAACTATAATACCGGTACAGAAGGAAACGGTATTTGAATACCGGTATTTTTAACAAAATAATAATTTCGGTATCGGTATGAGTTACGGTAACCAACTTTAAACGTTATTTAATCGGTATCGGTATTCACAACGGTATCGGTTTCCAACCTTGATAAAAAGTAAAAACATACAAGTTTTAAGGGCCACCCTATATTTCCGTTTTAGGACAAGTGAGGGACACCTTAATTAGATATTTAGGTAGCTGACCAAGGCAAATTTATTTATCAGGTAAAGTCAGTTAATCAGCTGATTTTTTTTTTGGATATTACATCTGTTGAACTTTGTTTACGTTTGCTAAAGATCAAAGCGGACCGGCTGCCAGTCGCCGCATAATTTTTGTAGCCGTCGCCGCCACTGACTCATACCGGCTAGAAAGGCTGAACAAAATACAAATAACAATTTACTTAAAATGACATATGTTAAACGGAAATATTAGTTTTCAGTAATAAACATAAGAAATGTACTTAATTTATGTAATATAATACAAAAACATTTTGAGCTGACAAATAAGCTGCCGCCGATATGACCTTGTGAATGTCGACGCCGCCGACCAAAATAGTAAAACGCAGCCGCCGACAATTTTTCGTCTAAGCATTATCAAGACAAAGTTGTCAGAGCTCGAGCGCTGACAATTTTCTTTTAACGCTGCAATAACACTGACAAATTCAGTCTACATTAGACAAATCTTTATCTTGATAAAATTTTGACATTTGTCTTGATAAAAATTTGTCTAATGTAGACTCGACGTTACAAATTCGTTTTGTTTCTAATCAGCCGATTTTGACATAACCAACCAGCAAACCATTTAAAAAGTGCCTGTTGTTTTTGTATTGTTGTATTTGTTGTAGAACTGACTTTACCTGATAAATAAATTTGCCTTGGTAGCTTACTCCACCCCCGAAGCATTAAGGCTCCATTACTCTACCGTAAATGTAGCGAATCAGCTGACACATTTTGCTTATGAGAGTTATTTGTGTATGTGTACTCAAAAACGTACCCTACAAGCAATATCCCTGCAAACAAATGGAAGATATCTACTTTGATGATAATGTTGCAATATCCCCAATTTATCATCTAAGAGAAAATGATCAAGTTATATTTTGTATTTTCATCTTTTTGTTGCTTCCGACTAATTTCCGCAATACAAAATAAAAAATAAATAAGAAAACTTTTATTTATTGTCATTTTTAATTTGTTTATTTTATAAAATTTTGTTAAGATAATATTTAGAATTAAGTATATTTATTGATTTCTTTCTTCTATTGGCTTCTACAAGTTTTAAACAAATCCTCAAGATAAATTAAGTTATTGTTTTTTTTCATTTACAAAATTTTCAAGTATTTTCTTTTTATTAAAGGGTATATGAAGAAAAATCTAAATTGTGTTACAAAGCACCGTTACACAAAGAATCAAGAAAATGTTTCATTTATACCGTGTAAATAGATTATGGTTTATGCAAATACATTTGAAATTATAATTTAAAATGTATAATTTTGTTTTTTTTTTTTTTTTTTTTTGGGTAGGTTCTTTGCAAAATCTTCTTTTTATCTTCCTAATATCATCTTAGCGATATCTTCCATTTGTCTTCCATATGGTTATCTGGCCATATTGCCAGATTATCTTCTGGAAGAATTGCTATCGTATTGCTTAGGAGTATTGCGGTCGAGACACTTTTTCACCCGAAGGAAGTTTCTTCCGCAATACGAATTCGATTATTGCCGCAATAATATTTTTCATCTAGGCAATACGTTTGGCGAAACATTTTTCGTATTGCCGTGTTTGCTGGGATAATACGAAAATGATTCGAATTCGTATTGCTTAGAAGAAAAAATTTATCGCCGCAATGTTCATATTCGTATTGCGGAAGTTTCCCCCATTTGGAGAGTTTGTGCGTCACCGGCGATACATCTAAGCAATAAGAAATAAAGAAAATTAGGCAATATTGCTAGATAATCATCTATGTGAAAAAAGACGATAACGCCAGATAATCTTCCGGAAGATGTAATAACAATATTATTGCAAAAGAAATCTATTAGTAATTGCTAATGAAATCTGTAAATAATATGATAAACAATGCTTTACCATCATACATAAATATCGTCATATTATAAAGTATGTAAAATTTGCACGCTCATATAAGATATACATTTTTTTTTGCTAAGAGACATACAATTTCCAATATTTATTTAATTTCTAAATAATTTTTCGACAAATGAAAAAATGTGACTGAAAAATAAAAGTATGTATTGTGTTAATTTCTTCTAGATGATTTCAATGAAATATTATCAATTTATTGCGGAGGGGATAATCACCTTACTGAAAAAAGGGCGATAATTTGATGATAAATTTTATTTTATGAATGACAAAAAATAAAAATTTTATCTATTATTTCTGTTTGTTTCCTAATTTTCTCTAAGTTGATAAAAATATAATATTATAAAAATATTGCTTTGATGATTTTCTTCCAAATAATAAAAAGAAGATATTGCGTAAATATCTTCTAGGAAGATATCTTCCAAATGTTTGTAGGGTAAATGTTACCTAATCAAATTAGGTCGCTCTACGTTTTTACGTGACAGCTGTTGACAACTTTTTATTTCAATATATTAAATCTGCGTAAAAAATCGCTGTCAAAGGTTTTTCAATTGGACAATTAGTTTTGCTGTTTTCTTCACTAAAAATTTTTTAAAATAATTTAAATAATACGTAGAGTAGAACATTTAATTTAAAGTTCAAAATTTTTGTCATAAAATCACAAATTTCGTTTTGCATACAAATCGCTGAAATACAAACCAATCAATTTAGCGATTTTCAATTTGAATTTGATTCACTGGAAATATGTGTAATTGGCATCACCTATGTTCATGTGTACAAAACAACAACAAAGTATTGGCTACATTTACGTTTTTAGAGTAAAGCGTGAATTAGTAGGTTGTTTATGTAACGTTTCCTCCCGCAAAGTAAACAGCTGATCGTTTATATTCCATGTATTGTAATGCTAACAATTAAGCGTGAATTAGTTGGTTGTTTATGTGACGTTTCCTCCCGCAAAGTAAACAGCTGATCGTTTATATTGCATGTATTGCAATGCTAACAATTATAAAAACTTCACGTTGATGTGATGTGATGTCTAATTCTGTTGAAAACAGAATTTTCTTGCGTTGTTCCGTGACAGCTGTTAGCAGTGTTGCCAAACAATAACTTTTTTCTTACAAATAAACAAATGCTTAACGAAATAAAAAGGAAAAACCACTAAATAACCAAAGAAATAAATGAATAAAAATAATTAAATGCTCAAACAATCAAGTAGATAAATATTTGGCATGTTTAATTTTAAACAGAGTTGCATTTTTAGGCTTTTTCTAGTAAATAATTTATGGTAACTCTGTGTTTTTGCTAACAAATGTCACAAATATATGTCACGTTATTAATTTTGGATAATTGCAAAAAATTCTTCCCGTAAATAAACGGAACATCAACATCACAACAACCAACAAACCCGGCCTTAATTATCCACTTACGTTTCCTTTTACATTTACGTTTTTACATTTAAATAACGGTAGAGAATCATTCAGCATTCATAGCTTGAAAATGAAAAAGTACTTTTTTTGGTATACTGCTATTTATATTAGTGGACGTCACAAATAAGTTTGAGTTCACCATTCGCTTTGTACGCTTGCAATAATTTGGATGATTTTTTCTTTTTTTACTTGAGAGTTCGTGTTTTGTAGTTTGCATTATATTTTTTAAAATTTTTAATAACTGTGGGATAACATTCCAAAAACTTTGTGCAGAAATTGAAATGTATTACCTTCTGAAATTATGTTTAACATTAAATTACGGGTACTAGGAAAATAGTGTTTGCCGCTACCTATTTTAAAAATTTTTGGAAGCAAATTACTCTTTTATATATGTAGATAGATAAAATTACTATTAATTCGTCCAGAAGCTCAATACCATCATCAGCAAGTCTTTCGATTACTTCTTGAAATTTATTTAAACACTGGGTCATATCTTCGTTGTCATTCATTTTTAGATTCATCAGACGTTTATACAACATTACCTTCTGAATAGGTCTTTTGGTTTTGTGAATTTCGCGAATTTGTTCCATGCCTGCAGATTTCTGGCATTTTTTAATGTAATTCAGTTGAGTTCCTTTGATAATCAAAAGAATTTTTTAAGTAAATTATATAGTCGTTTACTAAACGTATGTTAATCAATGTACGGTGATTCATCATCGCACAGCCCAAACGGTTAAAGCTTGAAAGTTGAAATATGGACCGCAAATTGGTCTCCTACCAAATAGATGCACTAAGACGGAATTTTTGGAAATTCTAATTTTTGGAAATTCTAAAAAGGGTAAAATTAGTAACCTTATATCTCCCAAACTAATAGAGATACAAAAAAAGTGGAATAGTTATCATTATTCATTTAAAAAATAATCGGATAGGTGTCTGGTACATTTTTGAAATTCGGCCCTTTTAGGGAGAAATCGGGTAAAAACTGTTATTTGGTACCTTTTTGAAACCCTATCTATCTTTTAATCCATTAAGCATAGAAATAAAATGTTCATAAAATTAGTATCTTATCGAAAATTGGCGAATACAATTTTGATACTTTTTGGAAATTCCAACGTTTAAGGGGTAAAAATCGTACCTGATTTTGAAACTTTTTTCGCAAAATATTTTATTCTTTTAACTGACATACATATGAATATTTTAACTTTAGGCCCCAGTACAATTTAGAAATTCATTGGAATTCAACCTTGTAACATTCAGGGGGATACAAAAAGTACCAATAAGGGGATAAAATCGATAAATATTCAAATGAAATGATGCATTTTTTATTATATTAAACATAGAAACATGAACTTAAGTACATGTAGTCCAAAGCAACTGAGAATTCCTAAGAGGGGGATTTGTGGTACTTTTTTTTATTCTTCTAATGGTACTTTTTGAATTTTCTACAAAATTGAACTTAGAAACATGGAATTAAAAATACATGGTCCTTTTTGGGTAAGAATTGAAGAGAGGGACTGTTTGGTACTTTTTCGTTCTTTTAATGGTACTTTTTGAAGTTTCCACAAAATTGAACCTAGAAATATGAAATTAAATATACATATGGCTAAGAGTTCAATAGAAGGACTTTTTGGTACTTTTACGTTCTATCAATAGTACTTTTTGAATTCTCAGTAATATTGAACCTACAAACATGAAAAGAGAATTTGTGGTACTTTTCATTCTTCTAATGGTGTTTTTTTAAATTTTCTAAAATATTGAACATGGGAACAAAAATTAAGATATATAGGCCTAAGTGAATGATAATCCATAAGAAGGTACTTTGTGGTACTTTTCGTTATTATATTACTCTTTGAATATTATTTAATAATAATTAACTTTTAAGCGTGGAATTAAAGATATATCGTTCTGTGTTTAGAATCCGCAAGCTCTCTACTAAAATATAATATTAGAAATAATTTTGTAGTTTTTGGAACTTCGAACAATAAAAATGTAAGAAACTGGTAACTAAAATATTTAAAAGTTTATTATTTTGAATGCTGACAGAACACTAATATTACAACTGTTCCCACAGGTGATAGGAATAATAGTTGAATATGACGGGTTTTCTTAATTTTTGGTATTTCATTAGTTTTTTTCTAAATAAAAAAGGTACCAAGTTTTTATTTGGTCTAGGTAGGAGTACTGCAAGATCGGGTTAAATGCAATCTATATAAAAGTGAATCAGTGTTTGTTAGTCTGTTTGTTTTAGAATTTTGTTGCGATGCTATTATTTAATTTCAATAGAAATAATGTTCAAAAATGTATAGTCATAAAATTAAAACAACACAATTTGTTGTTGCTAAAATAAAGCAAAGTAATAACTGGTAAATGCAAAAATTGTGGTCGTAAAGGCCATTACACAAGAAAATGTCAAGATAAGAAACTAACGGATCAAAAGACATGTGCATTGTTTTCAACAGTAAAGGGTTTTAAACAGGATTTATGATACGTTTATATATATGTGCAATGATAGTAATTTATTCAAAACCCTTGTGCAGTGTGATGAAAAAATTGTTCCTGGCGCCGATAAGTTTATAACTGCTACTGGTAAAGGTGAAGTAATACTACAAGCAGAATGTGAAATTTAACTTAAAAATGTGTTGTTTGCTCCAGAATTGCATGGTAATTTAATTTCTATAAGCAAGGCAGTTGAAAATGGATTTAACACTACATTAAATTCTTAAGGAGTAGAAATAAAGAACAAAGATGGTTATATTGAAATAAAAGCTTACAAAAGAGAAAACTTTTTTGTGTTATGTCAAAATTCCAAGCAGCTTATTTTGGCAGTAAGTAACAATGTCATGTTGTGGCACTATTGTTATGGCCATTTAAACTTTAATGATTTGGGCGAAATGTGTAAAAATGGTCTCTTACTAGAGCCCTGCAAACTGTGTCTTTTAAGGCTGTACAAGCCACTTGATATTTTTCAAGTGTTGTTATCAGTGTGTGTGCGGAGTAATAAATACAGTTCTGCAGGCACTTAAAACCATACAAATACTGCGTGTGTGCTTCAACTTTATGAACAAATCATGAGTGTGCTATGATAGCGACCAAACAAGCCTCTCAAAGGCTTGTATAAAAAAATACAAGCCTTTTGACCACTTGTTTGCTTCAATAAGGAAAAAAATTGTGTTTTCTTTTTTATTAAAATTATATGTGTGTGTGTGCGTTCATGACTGTATAAAGTAATTTCGTAAGTAAAACAGTCGTTTAAAAGTATTGTTTATAAACTTATTGTTATTTACGATCAAATAAATTATTAATGTTACTAGTTATAACAATTTAAATAAACATGCATTAAGTTTTATTAGTAAACAGATTTTATTAAATATTTAAAGTTTTTTACAAGGTTTTTTTTATATTATTACTTAAAACAAATATATACTTAATTACTTATATACTACTTTCTTATACATATGTATATAAATACTTAAACTATATCACAGATAATAATGTTGTCTGTATTCATGTGAAGAAACATAATCTGTGAAAAGATGGTTGAGTTGGAGGAAAGATTCGTTCTTTTTTCCGATAACAATTGTCTAGCAATTGAAAAAACTCTTTCGGAACTTGCACTACTTGCTGGAGTAGCCAATAGTTTGCAGCTTAATTTATACAACAAAGGCAAATGTGTTCGATGTAAATACCACCAACTGATGACATTAAAGTTTTCTTCGAAGGGAACATCCAGGTTTTGGTATGTTTGAATTTCTCTAGCTATTTTATCATCCCATGTTAGATTTGATGTTGGCGATACAAAATTCTTGAAATATGATGATATTACTGATGTTTTAGTTGATGTTGGTGATTCCATGATTTCTTCACCTTCATTTTGCCAGAGAATTTTTAACTCCTCTGCACATTTTGATTTTATATTATCCATTTCGTCTTTTGAAAATTGTAACAGTTTATTCGCGGGTGGAAAAAGGAAATGTGCAATTTTATGCGTCATGGATATATTTAAAAATACAGTTGTCTGTATATTTTCAAATAATGCTTCCTTAAATTTTTTTACGAGTTCAATATCATCATCTTCTGATATGCAAGTGTCCCTCAATCTATTGATGTATGCATAAACTAGATGTAATGTAGCATATTTTTCTCCTTCTAAAGTTTTGGACGCCTGTTCAAATTGTCTCATGACGTTCACAATTCCTTTAATGTGGCTTATGTTTATTTTTTCGACTTTTTGAAGCTCATTTTTTTGCTGCAATATATTATTGACATCCATCCAATTTTTTTCCACAGATTCCAAAAGGTAATACATTGTGTTCCACCGTGTAGGACAATGACTTTTTAATGTTTGGCTTAATTTGCAATTATCGCCAGATTTCTTGAAATATTTAACCAATTTCGAGCATAAATTACACAGTTCATTTAGTTCCTCTACATTTTTAATAGCCTTTTCGATTACATTATTAAGTAAATGGTTAATGCAATATATGTGTGGAAAACAATTGAACGCAGCAACCATGTTGGAACCTCTGTCTGTTACCATAACTCCATCTTCCAGTTTGCAATCATATCTTCCTAGTAAAGTTTGAGCTTTTAATCTAATGGCATCATCTAAAATAAATAATTATTAAAGATATGTGGTTCATTTGGTATTCATTTTTTCATTTATGTAATAGTAATATAACTGTTTAAATTTACTTACGCGTACATCTTTCCCCATTCATTGAATTAAGACCTATCAACCTGGAAATCAATTGGTCATTTTTTGTATAATGGATAGTTAGAGAGATATAACTTTTCCGTAAATAGTTGTCCGTCCATATATCTGAAGTTAATCCAAAACCACAGTAAATCCAAAACCACAATCCAAAACATTTAGGAATGTTGCTTCATATATTTTTTCAATATTCCGCGATATTGTGGTAGGATGTGGCAATAATTTTTCTACATCAACATTTGGTCCATACTTCGCTCCAATTGAAATCAAGAACTCCGAAATCTGCATTAGACCGGTATCTTGAACAAATTGAAAAGGCCGACAATTTTTTATACACCATTCGGAAAATAATCGCGTTGCTTTTTTTTTCGTCTCGTTGTTAACCTCTACTTTTTCTGTATTAGTTTCCTTCGTGGTGTAGTAGCACTTATGTCTCACCAAGTTCGATGTGGTTCTCGAATCATATTTTAAAACAGTAAAACACTTTATGCAGGCAACTTTGTTTGCTATTTCGGCTCCTTCCTGGTTTACAATCTTTCCAAATGTGTCCCAAATCTTGCTTCTGCCTCTTTTCATAGTTATTTTGAATGTTCCTGACAGGATATTTTGTTTGATGCTGGCAGCGTCTATTGATTCAGTAGGAGTTGAATTCTAAATACATAAATATGATATATTTTGTTTAGTAAAGTAACTTTAAAAAATAATTTTATTTCTTACCATTACTTCTGCCATTATAATAAGTATACGAAGATATGTATATTTTAACACGATTGTGAAAACAAATAATTTGTTGGAGCACAAAAAATTCAATTCTGAACACGAGAACACTTTTGAAATAACTGTTGAAAGATTTTCATTCATAACTTCATTTATAGCATATATGAAATATATTAGGTAATAATATTATAATTTTATTTATAAACTCATTTTTACATTAGGTAATAATATGTATAAGCCTTTTCTAAAAATAACTTTAGTCCAATAAAAACAGGTATATTTCTTAGTGTAAAAAATTTATTTAAAACAGCAAGAATTTGGCAATAAAATCTGTAGAAGCACCTAAATAGATCAATAAGAAACAGGTACATATGTTCTGTACTGTAAAAAATGTAAATTTATTTTTTATAAAACCACGAATTGAGTTCGCTTACAATCAGGTAAAACAGCATCCTTTACTTGATTATATATTGAACATGTACATATGACGGGACACACAATTTAGGTAAACGTCTTAAAATATTTCATTTATAATTTTATTACAGTGCAGATGTTCCATCGTATTCTTAACATTTGGGAAAATTTATTAGTCAAGGAATAAACGTATATGGAAACGAATTTGAAAAATGAAAAGACATTATTCTATATTATTTCCTTTTAGTTTTAAAATAGAATGATTACTTAGTAAATATAAATTAAATGCAATAAAATCTATCATAATATAAATAAGTACAATTTTAAAATTTTTTATAAACATACAATTAACTATAAGACTAACTTTATTTAAAATATAAATAAATACTAAAGATAAAAATTTTCTAACTTACATATGTAACTGACAGTTTCAAATGTCAACTTTAATTTTTTTACTTTTTTAACTCTTAATAAAGAGTATTTTTTAATAACTTTATGAATTCACCCTTTTACATTTATTTAGAAAAGAAGAACCAACAATAAAATATAGACATACTGTATATATGTGTGTGTATGCAAGAATATTTATAAACAACCACTTTTTACACATTATGAAGATTTTTTGCCACACACAGCAACTACGTATTACAAAAAACAAACAAATCATTAAGCCCACTTGAAATCTTTAAATCATTTCTCAACGTCTTGTATGATTTGCTTTTTTTTGCCACACCACTTGCACCACTTGTTTACGATAAATGATTTGAACGCACGGATTTGCAGTCGCTCATACACAGTACACACTTGCTTTGCTTCGGGCAGCGAACAGTACGAACAGTATTTATTGTTGTTTTTGCACATGTTGGCTATGAAACACACACTTGAAATTCAAGTGTGTTTGCTTTTCAAATCATCTTGCGCAGGAGACTATCTCTTACATACTGTCTCCACATTGATATAATATATAAGATAACGCCGGCAGAAGAGAGTAAACATTTTGTTAATATTATGTTAAATCTTAAACAAGGGGCAAATGTATTCTAATAAATCTCATAATATTTCATTATTTTCATTCAGTCACAGAGTAAACATGTAATTTTTATTTAAGAAATTCGACATTTTTTAGCACAATTTTAATGAAAATATATTTCTGATTGTAGAATAACCATTAAAATAAAACAATTTTTTATGAAACACACACTTGAAATTCAAGTGTGTTTGCTTTTCAAATCATCTTGCGCAGGAGACTATCTCTTACATACTGTCTCCACATTGATATAATATATAAGATAACGCCGGCAGAAGAGAGTAAACATTTTGTTAATATTATGTTAAATCTTAAACAAGGGGCAAATGTATTCTAATAAATCTCATAATATTTCATTATTTTCATTCAGTCACAGAGTAAACATGTAATTTTTATTTAAGAAATTCGACATTTTTTAGCACAATTTTAATGAAAATATATTTCTGATTGTAGAATAACCATTAAAATAAAACAATTTTACAAAAAAACATTGTTTTTAAGTACTTTTAAAAATACAAATTCACACACACAAACAAACTTTCGTATATGTGCATTTTTTGAGAGAAAATCTTATAAGATAGTTGTGTAGAAAAATCTTATCACAACAGTCTCATAATATTTCTTAGTCTCATAATAATGATTAATGTTATGCCATTTCCGAAAACAACTGAACATCGTTCTGAACATGTGTTGGACTTAATTCATTCGTATGTTTGTGGTCCGATAAACGTATTGTCAGTAGGTGATTCGAAATATTTTGTCACGAAGTAGAACGTCAAACCGGAGAAAAAATAAAAATTCTTGGTACAACGTAGTAGCATACGCACGTTAGTAGAGATGTTTTGATCGATGTTATTACATTCGCAACTTAACAAAAATCTGTGGCTGAAGCCTTTATCAGACAAGACGATGTGAAGAAATGACCGAAGATGGGTTTAATAGTATTGAAGAATGCGAATTCAATACAGCTAGCTAAGAATCTTAAACAAGTTTGTAATCGTAAATTATCTTATTGATTCTGTTTGGCGTTATCAAAGCAGAGTTTGAGGACTATAATTAGACACCAGCAGAATGGAATACATATTTTCTGTGCCGCTACACACTTCATCAGCAAATGGCGTCAGCCTTGCACTGGGTGTAATTTTAAGGGAGCAGCGCCAGGCGTTTGAGGTAAGTAAAAAAGAGGTTGAACCTAACGTCGTAAACGCTGTTGAAGATGTGGTTACATAGTGTCGTAAACCGATATCCGGTTCGAAGGACCATAATCAAGTTGAAGTTATGTATATAACAATCACCACCCGGCCCGATATATTGCAAAGTTATCGCAAACGGATTCATATATTGAGCACATGAATGCTACTGAGAATATTTTGAGGCACCTAAATGGGACTGCTGTACTAAAGCTCAAATGCAAATGTAATCAAACCGAATTAATTGGATATGCTAAAAAAAATATGTTATTTTTTATACATATGGCCACTCTAAAATTGCTCACCACGAAAGTTTCTTTCTTAAACCGCGAAGCCATATTGTTACTAAAGGTGCTGTGAAACTTACCAACTTCAATTTGTATCTTAAAAAACCTAAAATTAAATAAAAGTAAATTTCTCGTATCAGCGGATAAGTTGTAGGAATTTGTTATTTTATAAAGGAGTGACATTTAACAAGTTGAGCTTACAAACGACAATTAATTTGTGAAATGAATTTTTACTTTTTTAAAATGATACTTTTATGGGAAACTGATTCGATTTTTATTATACATTTATTTATATTTAAAACTTAATTTGTAAATTTTTCTGCAGTGTTTAAAATAAAATTTCTTAAATTTAATTGTTTTGCGAATTTTCATTTAGAATTTTTTTAACATAATCTTTAATATGAATTAAACCATATTTTGGAGAAGTTAAATGTAAATTATTACCATTAACATAATCTGCATTAATAAAAGGATTAAAAAGTTCTGTTATTAAAGTACTGCAAGCTGCTGAAGGATCATTTGAGGAGCTCAAAGAACCCTAAAAATTTAAAAGAAAAATAAATCATTTTTATTGCATAAAAACACTTATAACCACTTACCATCCAGAATTCTTTACCGGGTAAGGCATTACCATCCCAAGCAAAAGACACTACCGGCAACATTTCATTATAAGGTGCATGCTTTTAATTAATTATACAAAAAATAATCAAAATATTTTTTTTTTTTTGTCTAATTTAAATTTAATATTTTGTATACTCACTAATTTTTCATTAGGGTTCCTTTTTGATATTAAAATTTGTATACCTTCCCTGGGATGTGTTTCATTTCTAAAAATCATCTCATTCTTCAATTCTCCCCATTCCTTTAGCTTAAACCAAGATAAATGCACTACGCCCACATTATTTAGCTGCGTTGATAAATACTTTAATCTTTGTTCCAAACATTCCATAAAAATTCTCTCTTGTTGTGGCGCAGCTAACCAAACACCCATACCTATGCTCACCACATGTATATAGGCCAGTTTGTCTTCTTTTAAAGCTCTAGCATTTGCCTCCAAAAGCAATAAATCTAATGAAACGGCAAAACGTTTCTTCGTTACTAAATTATCAAATAAAGCTTCACGTTTAAATGTTTCTCCAAAACGTTTATCATCTCTGGAGAGTTTTTTATATAAATGATCATGTTCCTCATAGAATTTATTCCATACACGTCTATAGTCCTGGAGTTTTTTAATTCTTCAGTTTTGTTTTTGTGTGGAAATAAATAGTGCCATATTAGGAATAATTTAGAGGGAGTTTCATTGATTTCATGTCTACCATAACCTTTTTCGGGTACATTTTGTTCTTTGCTGATTATAATATCTTCATATTCCATTCTTTCTGGTTGGGCGAAACGGGCCCCTATAAGACCCACTACTATACCTTGCCGTTCTATTTTATTTAAATCTTTTAGTAGAGCTGAAATCTATAGGAAATTTAGGGTTCAACAATTAGTGTTTTGTTTTAATATTATATTTTACCTTGATTTCATCATAACTTAAATTATGTTTTAAATTTAAATATTCCTCCTCTTCTTCTGTACCAATTTTTAAATAATCTTCACCATGACCTGTTGCTTTTGAGATTAGTACAAAAACATCATAAAGACCCCACGAAACTAACACATTTTTTGTCAAGCAAACGTTGCACAAAGTCGATAGGGGTCATGTCTTTATACAGTTGTTTTTCTATAGATGAACCTGTAAGAAATAAATAAATAAATAAATAAATAAATAAATAAATAAATAAATAAATAAATAAATAAATAAATAAATAAATAAATAAATAAATAAATAAATAAATAAATAAATAAATAAATAAATAAATAAATAAATAAATAAATAAATAAATAAATAAATAAATAATGAATGAATGAATGAATGAATGAATGAATGAATGAATGAATGAATGAATGAATGAATGAATGAATGAATGAATGAATGAATGAATGAATGAATGAATGAATGAATGAATGAATGAATGAATGAATGAATGAATGAATGAATGAATGAATGAATGAATGAATGAATGAATGAATGAATGAATGAATGAATGAATGAATGAATGAATGAATGAATGAATGAATGAATGAATGAATGAATGAATGAATGAATGAATGAATGAATGAATGAATGAATGAATGAATGAATGAATGAATGAATGAATGAATGAATGAATGAATGAATGAATGAATGAATGAATGAATGAATGAATGAATGAATGAATGAATGAATGAATGAATGAATGAATGAATGAATGAATGAATGAATGAATGAATGAATGAATGAATGAATGAATGAATGAATGAATGAATGAATGAATGAATGAATGAATGAATGAATGAATGAATGAATGAATGAATGAATGAATGAATGAATGAATGAATGAATGAATGAATGAATGAATGAATGAATGAATGAATGAATGAATGAATGAATGAATGAATGAATGAATGAATGAATGAATGAATGAATGAATGAATGAATGAATGAATGAATGAATGAATGAATGAATGAATGAATGAATGAATGAATGAATAAATAAATAAATAAATAAAGCAAATCATTTTGAAAATAATGTTCCTCTTTTTCTAAAATCCCGCCTTTTTTTGTCATTATTTTTATTATGTGGCAACTCTTTAAACACTTAAAGCTTTTTTTTTATTGAAAAGAGAGTTGCCATTGTTTTTTTTTTTTTTTTTAACTTACCATACTTTAATTTATGTTGCAAAAAATCAAAAATCAAATATAATACTTTCTCATGCATCAATGGATAAGCTGATGAAATTTGTTTCTCTATTGTGGAATGACGTTCTACAGGTTGCGATTTAACACGACAGCTGTCGATGGGGAACTAGAATTAAATATATTTTAAGGAAAATTTTCATATTTATTGTACAATTAATAACACTTACCGCTATAGGAAAATCATTAGATTTTAATATACATTTTTCAACTCTTATTTCTTCAGCATTAGGTTTTTGAGCATTTAAACATTTTTGTAAAAGATCTTGTTCAAAGGGTGATAAATTTCTATCGAAATATTTTAAAGGCCAAGGATGATTATATTTAGCAAATAATGGCATCTTGTGGTATGAATTACTTTTGTAAGACTGTTTTAATTACAAATTAAAATTCGTTTATGAGACGTTTTCATTTGGTGTTTTACGCTTAACTGATGCAATGAATAATTTGCAGTAGTTTAAGAAAACTTGTTTAGGGTTATTTAATATGATGAAATTATCAAGCATTTATTGAACAAAAGAACGAAGAATGCTTATTGTTAAACAAATTTAAATGTGCAATAAAACCCTTTAAAAGTTAGTAATATACTTTATGAAATTTTATTTTTAATACATATATTTATTGTCAATTTTTATATTGTGTTTGTAATAATTAAATGTTTTTAATATAATAAATAAATACTTTCTTTCCTTCTTAACATTTGTGTTAATTTATTTCTTGATTTTAATATTTCTTCGAATTTTCCTTTAAAATCTTTTCAGCATAATCTTTTATATGTATGACACCATATTTGGGAGAAACTAAATGTAAATTATTACCATTAACATATTGTGTATTAATGTGGGGATTAAAAAGTTCTGTAATTAAAGTACTGCAAGCTGCCGAAGGATCATTCGAGGAGACCAAAGAACCCTTAATAGATTTCAATAAAAGAAATTCATTTTAAATCCAAAAAAATGTATAATAACAACTTACCATCCAAAATTCATTACCCGGTAAGGCATTACCATCCCAAGCAAAAGATACTACCGGCAACATGCCCTCATAGGGTGGAAGCTTTTAATCGAAAGAAGGTTTAAATATAAAGTTTTATTTATTTAATGAAAATCTTATTTCAACTCTTACCAATTTTTCATTCGGATTTCTTTTTGATATTAATACTTTTATACCCTTTTTGGGATGTGTTGCTGATTCAAAAATCGCCTCATTTTTTAATTCTCCCCATTCTTTCAACTTAAACCAAGATAAATGTACTACTCCCACATTATTTAGCTGTGGCAATAAATATTTTAATCTTTGTTGAAAACATTCCATAAAAATCTTCTCTTGTTGTTCGGCCATATTCCAAACTCCTAAACCTATGCCTACTACATGTATATAGGCCAATTTTTGTGCCTTTCGTGCTCTTTCATTGGCCTCCAAGAGTAACATATCAAATGATATAGCAAAACGTTTTTTCATCATTAAATTATCAAATATTGCTTGATATTCATAGCACCTGCCATAACGTCTATTATCTAGACAAACATCTTTCCATAAATGATCTTGTTCTTCATAGAATTTATTCCATATACGTCTATAATCTTGTAATTTATCTAATTCGGGAGTTCGTTTGACATTTGTTAAGCCATATCCCTTTGCTGCTATATTTTGTTCTAGGGTAATTATTATATCTTCATATTCCATATGTTCTTCTCGTTGAAAGCGGGCTCCTATAAGACCCATTACTATACCTTCTCTTTCAATTTTGTTTAAGTATTTTATGGGTCTACCGGCATTATCACGATTGCCATCATTAATAAATTCTGAACGTGAGGTTATAGATAAAAGGGCGGCAATCTGGAAGATAAAATCTTTAAATTTTAGTTTAATTTTTGTAATATATATATTTGTTTGACCTTGACTTCATTATAACTTAAAACATTGTTTAAAATAAGAGGTTCGTTTTCTTCTTCACTACCAACTGTTAGATATTGATCTCCTCTGCCAGACTCTCCGGTAATTAAAACATATGCATCCTCACAATCGGCAAACATAACACATCTTTTGCTTAATAAACGTTGTACAAAATCGGTGAGTGTCATATCATTATAAAGTTTTTTTTCTTTGGAAGAACCTGTTATATTACAAGGATAAACAAATTTTAACATGTGGCATCACTCTAAATTAACGGTTAACCATCAATAATAATATTCCCTTTAACATCAAAACTTACCATACTTTAATTTATGTTCCAAAAAGTCCAACATTAAATACAACAATTTCTCATGGATAACTGGATAAGCCGAAGCAATTTGTTGTTGTATAATGCCATAACGTTCTTTAGATTGTGCCTGCACTCGGCAAGTATCAATAGGGAACTATAAAAGTAAAAATTCCCTAACAATTTAAACAATTTAATTATTTTTCTCCTACTTACCCTTATGGGAAATTCTTGAGATTTTTTTATAAATTCCTCAACACTCACTACTTCATTATCTTTAGGTTTTTCTACATATAAACATTTTTGCAAAAGTTCTTGTCCAAATGTTGTTAAATTTCTATTGAAATCTTTTAGAGGCCAATCGTTATCAAATTCTCTACCAAATATCGATGACATGTTTGAGGGTGTAGAAACAAGACTGAATGTTAATAAATTGTGTATGCAAGAGTTTAATTTTTTTTCTTTTCATTTTGGAAAAAGCTTTTTCCAAATTTTATCTAGTATAGGATTTTAATGCTATGTATGATTCAGTATTTTTTCAAAAGCTTTTTAGTTAATTTTTACAATTTAAAAAATGTTAATACAACTCTATTATATAAGATTTATTTGGTTTTCAAAATGGGCAAAATAGGTTCAATACCAAACAAACCTTAGATAATCTTTTATAGCCCATGATCTTGATCATTTTATAGTTTAAACTATAGACTATTTTTTAGTGGGAACTATAGGCTATTTTATAGTGTAAAATATAAACTATTTTGTAGTCTAAACTGTAGGCTATTTTATGGTCTCAACTATAGAAAATTTTATAGTGGAAACTATAAACTTTTTTATAGTGTAAACTATAGACTATTTATAGTCTAAACTATAGACTACTTCATGGTCTAGATTATAGACTATTTTATAGTCTTCACAATATACCATTTTATAGTCTAGATTATAGACTATTTTATAGTCTAGACTATAGTCTATACTATAGACATTTTTATAGTCTAAACTATAGGCTATTTTATGGTCTTAACTATAGACTATTTTATAATATAGACTATTTTATAGTGTAAACTATAGACTATTTTTTATTCTAAAGTATAGACTACTTCATGGTCTAGATTATAGACTATTTTATAGTCTAGACTATAGACTATTTTGTAGTCTAGACTCTAGACTATTTTATAGCCTAAATTATTTCATAATCCAGACTTTAGGTTATTTTATTATACACTGTACATTGCTTTCTAGTCTAAACTATAGACTATTTATAGTCTAAACTATATTATATAGTTTGAACTAAAGACTATTTCATAGTCTAGATTATACACCGTTTATAGTCTAGACTTTAGGCTATTTTATAGTCTGAACTATAGACTATTTTATAGTCTAGACCATAGACTATTTTATAGTTTAGACTATAGACTATTTTATAGACTAGACTATAGACTATTTTATAGTCTAAACAATAGACTATCTTATAGTCTAAACAATAGTTTATTTTATAGTCTAAACTACACAATATTTTACAGTCTAAACTATAGACTATTTTATAGTCTAGACTATACACTATTTTACAGTCTAGATTATAGACCATTTTATAAACTAGACTATAGACTATTTTATAGTCTAAACAATAGACTATCTTATAGTCTTAACATTAGTTTATTTTATAGTCTAAACTACACGATATTTTACAGTCTAAATTATAGACTATTTTATAGTCTAGACTATAGACTATTTTATAAGCTAGACTATAGACTATTTTATAAGCTAGACTCTAGGCTATTTTATATTCTAGGCTCTAGACTATTTTGTAGTCTTGACTCTACGCTATTTTAAATTCTAGTCTCTAGACTATTTTATAGTCTACATTATTTTCCAAACTATATACTATTTTATAGGCTAGAATATAAACTATTTTATAAGCTAGACTGTAGACTATTTTATAGACTATGAAATTTTTTATAGTCTGGAATCTTTACTATATGATAAACGGGACTATAGACTATATATTATAGTCGAGTTTGTAAACTGTATTATTTTAGTTTGTTTCATATAAAAATTGATTTTTTGTAGAAAAAATAACTGATCACAGATTATCATTCGTTTGCCGATTTGAGCACTTTTCAAGGATCTTCAGCCTAAAGTTTTTTCATATAAAAAATGCTAAACTTAGGTCATAAGTATAAAAATGTTTATTATCAAAAAACTTGTATAAGTACACAAAATAATTTATAAAAAATGAAAATATTTAATATCAAAATCATGCTATTTCCAACACCTTCTTGGCAAAATCACTTATATGCAGTATACCACAATTTTCCGTCGCTACATGCAAATTTCTTCCATTAACATACTCCGTATTTATATGTGGATTATGTAATTCAGTTATCAAAGTACTGCAGGCAGTAGAAGGATCATTAGAACCACATAGAGCACCCTTTAAAATCAAAAGAAAATTAATAATTTTTATCTCGATTTACATTATTAAGTTACAACTTACCAACCAAAATTCATTACCCGGCAAAGCATTAGCATCCCAGGCATATGAAACCACCAACAACATATTTTCAAATTCCTTAGGTAACTTTTCATTAGGATTACGATTTTCCAAAAATGTGTGTATACCACCTAAAGGATGTGTTTTAGATTCTATTAAACCTTGATGTTTTAAATGTTCTGATTCAGTGGTATTAAACCAGGAAAAATGCAAAACTCCTATATTATTTAGTTGTGGTAATAAATGTTTGGTTCTTTGGTAAAAAGCCTCTAAAAAGATTTCTGTCTGTTGTTCAGCCACTTTCCAAACACCTAAGCCTGCACCTACCACATGTATATAGGCTAATTTATTTAAATTCTTGGCTCTCTCTTGGCTTTCTAAGAGTAACAAATCAAATAATAAACTATATCTCTTTTTCATTAATAAATTATCAAAAATCAGTTCATTATTAGAATTATTCCAGCGTATAAAGACTTCACCAAAGCGAGGATTTTCTCTTAAATTTATATCATAAATAATATCATTTTCCTCATAAAACTTTTGCCAAATATGACGATAATTTATAACACTCTCTTGTTTACTTTGTAATTTATTAAGCTTTTGTAAAGGATCATGAAAACCATAACCATTTTCATGAGTATTTTGCTCAGGTGCTATCATAATATCTTGATATTCCATTAGCATAGGTCTTTCAAATCTGGCCCCGATTAAACTCACAACTATACCCTCACGTTCTATTTTATTAAGATCCTTTTCAATTAAGCCACCATTACGGCGAGTGCCATTGTTTATGAATTCACTTTGGGAGGAAATTGTTAAAAAAGAAGAAAGCTAAGGATAAAAAAAAACGAAATAATATAAAAGTATTTACGTTTTTATATTCAAAGCAATTACCTTAACTTCATCATATGATAATACTTTATCTAAAGTTAAAGGTTTTTTCTGTTCTTTAGTTCCTATTAGCATATAATCATTTCCAAAACCTCTTTCACCGGTAAGCAATAAATAGCGATCATAGGCACAAAGAAATGCTACACAGCGTCGTGTTAATAATCTTTGGACTAAATCGGTGAGAGACATATTTTCATAGAATTTCTTTTCTATTGAGGAACCTGGAAATAGTAAATGGAAGCAATTAATATGAAATCTGTGATATTGTTTTAATCTACTTAAGGCAATGAAAGAAAGTCTAGATGTAAATTCTAGTTTTTCTAACTAAAGACTTACAGTTGAAAGCCAAATGTAAAAAATTAACGAAATATGATAGAGGTATATCAGCATAGCGACTATATAATGTTTGAAACAGAGACTATTTTATAGTCTTGAATTTAGACTATTATATAGGCTAGACTATAGACTATTTTATAGAAGATTATAGACTATTTTATAGAAATTAAGGAATACTTTATTTATTCTATAGTCTAGACTATAGACTATTTTATAATCTAAACTGGAGACTATTTCATAAGCTAAACTATGGACTATTTAATAGCCCAGAATATATAATATTTTATAGTCTAGTCTAGACTATAGACTATTTTATAGACTAGACTATAGACTATTTTATAGACTAGACTATAGACTATTTTATAGTCTTGCATATAGACTATTTTATAGTTTAGACTATATACTATTTTATAGTCTACACTATAGACTATTTTATAGTCTAGACTATAGACTATTTTACAGTCTAGACCATATACTATTTTACAGTCTAGACCATATACTATTAAATAGTCTAGATTATAGACTATTTTATAGTCTAGACTATAGACCATTTAATAGTCCAGAATATATACTATTTTATAGTCTATGCTATAGACTATTTTATAGTCTTAACTATAGACTATTTTATAGTCTTAACTATAGACTATTTTACAGTCTAGGCTATAGATTATTTTAAGTCTAGAAAATATACAATTTTATAGTCTAGACTATAGACTATTTTATAGTCTAGACTATAGACTATTTTATAGTCTAGACTATAAACTTTTTTATAGTCTAGGCTACATAATATTTTATAGTATATACTATAGACTATAAAATAGACTATATACTATTTTATAATCTAGACTATAGACTATTTTGTAATCTAGGATATAGACTATATTGTAGTCTATACTATGACTAGTTTATAGTCTATAATATGACTAGCTTTGTTTACTATTTTTTAGTCTAGACTATAGAAACTATTTTATCGTCTAGACTATAGAGACTTTTTTATCGTCTAGACTATGGTGAATATTTTATCGTCTAGACTATAGAGACTATTTCATAGTCTAGACTAGACTATTTTGCAGTCTTTATTATAGACTTTTTTGTAGTCTTTGTTATAGAATATTTTATAGTTCGGTTAGATAGATAGAATTTAGTTTTGATGGAGAAATTGTGAAGTTGTTCGATCTTTTCTATAGTTTAGTCTATAGTCATTTCAATAGACTGGGTTGTTGTTAAATAAAAATTAAAGGTTTAAAGGATTTTGTATACAAATTTATTGGATTTCATTTTATAAACTTTTTAAATATTCGCAAAAACCAAATCTTGACTATGTCTCCAAAACTTTCTTAGCAAAATCTTGAATATGCAAGACACCACAATCGCCCGTAGCCACATGCAAGTTATCACCACTAACATATTCCGTATTTATATGGGGATTATGTAGTTCAGTTATTAAAGTGCTACAGGCAGTAGAAGGATCATTAGAGCCACTTAAGGAACCCTAAGAAATAATAGTAAAAACATAATAATAATAAAATAATAATTATCATTCAAAAATTCTTTATAACTCATAACTTACCAGCCAAAATTCATTGCCCGGCAAAGCGTTACCATCCCAGGCATACGAAATAACCAATAACATATCTTTGAATTCTGTAGGCAATTTTTCTGCTGGATTACGATTGACCATAAGAGTTCTGATGCCTCCTAGGGGATGTGTTGAAGATGCTATAAAACCATTATGTTTTAAATCATGCCATTCTTGCATATGGAACCAAGAAAAATGCAATACTCCTATATTATTCAATTGAGGCAAGAGATATTTTACTCTTTGTGTGAAACATTCTAAAAAGATTTTAGTTTGTTGTTCCGACACCTTCCAAACGCCCAAGCCTATGCCTACTATATGGATGTAAGCTTGTTTATTTAATTTAGCAGCTCTAGATTGACTCTCCAACAGTAAAGTATCAAAAGTTATGGCATAACGTTTTTTCATCATTACATTATCAAATTGTCCCATAGATAAAACAGTAAATCTCGGGTTATGCTCAGGTATTTGATCGTATAAGAAATCTTTTGTTTCATAAAATTTCTGCCAGAGATTACGGTACTCAATTAAACGTTTTATGTTAATATCATTTGCATTTTCTTCTCCATTTTGTAGATCCATATTAAAACCATAACCATTTTCCTTAACATTTTGTTGTGGTGTAATTAAAATATCTTGATATTCCATTACCAGAGGTTTTTCAAATCTGGCTCCTATGATACCCACTACCACACCTTCTCTTTCGATCCGAGATAAATCTTCTTCTATTTTACCCAAATTGTAACGATTGCCATCATTGATAAGTTCTGTGAGAGAGGTTACCGATAAAAAAGCTGAAAGCTTTTGATACATTGAAAAACGTTTATTAGAGAAAGTTTAAGAAGTAAAAATAAAAATACCTTAACTTCATCGTAGGATAAAACTTGATCCAAAATCAAAGGTTCCTTTTGTTGAGGCGTGCCTACATTGAGATAACTGTTCTTTGCTGTACCTTTCTGCCCAGTTAGTAGCAAATAGAAATCATCGGCTTCCATAAACGTAACACAGCGTTTATTTAATAGACGTTGGACAAAATCGGTAAGAGTAAGATTTTGATAGAGAGGTTTTTCCGCGGGGAATCCTAAATATAAGGGGAAAGATAATGCCAATTATATAGGTATTTTTTAAATTTGGAATAGAAACTCTAAAATAGGTTAATCAGCTGAACAGTTAAACAAAAATTTAAGGGTCGAAATAAATATGTTCGTCTACTTTTGACAAAGTTCATATTTAAATGCTTATAATTTTTAACTTCGTAAATATTTTTTTCTTTACGCCATTTTGCTATTTGTTTTTTATTATAACATAAAAAATAATAAAAAAAATCGGGTGAAAGTTGTACCCGATATAACGTAATAACTTCACAAAGATACGTTAAAAAGTAAAACCTTTAATCTATAAAGAGATAAGGTATTTTATAGTCTATACTATAGAATAGTACATAGTTCATACTATATAATAGTCTACACTATAGAATATTTTATAGTCTATACTGTAGACTATTTTATAGTATATACTGTAGACTATTTTATAGTCTATACTGTAGACTATTTTATAGTCTTCACTATAGAGTTTTTTTTTAGTCTAGACTATAGACTATTTTATTGTCTATACTATAGGCTATAAAATAGTCCAGACTATAGACAACGTATAGCCTATTTTATAGCCTAGACTATTTTATAGTCTAGACTATAAACTATTTTATAGTTTAGACTATAGACTATTTTATAGTCTAGACTAATACTACTTTGCTATTAGTCTAGACAATGACTTTTTGTTAGTCCAGATTATAAAATATTTTATAGTTTAGACTATAGACTATTTTATAGTTTAGACTATGACTAGTTTGTAGTCTAGACTATGACTATTTTGTAGTCTAGACTCTAAACTATTTTATAGTCTAGACTGCAGACTATTTTATAGTCTGTACTATAGACTATTTTATAGTTAAGACTATAGACTATTTTATAGTTTAGATTATTTTATAGTCTAGATTATAGACTATTTTATAGTTTAGACTATAGATTATTCTATAGTCTAGACTGTGACTATTTTGTAGTCTAGACTATAGACAATTTTATAGTCTAGACTATGACTATTTTGTAGTCTAGACTATAGACTATTTTATAGGCTAGACTATATACCTTTTGTAGTCTGGACTATAGATTGTTTTATAATCAAGACTATAGACTATTTTGTAGTGTAGACTACATACTATTTTATAGTCTAGACTATTTTATAGTCTTTAGTATTGACTATAGATTATTTTACAGTCTACACTATAGTTTATTTTATAGTCTATACTATATACTATTTTTTTTTGTCTATACTATAGACTATTTTATAGTCTAGACTATAGACTGTTTTATAGTCTATACTATAGACTGTTTTGTAGTCTGTACTATAGACTATTTTATAGTCTAGACTGTAGACTGTTTTATAGTTTAGACTATACACTATTTTATAGTGTAGACTACATACTATTTTATAGTCTATACCATAGACTATTTTATTATGATACTGTTTTAAAGTCTTTACTATAGACTATTTTATAGTCTAGGCTATAGACTGTTTTATAGTTTAGACTATATACTATTTTATAGTGTAGACTATAGACTATTTTATAGTCTATACTATAGACTATTTTATTGTCAGTCTATAGACTATTTTATAGTCTATACTATACACTATTTTATAGTCTATACTATGCACTATTTTATAGTCTACACTATAGATTATTTTATAGTCTCTAGTATAGACTATTTTACAGTCTCTAGTATAGACTATTTTATAGTCTCTAGTATAGACTATAAAGTAGTCTCTAGTATAGACTATTTTATAGTCTATGCTATAGATTATTTTATTTTAATTTAATTGTTTTTTTTTTTTTTAAGTTTATTTGTAAAAAATATTCTAATTATTTTAGAAAAATTTAACTTTATACAAGTAAATCGTGAAATGGAAATTTATTTTTAAGAAAAATAAAACCAAATTTATTGAATAAAAAAAATAACGGTAATATGTAAAATAAATATATATGGTAACTCTTTAAATAAGAGTTTATATTGATATGGTGGTGTATAAAAATATCAATATATTTTATTAATAATGTGAGTCAGCCTGTTAAAAAAGCTTTTTTTGATAAAATTAATTGAGAACAGAAGAGTTACCAGATAGGAATTTTGGAAATCCTCTGAATGTCTAAAGAAAGTAATTGAAACACAATGTATAATTATTTGTTATTGTTTGTTTTTTTATTCAAATAAATATTTATTTAATGTTAATTTGAAATATTTTTATTTATAAAAAATATTGCACATATAATACAACAATAAACACATAATAAATAAATTAAAAATGCAATTGAATAAAATTATTCTTTAATATTTTTGGCATAATCTTCAATATGTATTACACCATATTTTTCGGTGGCCACATGTAAATTATCACCATTAACCCATTGATCATTAATATGAGGATTGTGTAATTCTGTTATCAAGGTACTGCAGGCCGTAGAAGAGTCACCCGTAGATTTTAACATTTTCTATAAGAAAATTGGAAAATTTATTTATAAAATAACAAATTTCTTTTGATTTGTTTTACCTACCATCCAAAATTCATTTCCAGGTAAAGCATTACCATCCCAGGCATATGATATAACCAATAACATATTATCATTTTCTGGACTCTTAAGCTTATCGGCAGGATTCCTCTTGGACAAAAAACATTTAATGCCTCCTTGGGGATGTGTTTCCGATTTGAAGATACAACCATTTTTTAATTCACCACATTCGGTTAAGGAAAACCAAGAGAAATGTAAAACTCCTATATGCTGTAGTTTAGGTAATAAATATTTTACTCTTTGGGTAAAAGTTTCCAAAAATATTTGTTCTTGTTGTTCGGCGGCCTTCCAAACTCCCAAACCTATACCCACTACATGTACAAAAGCCTGTTTATCTTCAGCTTTGGCTCTAGTCTCTGCTTCTAGTAGTAAAGTATCAAAGGATATGGTATAACGTTTTTTCATTATTAAATTATCAAATATATCTTCTTTATTTTTTGAATTGCCAAAACGTTTATTATCCTTAACAACTTCTTCAAATAAATAATCTTTTTCTTCATAAAATTCTTTCCACATACGGCGATAATCCTTGTGTCTACAATTTGTGGTATCTTCATCGATAGCAAAACCATAACCATTTTCTTTGGTATTTTGTTTTTTAGCCACTATAATATCTTGGAATTCCATAACATCACGTCTGGTTAAACGGGCTCCAATAATACCCACCACTACACCTTCTCTTTCGATAAGAGATTTATTTTTCTCTATGACACCACAATTTTGACGATTGCCATTATTTATTAATTCGGAATGTGACGAAACACTTAATAAAGCGGAGAGCTTGGTATAAAGAAATCAAAAATAAATTTTGCTTAAATTTATATTTTTTTTCTTAATATGTTACCTTTATTTCATCATAACTTAAAACATTTTTTAAAATCAAGGGCGGTTTTTCATCTGTGGTACCCACATCAATGAAACCACTGCATCCTCTTTCCCTTGACAGCAATAAGAATTTATCATTTTTACCAAAGAAACTGGCACAACGCTGGCTCAGCAGTCGCTGCACAAAGGTGGTTAGAGATAATTTTTCATAGATTTCTTTTTCTATGGCGTTGCCTGGAAAATGTTTTAAGTGGGAATTTTAGAGAAGTATAAGTAGTGGGCACTTTTTTAAATTGTATTTCAAACAAGTTAGAAAAATGTGTCTACTTTTTTTTTAATATTGAAGTTGAAATTGGGGTTTTATTATTTATTTATTTATTAATTTTTTTTTTTACAGAATTTTTCAATTTTTCTAACTTGGCTCTTTTTTTAAAAAAATGTTTCTAGTTTTTTTTTGTTAACTTATAACTTATACCTTTTTTAGTACTGTAAAAAAATGGTACTCATTTTAGTATCTTTTGAATACATATTTATTTTAACTTAGTACTTTTTTGGTAAACAGGAAATTTCGTAATATAAACTTTTTTGGAATTTTAGTACTTATTAAAAAATAATTTGGTACCTTCTGTTCGACTTTAGATAAAGTGTGTATCTTATTTGATTTTCTTTTAACAAACTTAGTATTTATTTTTTAACTATTTTTTGGAAGACTACAATTTTTTCTTTAAATTTGCACTTTTTAAAGAAAATTTGTACTTTTCAGTATTTTTGTTTGTTTTTTAATTTGGTACTGTTTTTAAAATATTTTATTTAAGGTAAAGAAGTGTGTAATTTTTTGGACTTAGTATTATTGTTATTGTAACTTGTCTGAATATTGATGGTTTTGAAAAACTGGAGAGCAAAAAAGTTTACATTTTCTTGAATTTTATAAGAAAGGCAGTCGAAATAACGATGTCCGGCCGTTCGTCGGTTGAAATAACATTTATGAAGTCACACGATATCATGAATATATGATATATGAATCAAACGATCTATAATCCTTTCGAGAATTTTATTATTGAAATTCAGCAAAATCAGTTCAAAAATGAGGGAGATATCTCCAAAAAGACTTTCTAGAGGGTTTTTTGACTTTATGAATGAAGCTAAGCTAAAGACTTCGTTTTTTTCTAAAATAAAATTGTAAACATTGTTCTGAATTTTCATTACAAAGAAAATCAACCCATAAATAATCCAGATATTTCTCATCTTATTTTTTTAATTTAGAAAAAGTGTAAATTTGTATTTTTAATGCGGATTTTGTTTTTAATTCAATTTTTTTTTTAATAATTACTTTATTGAAAATTCTTGCTTTACTCCAAAAATAGCTGTTGTTTTCAATAATAGTAATTATGTTCTAAATGGTACCAAAATTTTTGTTATAATTCAAATTTGTTTTGAAAACTATTACTTTAAAAATTAATACTTTTTCGATTTCAAGTCCTGGTAAAGATTTAAAAAATTTCTAAAACAGAACGAAGAAGGGCTAAAATTTTTTAATACTTCTTGTTTTGAAAACAAGAATTTATTTTAATTTTTCATAAAAATATTAACACTTTTTATAATTTTATTTAAATTTCAATCCTAGGATTAATTATATAAAATTTGTTTAGTGTTAATCGCCAGCTTCAATTATAAGTCTTTTATAATCCTCAATTCGATTCAATAACAAGAATTTATTTAGCTTTATTTGAGCTTAAAAACATTGTGAACATTTTTATTGTGAAGATATATCGTCTGTCACATTTAATGTCAAATTAATAATCTTTTGTAAACAATATAAATTAATATATTCTCTAGTTCTTCAGCATTGTTATTAATCTTCTAGCAGTAAGCTTATTCTAATTTAGTTCTTTAGTTTTAATAGTTTTAATTTTAAAACTTTATATTTTTTGTGTAATTAATTTGTTGGTATTAAAGAAGACTTATGAGTTGCTATCGCAGCTATTTTTTAGACTTCATAAAGCTATAATTGATGATCATTATTAGACATAAATTAACTTTAATCTTAGGTGTTTAGGTATAATTACTTTATTATTAATCGTAGTTCTTTTTATAACACTTTTGAAGAACTCAACTTATGTTTGTATCAAATTTTTAATTTAATTTTATTAAATGCAAAAATATTAAATATATATTTATTTTAAATTTTAATACCACTATTATTTACTTAAACATTTTTAAAATAATTTCCTTATAACCGTTGTTTTTTACAACATTTTAGAGTAATAAAAAACTTCCAACATCTGGCAACTCTTATATACTAAAATACTTCATTATTATTATAATATAAAAATATGCACATTATATTGTGAAATAATTTAACCAAACAAAAAAAACACTGATAAGCATTTTATTATAAAACTTACCATATTTGCATTTATGTTCCAAAAAATCTAAATATAATTGCACCACCCTTTCATGTATTACTGGATATGCTGAAGAAATTTGTTTTTGTATATTAGGATAACGGTCTTTGGGTTGACTTATGACACGACAAGTATTAGTGCCAAACTAAAAGAAATTAGAATATTTATAATTTAATCTTCCAAACAAATTATTGATTTCTGCTTTACCTCCAAAGGAAAATTTCCGGATTTCCTTTTAAATTCATTTATATCCACTTCCTTTTGCTCTGGCTTTTCAACCGTTTCACATTGTTTTAAGAGTTTACGACCAAATTCCGATAATTTTAATTGAGAACCGGCTTTGGGCCATATTTGTTCGAATTCTTTACCAAACATAGACATTTTCTTTTGTTAATTAATGACGTTTTTCTTTTATTTCTTTGTAAGTAAATGATAAAATTCTTTATAACGTATTTCTTTATACTAAGTTATTGAAGTTTAGTGCTTATACTTAATAAAACGAGTTGTTAACCGGCGTAAATATTTGTTTTAATTGATATAAAATGCATAGGAACAATTGTTTATGTATCTAATAGATTGTTCAAGTTGTAAATAACTTTCATTGGCAATCAGCTGTTTAAAAAGCTTTTTTTTCTTTTTAAAAATAAACAAATGTGGTGAGTTTGCTTAAAGTTAATTTTTATATGCTCTCTGAGGGAGATAAAAAGAGAAAAAGAGATAATTTTTATTTGTAAACAAAGTATTAGTGTTGGGTAAACATTTACTTTTGGGGTATTTTAGAGTAAATTGGTATTTTTACTGTATAATTAATAATAATGCATCACTTTGTAAAAGTAAATATTACATGTGAACACTGTTGCCAGATAATTTGAGTATAAAATCGTCAAAATTGGAAAAAAAAAAATCGTCAAAATCGGTATAATATTTTTGAAATCGTCAAAAAATCTACACTTAATAATACGCATATTATTTTACGTATATTTGTACATTTTATTAATAAAATAGCTAAAAAAAATAAAAATATATTTATTATACATACATATGTATATGCACATATTTATGATACATTCATTTTGAAGAAATATATTTTGAATTTATTTTTATAGTGCAAAAATATTAACGATTCAGAATCACTTTTTCTGTGTCGATTAAAACATGTCCGTCCATAATTTCATAGCTCCCCTATAAGACCCAATTTCGGGAATCACCCAAAAGTGCATAAATAGATGTGAATGTTAGTATCAATGTAATATTCTTAATACAAGTTATCGGTCCACATAGACAATGGTGTATGATATTATATAGTCGGGCTTGAACAAACAAAATGATGTTGCAATAATTCCAAGTAAAAAAGAAACAGAAAAAGAGCTGCAAAAGTAATGAATTTAACATTGAAAAGAAGTACTTAGTGGTGAATAAGGGCTGCAGAAATTATTTTTTTAAACCATAGTTGTCATTGGAAAGATGTTCTACTTTCATACTTTTTACTCATTGCTATCGAAGTACTTTACTTAAAACTTGTATATTGTTTATAAAATTGTTTAACAAAAATTCCGCTTCAATCTTATTAAGAGATAATAAAAATACTTTAAAATTTTTAAAATTCTAATTTTCTTGTAATTAATAACCTTTTTTCTCGCTAAATTTTAATTTGTTTTCACTTCTTTGGAAGTATTTATTAGGAAATTTCAAAAAAGTTAAAAATATGCACTTGGTTCCATTTTGAAATAGTGAAACTGTTCTTTGGACCGTTTTTTGCTGAGTTATTTTTAAAATAGTGATGTAAATATCAATTTTAAAAAATCGTCATTTTGAGGATAAAAATCGGCAAATCGCACTTTGGAATTTTTGCAATAAAAAATCGGCAAAATGCAGATAAATCGGCAAATCTGGCAACAGTGAAAATAAAAAAGCTTTTAATTCCCCACTAATGAAATTAAGCCAGGTATTTTTTTAAGCTCTCCATTTCCAAAAATTTTACAATTAAAGTGTAATTTCAATAAAAAATACATTTATTTCTTTTTTCATTTCTATGTAAAACACCTGATTGCATCATAATAATAATTTCTACGTTATTTCAAATGCTAAAATAAATATTATGATGTAAATTTTTAACATTCAATTTGAAAATTCCCAGTAAAAATTCTCAAAAAATTCACAAAAAGCGCTTATCTAAAATTGAACAAAAATCAGAAGTTGTTCATAAAAGTTTTAATTTAATGCTGCAATTTAATTTTGCAAAACAAATCTTAACAAAAATTGCAACTTTAGAGCTCCTTGTAATACCCCTACAAACAGAGTAGTCACCTTACTCTTTAGCTAACCAAGTAATGTTAATATTTTTCTTCCCTAGTTCTTAATTAAAACTTCATTATTACTTAAATTTCATATATACTTTTTTCATAATTTATTCTATAACTTCTTTTTACAATAAATATTTTTTTTTTCTTTTTTGAATTGATGAACTTGATTTTGTTTTTTTAATACCTTTTTTTTAATCGGCTTAAAGAACTAAATTATGATGATTTTTTTTATTTTAGTTTTATACTATTATTTTAGATTGTTAACATTTATTTATTTTATCTCTGCAGTTTTTTAATTAAATTAAATCTTTGGTATAATAATTTCTTAAATTAATAGGAAACTTATTTTAATTTAAAAGAATTAACATTAATGATATTAAAATTAAAATAAAGGAAATAAATTTAAATAATTAAGTTTTAAAATATAATAGCTTTGACAAAATAAATTTAAAACTTTTTTTAATTAAATAAATAGAGGATTAAATAATTTTCCATAAATAAAATGTGAGTTATACATTTTTGATTTGGAATTTAATAAACTTTTAAAAAACACATCAACATTTTCAATTTTTATAGTCGAGACTATAACCAAGAATAAAGATTAGACTAACGTTCTATCCAGACCTCAGTTGAGCCAGAACTACTCTTGTTTTCCATCCCAACTGAGGTCGGGATGTAGCAACAAGCTTAATACTTATTGGTCCAGCACAGACCGTGCCGTCCCCATCTTACGCCCAGCATGTGGTGAGTGCCCTCATGATACCCCCACATATTCAACTGTCCAATGAACCCTACTTCTATTTGTTCAATAGATTTATGGAAACAACCAGTGGAAGTAGCACAATTTCTTGAACTTGACCTTCATGCAGAATATCCAGACTGAAAATTGTTAAGAAGTTCTAGCTATTACGACAACAATATTAGATTTAAGCACACTGTAGGCTACTGATTATTCAAGACAAAAGTTTATACTATAACTTTTACTATAGTCATGACTATTGTTTATTTTATAGTCTATTCTATGGTCCTGGCTATAGTTTAATCTAGGCTATTCTCTAGTACTGACTACAGTCTATTATATAGTCTGTTCCATAGTGTTGCCTATAGGCTATTATATAGTACTGACTATAGGCTATTCTATGTACTGACTATAGGCTATCCTATAGTAGTGACAATAGGCTATTCTCTAGTACTGACTATAGTTTATTATATAGTTTATTCCATAGTCCTGACTAAAGGCTATTCTATAATCCTGACTACAGGCTATTCTATAGTACTGACTATAGGCTATCTATAGTCCCGAATATAATCTATTCCATTGTCCTGACTATAATCTATTCTTAAGGTTTGACTATAGTTTTTTTTTTAGCCCTGACTATAGTCTATTCTATTGTCCTCACTATAGTCTATTCTATAGTCCTCACTATAGTATATTCTATAATCCTGACTATATTCTATAGTACTCACTATAGTCTATAATATAGTTCTGATTATAGTCTGTTCTATGGTCCTGACTGTAGTCCAGACTATAGTCTATTCTATAGTTCTGACTATAGTCCATTCTATATTTCAGAGTATAGTCTATTCTATAGTCCTGACCATAGTCTATTCTATAGTCCTAACTATAGTCTATTCTATAGTTCTGACTATAGCTTATTCTATAGTCCTATCTATGGTCTATTCTATAGTCCTGACTATAGTCTATGCTATAGTCTATTCTATAGTCCTGGCTATAGTCTATTCCATAGCCTGTAATCTGTACTATAGTCCTGGTTTTTTAATAAACTCTGGGATTTCATGTTGAAGGGTGTTGTTGGCAAACTTCTCCCCGTTGAATTTTAATTTATTTTATTTAAATTTTATTTAACTTAAAATTTAATGAATTTTTTGAAATGTTCTTTCTAGTTCCGTAAATTTAAAAAGGGGAAATAAACAAAATAAGCAAAATTTTTAAAGCTTAAATAACAATTTACAAAATTGTATGTTTTTTAATATAATTTTACCAAAACCCCTATAAAAATAACAAGTTTTGATTTATTTTTATTTAAACAAATTCACCTTATTAATGGTGAATATGGTAAAACTTGATTTCACTTGTTAGCATTGCCACAGTGTTCTGATAATTTAACTGGGAACTATATTTTTATTTAAGAGTTAATATTTTATTTTTTAAAACTTTTGCTTATTTTGTTTTAAAATAAATATTTTAAAATAAATCTTTGTTTAAATTATTAAGAAAAAAAATATTTAAATTATTTAATTAATTTTAAAGAAAATTATAAAATATTTTCTCTGTGTTTCTAGGGGTTTTAAGACTAAAGAAATAATTTTTTGTTTTTTATTATTGAATTATTTTTTTTCTCATAAGTTCATACGCAGCGCAGGTTTTCCTTTTTTTAATTTTATTAATTTATTATTTTTTTTGTTAATTAAAGTATTTAAAACCAAAATTTTAACTGATTTAATAAATTTAAAGAGTTTGCTAAGTAAATTTTTTAAAGTTTTATTAAAAGTTTTAGTTTTACTTCTAGATTTATTTTTTGGTTTTATTTAATGATTAAATTATATTATTTTTTATTTACTTATTTTTGTATCACATATAAAAGTTAATCCAAGTTTTTTTTTTTTTTAATTTTTTAAATAGCATTTATTTTGTTTTAAATTTAAATTTTAATATTCGTTAGTTTTTTTATTTTTAGTTTGTGAAGCTTTAAGCAATATAAAATAAATTATTATAGTTGTTTGCTGATTTTCTGATTTTTAATTATAAATTTATTTTTTTTTTTGAGAAAAAAGCCTGTAAAATATACAAAAAAGTTTTTATAAATTATTTGAGATTTTCTTTTGTTTTAGTATTTTTTTGGTAATTTTAATATTATTTTTTTTTTAAGAAAATTGTTTTTATTTAAAAATAAATGCTTTTTTCTGTTAGAAAAAATTTTTACGGAAGAATTTCTTTTTTTAAATATACATTTATTTATATATATATTTTTATTTTTGTTTAGTGTTATTTAGATTTTTTAAAACGAAGTTTAAACTAAAGAAAATTATTGAACAATATTTTATAAAAAATAAAAAATCTAATAACTGCTTTAGAATTTCATGTTAATAAAACTTTTAATTTCAGAATTCCAAAGACACTTCATTTAGTCTTTCGTATTGAGAAAAAAATCTTAGTAATGTATTTTTTGAAAAGAATTTTGAGAAATTTCATCATTGTACTTTACATTCATTTAAGAAAAAATTTATGTGAAATAGTTTTGCGAAATAATTTGCTCTCAATTCCTCTAAGGAATCAAGGTAATAATTTCAATATTATTAGAATCAACAATTTAAAAGGCAACAAATAGTTCTTATAAATATATACTCGCAATAGTCAATTAAAATTTTAATTAAATACACTTTTTTATAAAAGAAATCGCTTTTGTTTTAATTTTTTTATTTCATTTATCAAGAAACTTCTATTCAATATTCAATTCTAAAAATTTGGCAAATATATTTATAATCAACTTATAATTTCTCTTAGTGTAAACTTCGCTTTTAGGATTTTTTAATAGGTAGTTTGTTATTATTTTATTTAAGAATTTAAAACACTTGGATCAGTTTGGCTAATAAAATTTCAGAAAACATTTTCTAAAAAGCATGGCGAAATAAAAAACCACAATACGGCGAATTCATATTATTTTCATACATGTATTTTGACACTTCAGCTCAAAAAGCATAACAAATTTTTTTTTTTTTAATTGTTTATAGCAAATCATTTTAGTACCAAAACAAAAGAAAAAATAATCAGTAAAATAAGTTTCTTCTTTGAATTCGCCTTGTTAAATAGTATAAGTAATTATATAAATTATTGAGCGGGTAGGCGAAAATTTCGCATACATAATTAAGAGAAGTCACCTGTTTGAATTCGCTTTGGTTAAATATCTTTAAAATGGCTCAAATGCCTCGATGCCATATTAATAGTAAATTTATGAGTTTCATTACAACTTATTTAAATTCGTTGACAAGGCTAAATAATTCAACCAAAGGCTCAAAAGGCTTAATTCTTTATTTCACTTTTTAACATCTAATTACATTTATTAGCCTCATCATTCTTTTAAAGCATTCATAATAAATTAATTCATAGATTTAAATTCTTGAATTGAATTAAATCTATCAAGAGTTTATTCTATAAATAATTAATTCCTTTAAGTATTAGCAATCAATTACACAATTTAAGCTTTACAAATATATTATTAAATCATGCTAATTTTCTTCATTTGAAATCTTTTACAAATTAGCCTTAGAAAATATTACTTAAATCATTTTGTAAAAGATTAAAAAACATTAACAATTTAATAAAAAAAAAAAAAAAAATCATTTAATTGGAGAAGATTTGAATTAACAAAAATTAAAGATATTCTTTTGAATTAATTCATTAAAAAATTAATTTTATTCAAACAAAAGCATTTGAATAAAACTATTTTTTGTGAATGGTATTCTGGAATGAAGAATTAGTATTTCTTAATTCAGAATTAAAGCCTAAATTACATAAACGCAGTCAGCAATAGTATCAGGAAAAATATCAGCTGTTCATGTTGCTGCTGTTAAGCCCAAATTACAATAGCGCGTAGTCAGCAACAGTATCAGCAAAAATTATCAGCTGATCACTGTCAGCACAACATGTTGCTGCCGTTATAATTACAATTCAGCGTAGGCAGCCACAATTTACAACTACCACCTAGCTTTGTTCTACTTGTGTATTTTAGCCTCTCATTTATTTGCTCACTCTCTTTGTCTCGCTCTCAATCTGAATGCAGCGCAGTGAATTTAGAAACAGGACTAAATGAAACAGCACTTCAAACTGCTGCTGACTAAATGTAATCAACACCATAACAAACAGTGCATTCTAAATAATCAGCTGATTATGGCAGCACACACTGCTGCTGACTACGCGCTATTGTAATTTGGGCTTTATAATTACATTTAAGTGTGGGCAGCGACAATTTACAACCATCATCTTGCTTTATTCTACTTGTGTATTTGAGTCTCCCATTTATTTGCTCACTCTGCTTGTCTCGCTCACAATATGAAAGCAGTGCAATAAATTTAGAAACAGGGCTAAATAAAACAGCACTGCATACTGCTGCTGACAAAATGTAATCCACTCTTTAACAAATATTGCATTCTAAAATATCTGCTGTTTGTGTAAGCACACACTGCTGCCTACGCGCTAATGTAATTTGATTTAAGCTTAAGATTTGATTAAGATTTAAGGGAATTAAACTAAGATTTAATTAATTCTTTCAAAGCTCTGAAATCAACAATGATTAATGGTGTTACCATATTGATAAAAAAATTTATTTAAAAACGTGTTTTAAATCGTAAAAAAATTTAAAATTCAAAACATTTTTTTATTTCATTGTTGCCATATTAAAAAAAAAAAAAAAACATGAAAAAGTTGTCTTTTTTAAAGTAGGAACCTTTGATAGATATTAAAAATTGGCATAAAATCGGCAATCGGTCTGGCAATACTAAATTTAGGGTTTAGTCCGGTTGAAACAGTGCCATAGAACTTATATAAAAAATAACAAATAATTTGTAGAGATTTTTTAATGAGTAGCGATATTTTTTAACTATTTTACTCAGAATAGGTTGCCATACTAAAAGAGTGAATGAATATACTATACTGAAGCGTGTTGCTTGGCCCATCGTTCAATACATTTTAAATGTTGCCACATAATTTATTTTAAAAAATAACGAAAATTTTGTGTAGAAATTTTAAATCTTAAATCAAACTTATTTTGGTGTTGCCATATTTTCGCCCAGTTTTTTTTTATTACAAAGTGTTGCCACCTGAAACATAAGTTCTTAAGCGAATTATTTAATTTATTTACAAAGTTTAGCTAGTAAATTAATATGCCATACTAAAAGAGGAAACCTAAAGAGTTGAGAAAATTTGCTTAATAACGGCCTGTCAATACTTGGCCCAGCGTTGAATACTTTTAAAATGTTGCCACATATTTAAAAAATTAATAATTTAAAAAGCTAACGAATATTTTGTGTAGAGAATTTTAAAAATACTATAAGTCCCTATTAAGTCTAACTAATTTTGGTGTTGCCATATTTTCGCTTAGTATTATGAGTATAAAGTGCTGCCACCTGGAACTTAAGCTTACAAGCGAATTAATATTTATTTTAACATTTTACATTGGGTCTACACATGAGTTTTTTCTATCATAATATGTGACAGAGAGTGTCAAATTCGCTCTCATAAGAGAGTAAACTTTTTTTTATATTATGCTAAATCTTATACAAGGGGTAAACGTATTCTAATAAATCTCATAATATTTCATTATTTTTACTCAGTCGCAGAGTAAACATGTACTTTTTGTTTAAGAAATTCGAATTTTTTAGCACAATTTTAATGAAAATATGTTTTTGAATTTAGGATAACCACTAAAATAAAACAATTTTACAACAAAACTTTGTTTTTAAGTACTTTCCAAAATACACATGCACACAAACAAAATTTCGTATACATATGTGTATTTTTTTTGAAAAATCTTATCACAACTGTCTCATAATATTTCTTATAATACTAATATTTTAGTCTACACGTAAGATAATTCTCTCAGAGAGCGAATTTGACACTCTCTGTTACATATCATGATATAAAAAACTCATGTGTAGACCCAATGTTAAAACGGGCTTCAAAATGTATGTTTTATTTTACATAGCTGCCAGATTTGAATATTTATTGCTAATTTTACAATTTTAATTTAAACCAGCTTAATTACTATCACTCCTTTAAATATTTCTTTAACTTTTTAAACATTTTTATTAAGAAATTACCACAATAAAGAGCTAAATTTAAGCTAATTTTTTTAAAACTTTTATTTTTCATTTTCGAATGTATTTTTTATTTTTAAAAAATTTTTTTATTAACTCTAAGGCGAATTCAAACAGGTAAATTCTTTAAAAATCCGGCTGATAATTATTTTAGCACTTAGAACTCTCAAACTTTCCTTTACTTTTTAAATAAGTTTCATGTATAAATAATAAAAAAAGTTAATGAATTCGCCGTATTGTTTTTGTAGAACTGCTGCCACCTGTTTCATTTCGCCATGGATAACTCTTTTCAATATTTTTAAAATTAATAATAAAACCTTTTTACATCTAATAAAGCATTGACGTTTTGTTTAGCCAATTTTTTATCAAAATCGTTATTCTTTTAACTCCTTTTCTTTGCATCATCTGGCAACTACGAAGTTCTTATTAATTCTTTTAAACATTTTTAAAGTTTATTAAACTATGAAACTAAGTAAAATAAATCATGAAATCTTTTTGTTTCTTTAAAAAATAAAAAAATGTGTTTTTAGGCAATTTTGTTGTCGAAATCTTAATTCTTTTAGATTTTTTTCTTTACAGCATCTGGCAGCTTTGAATTTCAGCATATCTTAAATATGATATGGCCATATTTTTCTGTACTAAAACGAATAAAAACTTATTTATAACAATCATTTAAATTTAACTTTGAGTCTACATTAGACAAATTTTTATCAAGACAAACGTCAAAATTTTATCAAGATAAAGATTTGTCTAATGTAGACTGAATTTGTAATTATTATTGCAGCATCAAAAGAAAATTGTCAGCGATCGAGCTCTGACAAAATTGTCTTGATAATGCTTGGTAAAAGACGCCATCTTGATTGTTGTTGGTACTTTTTGTATGGTTTATTATGACATACTTTTTCTCCTAAAATTGACAGAGATAAAAAATTATCTGCAAATCAAACAAAAATTTGACGTTTGTCTTGATACAAATTTCTCTAATATAGACTCGACGTAACTTTGAGTCTAGACAAATTTTTATCAAGACAAACGTCAAAATTTTATCATGATAAAAATTTGTCTAATGTAGACTGAATTTGTCAGTATTATTGCAGCATTAAAAGAAAATAAACCATGCAAAAAGTACCCACAACAACCAAGATGGCGTCTTTTACCAAGCATTATCAAGACAAAGTTGTCAGAGCTCGAGCGCTGACAACAAATTATACAAATTTCGCTAATATAGACTCGGCGTAAATACGAAAAGCTCATAAATATTTTAGGAAATCATATTCTTCTTAGTATCTGGCATCCCTACAAGATCTTGTTTAGTCAATTTAAAGTCTAAAACATTTAAGGCTCAACTACATAAAATACTTTCGCTTCAACTGCGACTGACAGCTAAGTTAAATACATGCATTTATATTGAGCGGAACCAAATCAGTACGCCAAACTTCTGCGTGAAGTACTTCAAAGATGAAAAATGTTCAACTTTGAAGTGCCGAAGTACGTAAATATATTTTGTCGGTTGTTTTATTCTTATTTTAATATTTTTTCGTTAAGTCGGACATTTTAATTTGAAATTCATTATTTAAACTGAGAACATAATAGAATTTTTACATCTTTATATTTTATTATATGAAATTTTAATAACAAAATAATGCAACGACTGGGTTAATATCATTTATGTGTTGCGTAGATGTCACAGTTGAAGCAAAAGTATTCTATGTAGTTGAGCCTTTATTGTTTTCAAATTTAAACCAAATCTCCTATATTTTTCTATAAATTTCACAAAATTGTCTAAATATTTATGAATATATTGCAAATAATTATAATTAAGTTTTAAATTTTATTCTTGTTGCAAATTAAAATTCAATTCAATAAAATTTTGTAATTACCCCAGTGTTTTAAATCCTTAAATTTTTATAGGTGGTTAAACGGAAACTCTTTAAATTTGCTTTTGTATTTTTTTATTTATTTTTTTATATTATTTTGGTTTTAGTTATTGAGGGGAGAGGGGGAGGTTTTTAAATACTGTTTATTTCCTTTTTAAATATTTTAAATGTATGTATTTTTAAACTGTTTTATTTTATCATAAATTTGACTAGATTTCATTTTATTTCTCTGTTTTGTTTTACATTTTTGTTTGTATAATCGGTGTATATTTGTTTGGTTTTATTTTTTTTAATGAATTTTCTTTATATATTTTTTTTTCTTCAATTTCTTGTCTAAATATATAATTTTTTTCTTAATATGCTTTTCAGTTTTTAACTTAATTTAATTATTTTTTTCAATAATGTTTTTTTTTTTTCTAATTAATTTTTATCTTATTAATAATAAGTTTTTTTTTTTTAAATATTTTTTTTCTTTCTTAAATATTAAAGTTTTTTTTCTTATTTAAATTTCTTATTTAAATATAAATTAATTAACAAATTAATTTCTTGTTTTTTTCTAATTAATTCCTTATATAATTAATATTTCGATTGCATTTTTTAAGCCATTTTATATTGGGTTGTTTTCTTTAAAAGATAACTTTTTTAAAAAATGTGTTTTTTTATTTTGGCTTTAAAGGGGCTTTGGTTGTTTGTTTGTTTTTTTTAGAAAAATATTTTATAAATGAGTCCCAGTTTAGGTTTTTTAGTAGTTAAAATTATTATTGTTTTACTTTTTCAGGGATTTTGTTTATTGCATTCCTAAGAGTTGTTATTCTAGGCAAAGAATTCAGATTTTCCTTGTAGTTTATAGGCCTCTTCTTCAACTTTGTACATATCTAAAAGCTATAAAAGACAAAACATTAATTTATTAATAAATTATTTAGAGAAATTAAATATTAATTATTAAAAATATATTTAAATTATAGCGGTTTCTATTAAAAATATATTGGTATAATAATATAGAAAATACATTTATGTTTAGTTACAGTTTTGTTTATATGGGAGCAAGGCGAATTCTTATATTCGCCTTATATGAGGGAGTTAAATTCGCGCCTTAAACTAATGCAAACAATTGAAAAGTAAACAGATAGAATTTTACCAAAGCAAGGTAAGTTTTTTTTATAATTATTATTAGAATAATTATTTTATATTAAATTATATAAAACATATCTGTTTAATTTATTATATAAAGTGGAATTGTTTGAATTCAAAATAAATTTATAAAACCAATTTATAAAACGTTTGTATATGAAAAACCATGTATTGAATAAGTTGCAAATACGTATTTTTGTAATGGAAATAAAGGCTCAACTACATAGAATACTTTCGCTTCAACTGCGACTGACAGCTATGCAACGCATAAGTGATATTAACCCAGTCGTTGCATTATTTTGTTATTAAAATCAGAGACCGGATTTTAATACTAAAAAAACAATCTTTTTATTTTTATTTCAATCGAAAAACAATCTTTAATGTTCAAAAAATAATAAAAATCCATCATGATTTTTATTATTTTCATCAATATTTTAATTTTTTTCATCATGATGAAAATAAAAATATAAATATCTTTTGTGATATTTATTTCAAAAGTTGAAAATTATTTTGAACTTTTTTCATCGTATGGAAAAAATTCTAAACAACAACAATTTCATTTGAATAAAAAAATATTTTGAAAACAAAACAAAAGTATGAATAAAAAAAACAATCATTTTAAATTTTTTTTCGAACTGATATTTATCGTTAAAGATATTTATCATTAAAGATATTTATTTTTTTCATCATTGATGGATATTTATTTTAAAAATAAAAATCCCTCACAAATTTTTTTCAAAAAATGAAAAAGTATTTTGAACATTAAAGATATTTATTTTGATTGAAAAATAAAAATAAAACGTTTTCGGGTGCTTGATTAAAATGTCATATAATAAAATATAAAGATGTAAAAATTAAATTATATTATCAGTTGAAATAATGAATTTCAAATTAAAATTTCCGACTCAACGAAAATATATTAAAATAAGAATAAAACAACCGACAAAATATATTTACGTACTTCGGCACTTCAAAGTTGAACATTTTTCATCTTTGAATTACTTCACGCAGAAGTTTGGCGTACTGATTTGGTTCCGCACAATATAAATGCATGTATTTAACTTAAGGCTCCATTACTCTACCGTAAATGTAAATGTAAAAACGTAAATGTAACTGGAAGCGTAAGTGGGTGCTTACTCAAAAAACGTAAATGTAGCCAGTACTTTGTTGTTGTTTTGTTCATATCAACATCAGTGATGTAAATTACACATTTTTTCAGTAAATCAAATTCAGTTTAAAAATCGCTAGATTTATTGTGTTTTAGCGACTTGTATACAAAACGAAATTTGTGCTTTTATTACAAAATTTTTAAATTTTAATTTATTGATTAAACTCCGCACTTTAATTAAATTATTTTAACAAGTTTTTTCCGAAGAAAACAGCAAAACAAATTGTTCAGTTGATAAACTTATTATATCGATTTTTTCCGCAGATTTAGTATATTGAAATAAAAAGATGTCAACACTATCCTTTCAGCTGTCACGTAAAAACGTAGAGCGACCTAATTTGATTAGGTTGCTACGTAACATTTACGTTTTTGAGTACACAAACACACATAACTCTCATAAGCAAGACGTGTCAGTTGATTCGCTACATTTACATTTACGGTAGAGTAACGGAGCCTTTAGCTGTCAGTCGCAGTTGAAGCAAAAGTATTGTATGTAGTTGGGCCTTAAGTATCCTCTGTGAGTTTTTTTTTTTTTGTAAATTAAATTAAAATTCTTTAGAAAATAAAAAAATTAAATTAGAATTTTTAAATTTCAAGAAATCTTGCTGAATTGATTGTAATTAATTGTTTTAAGACTAAAAATTAGAGCCTTATTTTATTAACAATTTTAATCTGATGAAACTACTGTTATAAATATATATAATATATAATTTTCTTTCTTATTAATCATCTCTTGAGAGTTTTTAAAATATTAAATAATGAAAGGGTATGAAATGTTAAGTATTAGATTTAATTCTTGTAATTTTAAGTAAATTAATTTAAAATCTTTTATTTAATTTTAGTACAATCTAAACACTATAAAATGTATCAAAAATATCTGAAAGACTTTCTGTAAATAATGAATTATGATAACTTAAAAATATGTATGACAAGCGAGTAAATAACTATTTTAAAATTAGCAAAATATACTTTAACAATTTTGACTATAATTAATATTCAAATCTACAGTAGAGTCCCAGGTAAAAGTTTTTTTTGATCTCATAATAGAGTACCTTTGACATAAAAAATGTTTAATTCCTGGCCAAATTTTTGTTTTTTATACGATTTCAAATATTGCATTGCAATAAAAAAATTTCGATTCTGCAATATAATCTACTAGCTTTTCCCGGTGAGATTCGCTACTCCTTTTATTGCGATAAATAATATTTACTTTATACCTATCCGCCCTATTCAAATTTGATATGAAAATTATTTATAAAAATATTATATTTATTATTATTATATTTATTTAAATGAGTGTAACTTTAAACTATTTATATCTCAAATATGTCTCCATTTAGATCACATGAAGTATTTAATACCATACTGCTATATTGTGTCACATCAATCCGTAATAATTTATAGCTGTCATAAAAGCTCTATTCTCGAAGATTATTTACGAAATGAAATAATCATGTTATGTAGAAATAAGTGACTTTTAAAGTATCCGCCGCAACTTGGCACAAGGATCAGAAGAACCCAATTATCAATAACTCTGTGGTCTAGGTTTAATTTAATTTAAGCTCTAGGGGATTAAAATCGCAAGGTCACCTCTGCGAGAGATAATCATACACTTAAACAGTTTAAGCAGAATATCAATAGTAGAGTTGTCTATGCAGTAAATAGGTTCGTCTGGTTAAAACAAGATATTATCATTGATCTGTTCTTGAGCACGACGAACACCTAAATGGAAATTTCATTGATTTATTGGATTGAGCTGAATTTCTATTTCAACTCAATTCAATAATTTCAAAATATAAAATTTCCTATGAATTTTTTTAGAATTGAATCTTTTAAAATTTTATAGGAACGTAAAAATAATTATTATCTTTTGCTGATCTTTTAATATCAAATGTTTTAAGTTTGCATTTTTGTTTAATCTTCACGATCAACCAATAATAATTGTTAAGCCCAAATTATAATAGCGCGTAGTCAGCAGCAGTGTGTGCTGCCATAATCAGCTGATTATTTAGAATGCACTGTTTGGTGTTGATTACGTTTGGTCAGCAGCAGTTTGCATTGCTGTTTCATTTAGCCCTGTTTCTAAATTCACTGCGCTGCCTTCAGATTGAGAGCGAGACAAAGAGAGTGAGCAAGTAAATGAGAGGCTAAAATACACAAGTAGAACAAAGCTAGATGGTGGTTGTAAATTGTGGCTGCCTACGCTGAATTGTAATTATAACGGCAGCAACATGTTGTGCTGACAGTGATCAGCTGATAATTTTTTCTGATACTGTTGCTGAATACGCGCTATTGTAATTTGGGCTTTACATTACAAATGCTGCTTACGCAACGTTGCTTCACACGTACACCATAAACTAAATACTTCGTTCGACTGCTGCTCTCCCATACACTACGTCCAGACTAGTCATTTTCTTGTTTGCACAAGAACAAAACACGCACAATTTTTTTTTTTTTCATTTTGTTTTCAGTGGGTAGAACATTTGTCGAACAAATCATAATTTTTTGTTTGAAGTGTCGCTTCGATATACAAAATGACGTTTGATGGCAGACATGGTTGTTCGAACAACGGTGTGCGAACAAGAACAAAACATGAACAAGTTGGGTCCACACTATCCAAATGCATGTGCGCACAACATTTTGTTCAATGTGCAAACAAGAAAAAGGCTCGTGTAGACCGCAAATTAATGTCAAAGCAAATCAAGTCAAGTTTATGCTGCTTCACACACACAAGCGCAAATGTATAGTAGTGTGTGTGCGCATCACTGGTTTAAAGTAACGCTACGTCCAGACTATCTTTTTTCTTGTTCGCATAGGAACAAAACGTCGGCAGAGCAACAGATACAATTTTTTTCATTTTGTTTTCAGTGGGAAGAACATTTGTCGAACAAATCATAATTTTTTGTTTTCCGTCAGTGTCGCTTCGATACTTTTACGTGCTGTGCACCTTCTTCCGCACACAAAATGACGTTTGATGGCAGACATGGTTGTTCGAACAATTGTGCGAACAACGGTGTGCTAACAAGAACAAAACATCAACAAGTTGGGTCCACACTATCCAAATACATGCGCGCACAACATTTTGTTCAATGTGCAAACGAGGAAAAAGCTCGTGTAGACAGTAAATAAAACAAAAAATAATTACGGGTAGTCTCCACTAGAGATGAGATGATGTTAAAACATCATGTTAAAATTATATGCTCAAATTTCAATGTTTTCAATATGGCGTACATGCATTCATGTAAATTTCTTGTTTTCTCATTGTTTTGTTGTTGCATTCTTCGCACATGCAATAATTTTTTTATGTGTGTTAGTAAAAAACATTGTGTGTGATGCTTGGTGTTTAAACATGCAAAATTAACATTAACATCAAGTTGAACGGTCTACATTTACCATTAACATGATGTTAGTGTTAATGTTAAATATTTTATGTTAGGTGAGGACAACGGGTTAGTTGATTAAGTGATTTCACCCGTTTGAATTCATCTTGGTTTAATTTGTAGTCTAGATCATGGTAGATTAATAAGGTAGCGACATTTAAACGACTGAGAATTTTGTTCTTTATAGCAGCAATATGGCGGCTTGTGTTCTAAAATCTATAGTGTGCAATTGTTGTTTATGTTTACAATCTTTGTTTACCTTTGTGTTATTGCGCTTATTTTTTTTATTACTTGAGTCTACATTAGACAAATTTTTATCAAGACAAACGTCAAAATTTTATCAAGATAAATGCTTGGTAAAAGACGCCATCTTGATTGTTGTAGGTACTTTTTGCATGGTTTATTATGACATACATTTTCCCCTATAATTGATAGAGATAAAAAATTATCTGCAACTGAAACAAAAATTTGACGTTTGTCTTGATACAAATTTCTCTAATGTAGACTCAAAGTTATGCGAAGTGTTTTTGTTAACAAAAATGTGAAATGTCAAAATTAAAGTTGCCATAACGGGTAGTCTTCACTAGAAATTTCAATGTTTTCAATATGGCGCACATGTATTCATGTTAATTTCTTGTTTTCTCATTGCTTTGTTGTTGCATTCTACGCACATGCAATAATTTCTTTGTGTGTGTTAGTAAAAAACATTGTGTATGATGCTTGGTGTTTAAACATGGTTCTTTTAACATTTGCTTTAACAACCGTGTTTAAACATCGAAAAAATTAACATTAACATCAATTTGAATGGTCTACATTTACTACTAACATGATGTTACTGTTAATGTTAAATATTTTATGTTAGGTGAGGACCACGAGTACGAGATATCGAGTTGTCGTTACCTTACTTCTTGTACCATGGTCTAAATTCAAATCTTATTGTTGAAAATATAGCTGAGGTCCCAATAGCGATTGAGGCGTAACTTATACTTCCTCATGTCAGAAATTTCCTGCCATTTTATGTTTGTTAATTGTCTTAAAGTTATTTTCACGCTTATCATAATTATGAATAATAATATACATTAAAATAAATAATATGAGTATTATAATATTTATAGCCAATAAACTAATTACTTTTTGCAATATTTTTTCATTATATATATAAGATGATCTGAGATGATCTGTGTGTATTTAACTACTTTGTATATATATAACTGTTTTGAATGAATGAAATCTAACGTTTCCTTTAAATACGTTAAACAACACAATTTTATGATTTCAAAAAACAACAAAATCTCTGAAAAAAATGATTTAATTGTCTAATTGGTAGTAGCAGTGGTAGTAAGAGTAGCATTATTGGTAGCATTGTTAGCAGTATTGGTATTGTTACTAGTTGTAACAACTAAAGTAGTATTTAAACTGGCTACTGTATCATTAAGCGGCTGTGTTTCTGTTAGACTTAGTACCTTTTGTACATCAGTACTAAATTCCTCAACTTGTTTGCTATGAGCCAATTTAAGTTTTTCCATAGCACGACCCTGTTTAACGCCAATTTGCTGGAAAAAGTGAAAATAAAATATAAAAAAATATTAAATAATTGTTTTAATTTTATAGGTAAACTAAAATGTTTCACCTTTTTCTCTTCCATAAAACGTTTAATATTATTTTGTCTCTTCTCTCTTAGACGACGATCTTTTTCATTTTTAGTCTTAAGAGTTTTATCATTTTGTACCTCTTTGGCGGTATCAGCTGATGTTTTAGCTTGTTTGGCATTTAAATCTTTGACATCTCTGTTTAAAAGAGAAAAAATATTGATTAAGATTTGTATTAATTGGGTAAAAGATATCAAACTTACTTTGCATGTCTTTCTTCTAATTGTTTGATTTGTTGAGCCTGCACTACCAACATTAAAGCCTTCATGGCTTCTTGTGAGTCTTGCACATGTTGACGCAATAGATCCCATTCTTCTTTCTTATGACGGGCAATCATTTCAGTCCATTGTTTGGTTTGTTCTGCAATGGCAGTCTTTATTGCAGAATCATTGCGAATTTCATCTTTGCTGTAACGAAAGGAATGTATGAAATTATAAATTATATGTCTTAAGATGATATAAATTCAGAGCTAGGGGAAAAAAATCTATGATCACTTATATTTTTATTTCCGAAATATCATTTTACTTACCTCTTGCCTTTGATGAGTTTATCAATAGCAGCATTTTGGGTCTTTTGCACAGCCATGCGCTCCTTGGTATGTTTCTTCTTTAAGGTATCCAATTCCTTATTCTGCTTCTTGGCCTGCTTTTGGAAACCTTTCTCGTTACGTAAAGATTCCAATGTAACGGGCTCAAAGACCAAAGGAGCTTCTTTCTTTTCTTCTTCTTTCGATTTGCCAGCATCTTTGGCAGCACCACTGCTCTGCTCCTCAATACCCAAAGCTTTCATTTGTTCATTTTGCTTTTGCGCCGCACCGGCAAAACCTCTAGGATCTGATAACATTGCCATGAAATCTTCAAAGCCATCGGGTACATAGATTTTCAATTCGATGTTGACAAACAACATGGGCAGAGACATGGGAAAGTTGGCTTCAGTACGTAGGGAAACGTGACGATAGCCCGCCTGCAGACCATCTAAAGGTAGTATACGTTGACCAATCATTTTGCCACTCTCTTCATAGACGCCAAAGCGCAACACAGCCAAATCGGGCAAGACAACTTTACGGAATACAAAAGGATCTTCATTATACACAGGATTCAAACCATTATTGGGTACCAAACGGGTTCGAAATTCTTTTTTAACAGTATCAGAAGGCAAACCATACATATCCACTTCAACATAGGTGCCCACTTTTTTATCGGATAAAAATTGACCGGCTATAATTTTAACCGAACACTGGGCAGCAATTACACCATCAACAGGAGCATCAGCAAAAGGATCGAAATCTTTGTCGGGACGTCTCATGAAATCGGGTTTTAACAAATAACCACAACCACCATTATACTCAAATTTACCCTGATTTAATTGCATGGGCAAATCGGAGGTTTGGAAATTTAAAGACACCATCTGGCAGCCAGCATTCCAGAATACTTGAGGCATATAATTGGAAGAATCGGCACGTGTACCTTTAGGATAAATACGTGACATTTGACGTTTATTATAATTGACAAAATCTATGGCATTCTGTTTTAGATAATTCATGCCGGCCGACTCAGCAAACGAGGACATATTGTGGGCAATATTTTTTTCAATGGCCTTATCAAAGCCCTGGAATTTAATAGGTTGGGCATAATTGACCATAGACGAAAGCCAAGGATGGACATTGGTGGTGGAACCACTATAGGCTACAGCAGCCTCACCGCCTTCAGCAGGGGCACCCTCAGCTCCTGGCTCAGCAGGAGCGCCTTCAGCAGGTGGAGGTGGTGGAGGAGCTTCCGGAGGTTTAGCGGCACTAGCATCTTCTTCAGGATCATCATCGGTCTTTAGTTCACCCTTTAAGAACAATTCAAGTTCGACTTTTTCCACTTCCGGTTTCATGCGCTTATTTTTAATCATAATTTTACGTAAAAGTTTATTAGGCGGTGGGAGTGGTAAACCAGGTTCAAGCTAAGGGAGAGAGAGGTTAAAAAAATTAATGGTTAGTTAGGTAAGAGGCTAAACATTTTAAGGAAAATAAAGTTGGAAAATAAAAATGGGATTTAGAAAGAGAAACTAGTTTTTGGCAACGGCGGCGCGACACACTTTAATCGGCAGCAGAAGTAGCGGCGCAAAATAAAATAAATTACAGATAGAGCCACTGTATTAACTCCTTTTTTTATTACGTCGAGTCTATATTACTTTGAGTCTACATTAGACGAATTTTTATCAAGACAAACGTCAAAATCGGTGCGAATCTATACAAGGTAGCCTCAGTTAAACAGCTGATTATTATTTTTGGTTGTTACAGCTGTCAAACTGCTGATTGATAAAAATTTGTCTAATGTAGACTCAAAGTTAGAGAAATTAGTATTAAGACAAACGTCAAATTTTTGTTTGAGTTGCTGATATTTATTATCTCTGTCAATTATAGGGGAAACCGTATGTCATAATAAACCATGCAAATAGTACCAACAACAATCAAGATGGGGTCTTTTACTAAGCATTATCAAGACAAAATTGTCAGAGCTCGAGCGCTGACAATTTTCTTTTAACGCTGCAATAATACTGACAATTTCATTCTACATTAGTCTTTATCATTATAAAATTTTGACCTTTGTCTTCATAAAAATTTGTCTAGTGTAGACTCGAAGTTAGACAATTCTTTATCATGATAAAATTTTGACGTTTGTCTTGATAAAAAATTCTCTAATGTAGACTCGAAATTAAGTTTCAATGATTATTTCCTTAGCTAATTTTAAACCAGCGGCATTTGATAAAGTAGACAATTATTTAGCGACGGCGCGTCACCGACTTTCAACCGTTTTGCTTGTAAATCTGGTTTAGAAAGTTCTACCAACTTACCGGATGATCTGGCAGAGGTTCCTTTAGCAAATATTCACCAAAGAAGTCATCACAGTATTTGGCTAATTTATATTGCTGGGCACGATTACAATGATTTTCAAATGATAATATAACAGGATACTCTGAGGCCACAAAAGCACAATCGGCTATAGCTTGTATACAATCCTAGAAACAGCAAATAAAATTAAAATGAATAAAAAATTTTAAACATTTTAAAAGAAGAAAATGTTTAAAAGAAGAAAGAGAAAGAAGACTTACTTTAAATAATATTTCTGTACAGTAGGCGTGACCGTGAGTAACAATGGGTTCTTCATCTTCTCCCTTGCCATTCCAACAATCTAACTCCACACATCTTAATAAAGAAATTTAGTTTTTAATCAATAGTTTAAGAGAAATTTTAAAGTTTTCTTTAAACTCACCTACAACCCGCCAACATAGTTTGTCTATACATTTCTACCGATGATTTGCCACCAATTTGTCTACCCGATAAATAGGTATTATGTGAACTATTTATATAATAATGCGATAAAGGTTGATCCATATCCATATAAATATCCAAACGATCCAAAAATACGGGTGCATTTTCATCAGACATTAAATAACGTTTAAAACCATCCATGGAAAGTTGACCTTAGAAACAGAATAATAAAAAACAAATAAAATAATAAAAGAAAATATATTTTTATTTTCTTAACTTACCCGCTTTTTTCTTTTCATCACTTAATTCATAATCGTTGATTATTTCTGTACATCTTTTTTCATCATAAAGAGGATATAAAATTTCATTCATTCTTGGATCACGTTGTTTCTCATTCATAAATTGTACCAGCTGCCCTAATTCTATAACATCTGATTTGCCTTTGGTACTATTTTCCAAAAGGAAAGAAATAATTTATTTTAATAATAAAAATTTTTAAATTTTTGTTTTTTTAATTTTAAACTTCCACTTACATCGTTGTAAACAATTCTTCTATATCATTTCTAGGACAAACTTTATGATATAAAGCATAAAATTTATCGAATGTAAATTCATCTCGCGTCATATTGGCACTTTTATCATCCGGCAAACCAACATCTTTAAAACATTGATATACTAATTTTTCTGTTTTACCCGAAGCAAATGTTTTGGCCACTGTTTTGACAGGGATTTTGCCACCCTTTTCCACCAGGAATGATAAACGCATCCAACTAGAGTGACGGAAGGAAAAAAGGAATAAAAGTGTTAAATTAATAAATTTTTAAGGTTAAAAGGTTAAAGTTAAGAGAGTCAAAGCATAAAAGCATTTAATATAAAAAAGTTAATATTTGAAAATATAAAATACTTACCTTATTTGAAGTCTTTACATGAGATTTTAATTTAAAAAAACTTACCAGATTTAAATTAATATTCGTTCAGATTTGAAAGAGTTTGGCCATATTATTATAAAGAACTTTAAAAGCTAGTTTCAGATTATAAAAATCTTCAACTAAAGCTAAAAATTTTATAATATAAAGGTCTGAGAATGAAGCTTAAATTTAGTGTTAAAAATACCAATTGATTGAAACTTAAGGTTTAAGTTCCAAGCTTAAATTGAAGAATATAATATAATGCTTTACATTAGTAACTCAAATAAAATACAGTAAAATGCCTAAAGACTGAAGATCAAAAACGATATGAATTTATACGATTAATCCAGAATATCGTATAACGAAGTTTTATGGTATTAAATGAATTTATACCATGAAACGTTATTACATAAATTTTATTATCTTTATCGGGATTATTTTATTTATTAATTATACACCTCATCTGTGAATACCCTATTATTATTCTACCTTATTTGTGAACACCCTTATTGTTGTTCTAAAAATGTTATTGAGATTTAATAATTCTCATTCAGTTTATACAATTATTCTCATAAATACTATAAGTTTGTATGGTATAGTTGCGATTCAATTTGCCAAAAACCTAAGACAGCTGATATTATGATATAATTTACCTTATTCCAAGACACTTGATATTTTAACATCAGTCACTGTTTCTCTGGTACTCGGATTAGGTCCGAGCGTCAGGGGGATACCTTGCATAGCATTTTTGTCTGTTTCGGACACAGCGGCTTTGCTCCGTCTGTTTCGGCACTACAACTTCGCTCGTTAGTCCCGATACCACTTCTTCGATTGTTAGTTTCGGTATTGCGATCTCGGTTATTAGTTTCGGTACAGCGAATTATCGTCTGTCTCGTCACTGCAACTTCGGTTGTTAGTTTTGTCAACATGACTTCGGTCATCGGTTATTGTCTGTCTCGGCACAGAAAATTCGGTTTTTAATTTCGGCACCGTGACTTCGGTCATCGGTTGTATCGTCTGTTATTCCCATTAGATTAAGTCTGAATTTTGTAATCTAGTTTTAAGAAACTGAATTATTAAATCTGTTTTTTAATAAGATATCCTTAAGTAGCATCAACGGTCCTGCTTGCTGCATAATACCCGGGGGAACCGAATCTTCAATCCCTCATCTACCAGTATTAGATCATGCTGCTAGTAATTAATTTAACACAAAAGTATTTACTATAATTTATTGTTACCGATATCTGAAACATTGAAATATTAATCGATTCCATAAGTCAACCCTAGACGTAACTGAACTACCTCAGCCGATATTAAAACCACGTTATATGGTCAGCAAATTAGTTTCAAATGGAGCCTTTATAGATACACTAGGGAGCTGTAAATGAGATCTCATAAAGATACCACAATTCAGCTTCAAAGAGGCTCAAATCGAACTTTATACAGTCCAGCTATATATTTTGAAAAAAAAAAAATTTTCATTTATATTTTTATTTGGGTATCAAGTGGAATTTTATGTAGGCCTACGATCGGGGCTTTATGAAGGACTACAGTTATGCATCCAATATAGATTCATGATTGTGCCTTCATTAGAATTTCATTTCAATTGAACTTTAATGGAGCTTTATAAAGATCGCCAATTGAGCCAAAAAAAAGACTTCACTAGATCAATGAATAAAACTCAAAACGAACTTTATAAAGACCTGCGATGTAGACAGAAAAGGGACATCATTAATACTTACAAATGATTATCAAGTTGAATTTTAAGTAGACCTGTGATATGTTCTATAATTCAGCCTTACGAAAGGACTTTAAAAGACCTATAATTAAGACTCAAATCGAACTTTATAAATGTCTTCAATATACTCTGAAGAGGTACCTTATTAATACTTAAAATTGGGTATCAAGTTGAATTTTATGTAAACCTATATTGGGTCCTAAAATGGCACTACAATTACACATCCAATAATTCTTTATATAGTTCGGCGATTTCATTTTCAAAGGAACTTAAAGATTTTCAATTCAGCCTTAACAAAGGATTTTAATAGACCTATAATTTAAACTCAAAACTAACTTTATAAATGTTTTCAATATAGCCTGAAAAGGGATACCATTAATAATTTTTTATTAAAATGGGACTTTACCCAATTGCGCATCTAATGGGACTTTATATAGATCAACGATATCGTCTTCAATGGCATTTCATTAAGAACTAAAATTTACCATCAAATGGAATTTAAAAAGAGCTTCATAAAGATTCACAATTCAGTTTCAAAAAGTACTTTACAAGAACTTTGGTTAAGACTCGAGTCGAATTTTATAAAGCCCTGCTATATAGTCTGAATAGAGACTCTATTAATACTTAAAATTGGTCATCAAGTGGAATTTTATATGGACCAATAATTGGCTCTACATTAGGCCTTTATAAAAGCCTACAATTACGCCTCCAATAGAACTTTGTTATGATCCATGATTTTGCTTTCAGTGGTATTTCATTATGAAATTTAACAAAAGCTTGATTGATTTTCAAATGGTTTATAAAACATCAAATGATTTATAAATACTAAGGTTTAAAAGGACACCATATGAAGACATACAATTGATCCTAAAATTCAACTTTATTCAGACCCAAGACAGAGCAGCAAATTGAACTTTCAAGCATTTAAAGTTTGAGCTTCAAGTGTAATTTAAAAATGTTTGTTATTGTACCTTTATAAAGACTTAAAATTGAGCTTCAAATCAGATTTTGTAAGGACATATGTATAAATGTAACCTAATATAGACACAAAATTAAGCTACAAATGCCACTTCATTAAGGCCATTGAGCCTTAAATAGCATTTTTAAGGATCTGCAATTGCTTTCGAATTTACATTTACAAAGACACACAATTGATCCTTAAATAGAACTTTATAAAGACCTATGTACCTACGATTGAGCCTTAACTTCGTCTTTGTTATGTCCTCTAATAAAGCTTAAAATATTACTCTATTATGGTCCCGTAATTGGGCTTCAAATAGAACTCTATAAAGATTTACGATTGAGTTTTAAATAGGACCTTAAAAAGATCTATGATTGAGACACATGGAATGGTATAAATTCCTGCCATTGAACCTCAAATGGAAATTGTTACTACCATTAATTGTATACTGTTAAGCCTCATAATTAATCCTCAAATGAAACTTTACGTGCCTCAAATGGAACTTTACTGCAACTCTAGTTGACCTACAAATCATCCTCAAATGGCTATTTGAGAAATCTACGATTGAGCCTTAAGTTATCCTCTATTATGAACTCCAATAGAACTTCAAATGACTCTTTATAAAGACATACGATAGAGTCTTAATTAAAACTTCCATACGACCTACCATTGAGACTCAAAGGAAACAGTATAAAAATCTTTAATTTAGCCTCAAATGATACTTTGTAAAGGCTCATAGTTAATCTTCTACTTCATGAGCCGCCGCCGTTTTCATTGGCTCACAACGGCTCAAAAGCAGCCGCCGAAATTTTTTAAATTTTTATTCCAATTGGCTCACAATGGCTCAAAATCAGCCGCCGAAATTTTTTAAATTTGTATTCCAATTCAACAAGAAACACAGTTTTCTATCTTATTCGAAGAAGTGAATGTAGTGGCTCCATCTGTTATTATAATTTTACTTAAATATCATAAATTTATTCGAATTAAGGATAATAGAATGTATAAAAATGAATTAATAATTATCAAGTGATGAAATCCTCACTTCTATTTCAACTACTTCAAGTTTTTTGTAAATGGGGAGCACCCGGGCGGCACAATGTAATATTTACTAAATCGCAGCTGGAAATTTTGCTACCGTCGAATTTGTTTAATTTGCGCCGCCGACTAAAAAGTGCTGCGCCGCCGCCACCGAAAAATTTGCCTCGGCTTGTTTCTCTGGGCCCAAATGGGCTGTCAATCCACAATTGAGCCTCCATTTCAACTATTTAAAGACCCTACAATTACATCTCTAATGGGATCCTAATGGGATACGATTGAGTTTCCAATGAGACTTTCTAAAGAAGCAAAATTTAACGTCTTATGCGACTTTATTGAGATCCATTATTGAGCCCCAAATTTGAAATTATAAGTAACCACAAAGCGGACTAATAATAAGACTTTATGAAGACTTTATGGGATCATATAAAAACCATGTTTGATCCTCAAACTTGACCATATAAATACTATGTTTGGACCTGTGATTGAGCCTTAAAAAGACAATATCAATAACAACGATTGAAGCTTAAATTAGTCTACATAGACGCCTGATTAAATCCTAAAAAAAAATCTTATTAACTACTTAATTCTTCTATATATTTTCTGAAGCTTTTTGAAGTTAAATAAAGATTTATGAAGACTTAAAATAGGACCATTAAAGGCCACGAGTGAGCTTAAAACGCAGCCATATAAAAGCATACGATTGAGCCTTTAAATGAACAATTTAAAGTCCCATAATTGGAGATAAAATAAGACAAAGAAAAGCTCAAAATAAAACTTTTTATTAACTACCTATACCATATCTAAATTCTCCTAAAAACATCTCTTTTATTTACTTTTAAATTCTACCCTCAAATTTTATTTAAAAATCACTAATATCATTCACAATTTATTTCCCTTCCTAAACGGAAATATTGTCCCATTTTTTTTTTTCGATTTCTTGTAAATTTAAAATTTCTTCATAACTGCCAGCCATTTGATATTTACTTACCAAGTGGTTTAACTCCCATTTAAATATATTTGCAAGCAATAATAAAAGTAGTTGTAAAATTGTTGAAAGTAAAAGTTTCTTTTACACAACTTTTTCGAATTTAAAATATGCCATTGCTGATTCTAAACCATTCTCCTCTCCTCCCATATTTCTGACCCATTTGTCTAACTCAAAACCAGACAATCTATAAAAATTTTATTCGAAATGCATCGTAAGAAATGCAAGAAAAATTACTAACAAATTCTAAGTAACGAAACGATATTTATGCTGGCAATTGTGGTTTGTTTTCTTTTTATTTTTACTTCTGGTATTATAATGCATATTTCTTGCAAGTTTTATGCAACAATATAAATGATATGCATAAAATGATAGCAAAACAACAGCAACAACAAGAAAAACAATAATAAATACAAAAAAAACTATACTCATCATGAACAACAATAAGTAAGAGCATAAGAGTGTTTTAAAGGCAATAAATAATCCTAACTAAAGGTTAAAGTTCATTGAAATTCATTGAAAAACTTAAAGCTTGAGCAGGAATTGTTGAAAAAAAAAAAAACTGTTTTTGAAATTTAGGTCAATATAATTTTTATTTTTTAATATTGTTGGAGTAGTTAAGACACACACACTTAAACAGTTTTATGTTGACAGGCGAAATTTATGAAATAAAATTAAAATCTATTGATGTGCGTGTGTGCATGTCATAGGGAGGAGAGCACTTAATGCGTGTGCCACAAGCTTTCAGTTAATTTAGGTTGTTAACTTGGCGCGTAAATTGAATTGTCAATAAAGTGAATCGAGTTTAGCGCGGAGAAAATACAGATGCTAAATATTTGTAAATTACAGTTAATGCATATTTGTAAGCTAAAAGTTTTTGGAAAAGGAATTTTTAACATTACAAAAGGATTAAACTGTTATAATTCTTATTAAGGTAAAAAGATGGGCAAAAGTAAATTACTACAAAATTTCTTAGGGGCTATATTATAGTCAATACTATAGGCTAGGCTATAGTTATTAATATAGACTAGATTATAGTTAATAATATAGACTAGATTTTAGTGAATACTATAGAATAGACTATAGTCAACACTATAGAATAGACTATAGTCAATACTATAGACTAGACTATAGTCATTACCATAGACTTGACTAAATTAAATAATATAGACAACTTTAGTCAATACTACAGACTAGACTATTATTAATACCATAGACTAGACTATAGTCAATATTGTAGACTAGACTATAGTCTACAGTATTGACTATAGACTCGCAAGGGTATTCTCAGGAGAAAATTACGGGAGTAACGACCGCGCGGACCCTAGTTATGGCAGGAGTGGAGAGTGCGCCGAAATGGTTACTAGTGCTATGTAGAGTGCTGTAACAGGGCGAGCGGATACCGCCCTTAATCAGGTAACCCACCATAAGGGTGCTCTCAAGAGAGGTATAGTATGGACAGTAGCGACTCCGTTGTTTTCTCTAGTTCCAACATAGGAGTCTATTGGATACAAAGGAACCCGCCGAAAAGTATTATGATCAAGACCAGTACGGTTTTAATTATGACATTTTTGGAAATAACGGTTATGAATAGACGCTTTCCGGGCTGACAGTTGTGGTATTCTGGGACTTTAGTACACAGGAGTGATATTCTATGGAAATGGCTTCCAGCTGTACAACTGCCTCCGTCCCAATAAAATTTGGCAATTCTCAAATTGTCACCATTAAGTTGGCGATATAGGTTCGGATAACATTAACCGATTAATGCGGAACTGGATCTGGCAGAAGGTCTCATAAGGACTTTATGTCAACCCTTGCATGGCCTCTCTGCTTGCAAAAATAACCATGGGATCTTTACGCGACTGTACAACAATTAGAGATGAGCAGCAACAACATCAACAACAACAGCGACAACCAAAGAGTTAGTAGAGCAGATGGAAGAACAAAGAAGTAAGACTGAATCACCCAATGCCATTACGAAACAGGGTGAACTTATTTCCTCTTTAATGGAGTTCGTGAAAACGAAAAATAATGTGCACCACACAATTAAGAAACAGGTTCGAAAAATAAGAGTTACCTATAATACGGCACTCGATGAATTACGTGGAGAAAGAATGGGTGCTTCCCAAAAAGCTGAGCAGGCAACTCAAACGTCTTCAAAGTTACCCAAGGCTAATAGAGTAGCTAACAAGCGGAGCCGCGACTAAAATGAGGAGTCATCAAAAACTAAAAGAAGAAGAAGCAGCTGTCGAATCTTGAAGTAGAGAAAAATGGTCCATCGCCGGTACAACAAGGCCAGGAGGACACCAGACCATCATCTAATTGGACTAAAGTGGAAAAAAGTAAGAAAACAAGGCCAAACGCCATAATAATCTCGGCAAATGGTGAAACGACATACGCGAATATTCTGTGTAAGATAAAGGCAGATCCATGTCTACAGGATTTCGGTGGAAACGTCCGTAAAATTTGCAGGACACAAAAAGGCGAACTTCTGCTGGAGGTTAATGCTTCCAGCAAGGAGGAAACAGGTAAATTCAATGAGCTAGTTGGAAAAACCCTGAAGGGAAGGCTGAAATTAAGGCCAGAGTGAGCGAGACATTATAGAGTGCAAGGACCTCGATGAAGTAACAACAGAAGGTAATATTTGTGCAGCATTGGAAGAACAGCTTGGCATCTCTGGGTAGGAGAAGGGTGTGGTGAAGAACATGCGAAAGGTGTACGAAGGATCGGATTCTCCTCGAAGCCTTCACCCACTTGGATCTCGTTCTCTGTAACACTGGGGATATACAGACCTTCAGAAGAGGTGATACCGGATCAGTAGTTGATTTAATTTCGTAAGTCCAGCCTTGGCAAGGGTCTTTTACTGAAGTGTTAGTGAACACTAACTCACAGCGACCACCAGGCTAACTAACTGATGACTAACTCGAGAAAACGTTCCGTACGACTCGTTGTGCTCAGGATAAACTGGACTCTGAAATATTTTTGGGAGAATTTGTATCTAATTTACCGGAGGAAGCAACCCAAATTTCATGTTCCCATATTATGGTTGCTCTGAGGAAAGTATGTGATGCAGCAATGCCTGGGAGAAGGCAGTAAAAAATAGGAAACCGAACTATTGGTGGAATTCGCAAATAGCGGAACCCAGAAAAAAATGTCTTAAGCAAGAAGAAAAGGGGCAGTTCAATACAAGAATCTGATACGAGGCGACAAATGTACAAATCATCTAGGCTTGAACTTCAGATAGCTATAAGGAGAAGTAAACAGCAGAATTTCAGACAATTATGTAGGGAAATCGAATTGAATCTATGGGGAGATGGATAAAGAATTGTAATGTCTTGCCTTAAAGGCCAAAGGACTCCACAGGTTACAGTTATTACACTGGATGTTAAAAACTCATTCAATAGTGCATGATAGAACCATATTTTGCTATCCCTTAGGAACCTCGAAGTCCCTAATTACATAATAGAAATACTTGGCGATTATTTTACTAATAGGACACTTTGGTACGATACAGATATTGGAATGCGACACTACCAAACCTCTGCAGGAGTCCCTCAAGGATCGGTTTTAGGTCCCTTGCTATGGAAGCTAAATATACCCGACAAGGCTAATATTACCGGATTTGCTGACGACTTGCTATCGTTGTTTGTGCACGCTTCATAGGCGAAGTAGAAATGTATACAATTAGGATAATAAAATCCTGGATTGCTGAAATAGGATTAGAACTTGCAGATCATAAAACGGAAGCAGTATTAGTAGCGGCCGGACAAAAAGGGAAGAAATAAAAATAAAAGTGGGGACGGCGTGTATAAGATCGATCGGAGAATTTAAATATTTAGGAGTTATGATCGACTCAATTTTAAGACCCATATGGATTATGCATGTAAAAGGGCGTCGATGGTGAACAGTGCCCTCATCTAAATCATGCTAAATATCGGGGGACAAAGACAAAGCCTAAGGTTTTATTATACGGCGCACCTATTTGGGCGAGATTCATTAGAGGCACATCTCGCGGGGATGTAATCTCCATATTTAGACAGTGTTGTCTTAGAGCAGAGAAAGGTGCCCATATCACTCAGGAACCGAGCGTTTTCGGCATTTTCACATACACAATAAGAATATTAACGAAGATAAACAATTGAGTATGAATATAAAACAAAAAATAATTTAGTTGTGTTCTAGCTTTCAACAAAGCAAGATCATATCGCATGGTTAAGCAAATACAAAAACAAATCACATAACGAAGAGAGCAAGAAAAAATTATTATTTTTTTTGTGTGCTAGATATAACAAACACATTCGCAAAAAGCGTAAACAAATAAAATACACAAACACATTAAAATGTTTATGTCCCTCTTTTTGCCCTTCATTGTCTTAGAGTATGTAGTGGCTACAGGACAATATCACTAGAGGCAATATGCGTAGTTGCTGGAATTATTACCCTAGATATGGCTTCAGACGAGGCCAACAGAGTGTATACAACGAGAAAATCGAACAGCGAGCAAAATCGACAGAGGAAACATCTGGAGCGCAACGAAACTATATCCAATTGGCAGAGAAGATAGGAATTTGCACAAAAAGGATGATGGATATTCAGATTAATACCTCTGATAAAACCATGGATGGATCGTAAACACGGTGAAGTTCATTACCATCTCACTTAGTTCTTGACGAGACATGGTGGATATAGAAACTACCTCTATAAATTTGGGCTTGATGAGTCGCAAAACTGCCCAACTTGTACGGACGCGGAATATGCAGAACATGTCGTATTCAAATGTCCCCGAATTGATGATATTAGAAGCGCATTGGAAACTAAACTAGGAAGTCCAATTACACCTGAAAATATTGTAGGATTTATGTTAGCCTCAGAATTTCTAATTTCGTAATATAGATAAATATGTTGCTGCGAATTGAGAAGGACAGACGCAAGGCAAAAAGAGCTAGCTTGATGGAAGCAGAAGTAGCGTAAGCGCTAACCAGCCCCGAGAAGTAATACCTAAAGACAGTCCCGCGAAAGGTCGTGCTTGTTTTCCAATACGGGTTGGATATTTTGAAGACTCCACACCTCAAAAAAAAAAAAAAAAAAAAAAGACTATACTATAGTCCATACTATAGACTATAGTCGAAACGATTGACTTAAATATAGTCGATACTATTGACTTGATTATAGTCAATAATATAGATTTCTAATTTCGTAATGTAGATAAATATGTTGCTGCGAATTGAGAAGGACAGACGCAAGGCAAAAAGAGCTAGCGTGATGGAAGCAGAAGTAGCGTAAGCGCTATCCAGCTCCGAGAAGTAATACCTAAAGGCAGTCCCGCGGAAGGTCGTGCTTGTTTTCCAATACGGGTTGGATATTTTGAAGAAAAAGACTATACTATAGTCCATACTATAGACTATAGTCGAAACGATTGACTTAAATATAGTCGATACTATTGACTTCATTATAGTCAATAATATAGATTAGACTATAGTCAATACTATAGACTTGACTATTATCGATACTATAGACTAGACTATGGTCAATATTATAGACTAAACTATGGTCAATATTATAGACTAGACTATAGTCAATACTATAGACTAGACTATAGTCAATACTATAGTCAAAACTATAGACTAGACTATAGTCAATACTATAAACTAGACTATAGTCAATACTATAGACTAGACTATAGTCAATATTATAGACTATACTATGGTCAATATTATAGCCTTGACTATAGGCAATACTATAGACTAGACTATAGTCAATACTATAGTCAAAACTATAGACTAGACTATAGTCAATACTATAGGCTACACTATAGTCAATACTATAGGCTAGACTATAGTCAATACTATAAACTAGACTATAGTCAATACTATAAACTAAACTATAGTCAATACTATAGACTAGACTATATTAAGTACTATAGCCTTTACTATAGTCAATACTATAGACTATAGTCAATATTATGGTCAATATTATAGACTATACTATGGTCAATATTATAGCCTTGACTATAGTCAATACTATAGACTAGACTATAGTCAATACTACAGTCAACACTATTGACTAGACCATAGTCAATACTATAGGCTAGACTATAAACTAGACTATAGTCAATACTATAAACTAGACTATAGTCAATACTATAGACTAGACTATAGTAATCAATATTATAGCCTTGACTATAGTCAATACTATAGACTAGACTATAGTCAATACTATAGTCAAAACTATAGACTAGACTATAGTCAATACTATAGTCAAAACTATAGACTAGACTATAGTCAATACTATAGTCAAAACTATAGACTAGACTATAGTCAATACTATAGGCTAGACTATAGTCAATACTATAAACTAGACTATAGTCAATACTATAAACTAGACTATAGTCAATACTATAAACTAGACTATAGTCAATACTATAGACTAGACTATAGTAAGTACTATAGCCTTGACTATAGTCAATACTATAGACTAGACTATAGTCAATATTATAGACTAGACTAGGGTCAATATTATAGACTATACTATGGTCAATATTATAGCCTTGACAATAGTCAATATCATAGCCTTGATAATAGTCAATACTATATAGACTAGACTATAGTCAATACTATAGTCAAAACTATAGACTAGACTATAGTCGAAACTATAGACTAGATTATAGTCAACACTATAGACTAGATTATAGTCAATACTATAGCCTTGACTATAGTCAATATTATAGACTAGACTATAGTAAATACTATAGACTAGACTATAGTCAATACTATAGACTATAGACTAGACTATAGTCAATACTATAGACTAGACTATAGTCAATACTATAGACTAGACTATAGTCAATACTATAGACTAGACTATAGTCAATATTATACACTAGACTATAGTCAGTACTATTGACTAGACTATATTTAATACTATTGACTAGATCAGGGGTTCTCACAAGATCTTTCTTCGCGACCCCCTTTTGACATTGCAATGGAAGCGCGACCCACTAAAATTTTTGACTAGTTTAAAATTTAGATAAAATAATTCAAAAACAAAATTAATAATTGCGACATTGTTTTTGCTTCATGATATCTTTAATATTAAGAGACTTTTGCGTAAAATGCAAAACTACTCAGCAAAAAAAAAAAAAAAAACAACCATAGAATTCAATAGGATCCTGAACTTGTGATCCAGAAGTAGTGCAAATTCGGATCATTTCCAATAAATTCAACATAGGCTTGTGATAGGATGATGTTCTCTTTTTTGATACCTATTCACTGAATAGGAAGTTATTGTATATAAACCAATATATTTTTTTAATAAAATTAATTTTTCATAACAAATAAAAAAACAAGATGTTTTGAATAAATTTTCAATTACATCTTTGGATGTTGTTATATTAATTACTTTGGAAGTAGTGAAAAAAAATGACATATTTATTTTTGCTGGGTAGCATTATTCTCTGCGTTGTTGTTGATGAAAATTGTTCTAATACTTTTAGGACGGGGAACTAAAATGCTTTTAAATCTGCTGATTCAAATAAAAATTTAAAACATGAGTTACATTTTAATTCTTTTTGAAATGAGTCTGGTATTTTATCGATATTCATATTAAAAAGAAACTACTCTGCGAAGTTTTGTGTACTTTGCATTGAGATGTCGCACCACTCGGGCAAATTCTAAAAATATTTTACACAGGAATTTTATTCTATGGTTAAAATTTCAAAAGAGCACTGAAACTTTATAAGAAAACTTCTTGGTATAATAAATTTACAAAAAAATAAATGTAGGTTTTCAATTAAGAAATTTATAGATTTTTAAAATTAAAATGAACTATTTATCTTTTTAATTAAACGTTTCCACATCGCCACGTCATTTTTATTTTGTTTTGAAACTAATGCTAGTTGATTCTTAAATGAACTCATTAGAAAAAAATATATATTTACTTTTGTCATTAATTTAGGGATGTTCTGTATAAAGATATCTTTCCATTTTAAATAGTTTCATGCTTTCATTGAAATTTGTATTTAAACTTCTGCATAATATTTACATTAAAAAATTGTGTGTTCAAGAATATTTTTCAGGATCTCTTTGCGACCCCTCTCGAATGTCCTTACGGACCCCTTGTGGGTCGCGGACCCCCATTTGAGAACCGTTGGACTAGATTGTAGTTAATACTATAGTCAATATTGTAGACTATAGTCAGTACTAGAGGCTAGAATACAGTTAATACTATAGACTAGAATATACTAGTCTATTATAGACTAGATTGTAATTAAGAATTTTGACTAAAGTCTAATCTATAGACTTTAGTCAAAATTATAGACTAGTTAATACTAAAGACTAAACTATAGTCAAGCTTATAGATGGATTGAAGACTAGACTATTAAAAGGGAATTATTATTAAAGTAAACATTATGGACTATAGTGTAGTCTAGACTATAGACTAATTGTAGTAAAAAGTAGAGACATACTAGAGCTAAACTTTTTTTTTTTTTTTTTTTCACTTACCTATTTTTTTCTCTTTGTATTTTTGTCTATATTTATTTATTTGTTGAATATTTTAAATTTTACTTACTGCTTCATTAAATTAGTTGTTGGGCACACATTAGTGGCCTTGTTGTTATGTGTTATATATCTGAGACCATCTTGCCAACGCTTTAGTTTTTTTGTTTAAAATTTTATTAATTGAGTGGCGTTAATAGATTGATAATGGTGCATTTTTTCAATTAAAATTAAGTTGTTAATTGTTTTTTAAAAGAAAAGAAGAGTAGGTGCAGTTTATTTCAAATAAAATTAAGAACAGACATGCAATAATATTTAGAGAGAAAGAAAAAAATAAAATTAAATATTTACAAAATAAAATATTAGAAAAAAGAGAACTTAAAAATAAAATATACCTACATAAAATTATTTTAATATATATATTTATAACATATTTTGAAAAAGTTTTTTTGTTATATAAAATATTATATAAAATTGAAATTAATATTTAGGAGTAATTTATGTAACACAAGCCTAAAGTTGAGGAAAATTTTTAGAAAATCCAGAGTTCGAAAGTAATAATTTTTTGGGTTTAAATTAAATATCTTTAAAATCTGTTTGGTTTTTTTTTTTTTATATTAATATATTTTAAAATGAAAAATTATTTGTTTTATAGAATATGAATTTAGAGATTAAATTTTAATATTTTATTTAATTTTTTTTTTTTTTTTATAAAAGAATTACCTTTAAAAAAGTCTCTTTAGCAGAATTTTATTTAGAAGGTTTTTAGATTGTAAGAATTTTATTTAGCAAAATTTCTTTAGTAGAATTTTGTATAAAATAATATAAAGAATTTTGTGTAAATTCTTTAACTAGAAATGGTGGATTATTTTCCCCTTTTGTTTTTTCGAATCTTGATTCCTTGGGTGTCAAAAGTTTGCGTGTTAATAATTGCTAGGAGTTTTAATTGTTTTATTCGCTTATTTCTTTTTTTAGCTGCGAACATTTTTAGAAAATAATTCAATTATTTACACTGAAATTAAATCATATATTAGATGTTAACAATATGGCAACACTTATGTCACAATAAACACACAACACAATAGATTAAACGTCAAAATGTAAAAACAAAGAAACATACATGCAAACACTAGAGGAAAAAACAATAACTAAAATAATAATGTTAATTTGACATGCAACATTGGGTTAGTAAAACTTGTCTGCAAAGGAAGTGTGAACGAACGCTTAAAAGTATGCTTCAAAGGAAGTTAATTTAAATTAGAATTTTATTTATATATTTGCCACATGCTCTTTTTTTTGTTTTGTGCTAAAAAAGAAGGGTGGTGCTGCTGTTAGAATAAATAAAAACTTACTGCTTTTTTAAACACATCATGGGACAAATATTATTGGCCTTAACATTGTGGGTAATTTTACGTATGCCATTTAACCAAATCTAAAAATTTAAAAAAGGAAGATTTAAAGCTTTAAAAAAGTTTATTTTAATTTAAAAATAAAAAAAAAAATAATAATTGTGTTAATTTTTTGCTTTCTTTTATTAATATTTTTGTAATTTATTTGGTTTTCTTTTATTATATTTAATTTGTTTCTAATCACTATCCTTTTTCCTTTATTTTCTCACCACTATTGGTTTCCCTAGTTATTTGTTTTTGTGGTTAAATTTATATAGTTTGAATACTTTCACTTGCTCTGCTTTATTTATAACAATAGTAGTTTTTCTTTTTCAATTGCTATTGTTTGGCTTTTCATGTCTCTTGTCTAACTGTCAAATATATTTCCTTCTCTCTCTCTCTCTCTCTGTTCTTGTATTCTTTCTAAAAAAGTCCTTTGTTTGGTTTAAAGCAAAGTTTAATAAAATTTATATACTTTACATTTGTTTTCAAAAAAGTTTTTTCTTCTATTTGCTAAAAAATTACTTATTGTTCAAATCGTTTTCCTCCTCCGCCCTTATACTTTGCTTTATGATCTGGCATCTTGGTTGACTGGTCTAAATATATTTTTGGTTGTAAGTAGTTTTCAAGAAAATAAAGTTTTTGCATTTTTTTTTTGTAAAACTTTTAAATAAAATATTATTTTCTTTTGTATTTGTAATGATTTAAATTAAATTAAGTTGAAAATTAAATTAAACAGACAAATAAAATGTTTTTTGGGGGCGTAAAATGTCAAGAGAGTGAAAGTAACAAATTGAATTGGTATTTGCCTCTTTTCCTTTTCTTATGAAATTAATAAATTTTTACAATGAAATTTGTTAGAAATAGTCTGAAAAATATAAAATTACTAGCTTATCTTGGTGCTCTTCGCTACCCCTTCTGGTGCCATAACTAATATTTACTTAATATGGGGTCTAAGTACTACTCCCACTCAACTTACCCTTCCTATTCAAAATTTGAAATGAAAAATGTTTCAACAACTTTTTAATACTTTCAATAAGTATTTAGATATGCAAAAATTAATTTATTTGCTTTGTTTTGTATAGGCGCTACACCTGGCCCTAATCATCTTATTCTTTAGATATATCATTAATAATGTTTGATTATATAGGGGCTACCCCTTCCCCTAGTCCTATCCGTTTTAATCTTAAATTATGGAGGTTGATGAGTAAGTTATTTCTAAAAAATGTTAAGACTTTAGCTGTATTAGTTCTTAAGATATACGATATTTTGATTGTGTGGGGGCTACATCCCCCTAAAGCTGATCAACCTATTTTCATCTAAATTGTTGAATTTGATCAGAGAATTATTAACATATTATTTTTTTTTTTTTGTATGGGGTACATTTCCCCCTGTTCTTATTGAAAAATAAAGCAGCCTATTTTACTTTCGGGGTATTCAGGATGATGCTGTGAAAACTTTTCTCTGTTGGATGAAGACGTCCCATAGTAACTCGTTTCATTAGCAAAAATACAAAATTAATAATTTTGAGAAAGTTTACATTTATCTGAAAGCTAATAATATGAGCTTTTTAAAAATGTATAGACCATATTTTTAGAAAACAAAATTATGCCACTAGAGGTCGTTAAAATCAGCTGATATATAGCAAAAAAAAAAAAAAAAATGGATATTGAAAAAAAAGTAATTTCGATTATTTCGTGAATTATTATCAAAAAGTTTTTAGCAAATTTGGATTTCATTAAAATTCAATTTACAGGAAAAATTAAAAAAATTTACTAAATTTGAAAAACTTAAAAAAAAGTATACATTTACAAGAAATGTTTCATGGAATTTATTATACTTAAAGAGATTTTCGGACTTTAAGTGAGAGCTATGGCTAATTTAAACTAGTGAATATCAAGAAAATATGTATATTTAAGTTAGCGACTTGCATTTCGTTCAGACAGACATCCTTAAATTCCATATTTCCATATTTCTGAAACATTCTGAGTCTAATACTTTATTGTGAGAGTCTTATGTATTTGCGGACAACGGTAAATCTTGCTAGGGACTGGTATTCGGGAACTGCAGTAACATTTAAAAGTGTCCATGAATGGGTGCAATTAATGAAATAAGTATAACCTAGTACTAGACTACGAACAATGACTTTAATCTTACAACTTCGTTCTGATAGATCCACTTGCTAAGAAAAAAATGCTGCTCAAGAATCTGGACTTGGCAGTCGAACTTTATTTGTACCAAATTTGATCATCAGGTTAAAATTTATGAAAATAATTTTTGAGATAGGAGATATGGTCAAATATGGATCGATTTTCGCAATGTCAATTGCCGTAATGAATTTTGTATAAATGCAGCATTTGTAAAATATTTTGAAACCCATTTCATTTTATAGTGGCTTTTTAAAAAAAGTTTAATCATTTTTTTTCCCCAAAATGTGCCATTTCAAACAAATGTTTTGACCCGAACTTCGATCTCAGTATTAATAAGAATATTTTCGTATAAAACTTGAAAGATGTTTTCGTTTAAATTAAGTCTACTATTCCTTCCCAGCAAAAATTTTTTAGGTACTGGTAAGCAATGCAAAATTATTCATGCCTGCCGATAGCACATCATTGATGCGCATTTGAGTAAGCTATAAAAGGAAGCGAGAAATTTACATTGGGCTCATATTTTTTTTTTTTTTTTACCAAATTACAATCTGCATCCTCTCTCGCTTACGTGGATGCAGGATTGTAAGCGAATGACTTTCTTCTCCCCATTTTTATTTACAATTTAATACAAAAAGTTCTGCTAAGTTAGATGATGCAATATTTTCAATTGAGTTGATTAGTTGTGATCGAACGTTCAAAGTGTTAAGAGGTAAGTTTGTTCGTGAAAGTCGGAAAAAATAATGTACAAAAATTGTAAGTAAAATTTTATTTATTTTAAATAACTATTATATTAACAAAATAATATTATTTATTAAATTAATAAAGCTCTAAATATGTATTTTGTTTTTAGTTTTCTTTATAATATACAAGAAATGACATGTTTTGTAACGTATTTTGTGTTTTATTACTTTTTTTTAATTTTCAGTTTGACTTGTTTTGAAGAAATTTTGTGTTTTTGTTTTTATACGATTAGAAAAAAAAAAAAAAAAAATACGATTAGAGAAGAAACAATGGGTTATTTATTTTTTTAATATACGGTACGTATAACATAATCTTATGTTTTTGTGTTAATTTTTTTCTATTAAGTAATATATCTTTTTATTATTATCATTTTTTTGCAGATTAAATAATTAAGGATTCCCCCAATAAAAAGGCCTGTTGATGATCTGATTTAAAAAATTTTAGATTTTTCTTTTTAAATTTTTATAAAACAAATCAAATAGAAAATAATAATAAATAAAAATAATATTTTTTATAAATGCATTATTTTAATTCAAGGCATGATTTCACAGCTTCTGGGATCTCTAAAAGATGCACATAAAAGAGGGATGAAATTATCACATCTATGATGCCTTAAAATGCGCATAATAAAGGCATGTATGAACCTAATACGTAGCGCAGCACAGAGCCCTACCAATTGGGACATCACGAACAAAAATTATGCCTTCTTGAAGCAGGTTGGTAAGGGAGAGTTCTTTTATCTCTCCCTTACAAACCTGCTTCTGGGTATGCAGCAATTTTTGCTGGGGATACAAGCCGATCGTCTCCAAGCCGGTTTTGAGCCGTCGCCGTGTAATTTTCTTTTTTTAATACAAAATTAAGAAAATATTGGATCAAAAAAAGACTAAAACATTTAAATTAGGTGTAAAAATATTACAGGTGTTACAATAGATAAAACAAATTTCATTCAGGATAATTATTACTAATTTATTTATTTATTTAATCTTTAATTTCGGTATTAATTTCGATTTAACTATATTTTTAAAACATTAAAAATCATACTTTATGAATATTTAAAAAAAATATTCATAATTTTCGATTCATGTATCAATATTTAGTACAGGCTTTTTGAAATAAAAAGCTATTTTTAAAACCGGTCTGCTCGATATTCGAAAAATGAAAATTTTGAATAAACCGACAGCACATTGACTGAAAAAAAAAAAAACGGTTTTAAAACCGCTTGGAAAACCGAGTCGATCACTCTAATGGGAACGAATGTGTGCCGGTTTTTTCTGTCGGTCAACCGGTTTTTTTTAATGTTAATACTATTACTTTTTTTTGTACTAAACAGTCTATATTTTGCATTAAACAAATCAATTTGTTTGAAAATTACAAATTTTGAAAATTTTTTTAATAGTTTTCATACAAAATTGGAAATTTTTTCCTGAATGTTTATGCTGAAGAAATGAACTCAATCGGTCCATTATTAGTAATCGAGATATCGGTCAAAACGCATTATTGTCTGATCTCCAATCCTATATAAGCTGGGCACTTGCTTATATAGATCGGCCACAAATATTCTTAAATCTCGGTTTTTTGAGTCAATCAAGTCGGTTCATAAACAACCAAGTTATTGGGATATCTTTTTTATTTATTTAATGCACGCTTCTCTTATAGTTGTTGTTTGCAGGGGTATTGAAAAAAAAAAAAAAAAAACAATAAACTGAGACATATGCCTTAGTTTATTGTTGTTTTTTTATACCCTTCACCAAAGGTGTAAAGGGTATATATAAGTTTGTCATTCCGTTTGTAATTCCCACAATTTTCGTCGGAGAGCAAAAAAGTTGACATTTTCGGGATCCTTGTAAGAAGTGATGACGATAGGACCATGTCCGTCCGTCCGTCCGACCGTCCGTGTGTCGGTTGAAATGGCGTTTATGAAGTCCACCGATAACTGACATATATAATATATATATCAAATGATCGGAAATGCTTTCGAGAATTTTGCTATTGGAATTCAGCAAGATCGGTTCATACAATGCGGAGATATGTTAAAAAAACCGGTTTTTGGAACCGGTTTTCCAGTTTCTGAAGCCTCTGTATATACTAGGGACTTCGTTTTTACAAATAAGTCTCGGACATTTTTTTCTGAATTTTTGTTCTGAAAAAATTAAATAAATCGGTTCAATAATAACTGAGATATCGGACAAAACGCATTTTTTATTTTTTGAAGCCCTGGTTTAAGCTATAGATTTTTATTTTTATACAGATCGGTCACAAATATTTTTATAAAATTTCGGTTTTTTGAATCAGCAGGATCGGTTTATAAATGGCGGAGATATGCTTTAAAAACCGGTTTTTGGAACCGGTTTTTCAGTTTCTGAAGCCTCTGTATATACCAGGGACTTCGAATTTTTAAAGGGGGATCGGAAATTATTTTCTGAATTTTTGTTCTGAAAAAATGAAATAAATCGGTTCAGTAATAACTGAGATATCGGGGAAAACGATTTTTTTATTTTTGAAGCCCTTGTTCAAGCTACAGATTTTTATTTTTATATAGATCAGTCATAAATGTTTTTATAAAATTTCGTTTTTTTTAATAAACCAAATTCGTTCATAATCAACAGAGTTATGGCCCAAAAACAAATCTGTTAAGAATATAAATACACACACAAACATGTATATTAAGCATTGTAATGACTATTAGTGACGTTTTTTGTTTTTTGTATAGACAAGTAGTTTAGTTAGAAACAGCAGTCATATAATGAATAACAGTGTTGTTGTTGTTCTTTGTATATGCAGTCTGTACAAAAATAAATAGATATGGAATTGTTGTTGTTTATTTTTTAAAACTAAAACATATCTGTTAAGAATATACATAAATACATACACAAACATGTATATTAAGCATTGTAATGACTATTAGTGACGTTTTTGCCTATAAGACAAGTAGTTTAGTTAGCAACAGAAGTAATATAATGAATAACAGTGTTGTTGTTGTTCTTTGTATATGCAGTCAGTTTGTATATACACACATAAAAAAATAAATAAATATGGAATTGTTGTTGTTTATTTTTTAAAAGCAAAGCCTGCTATGATTGTTTTTTTTTTTCATATTAAAATTTTCGTAGTTTGAAAAATATTTAGATTTAAATATGTGAAAATATGAAAGCATACGTTAAGGCGAAAATTTTATTATTTGTCGGTAATATGGTAATATGATGTCGATAAGATAGTAAGATGGTAATATGGTGAAGGGTATCAAAGATTCGGCACAGCCGAATCTTTTTTCAATTTCATTTTTTTTCAGACCTACAGGGGGCGAGTCCACAGGGTCCCTAAGTTGGACACCTTCAAAAAATGAAATGGAAGTAATTATGGGATTTTGGAACGGATGTTCCTGAAATTTTTCATGGTGATAGTAGAGGTGTAGGCGAGTTTAATTTTTTAGGTTGGACCATATAGACCTACAGGGGGCGAGTCCACTGGGTCCCAAATTAGGACACCTTGGGTATACAATTTATTAAAAACTATCCTGAATCTTTATATCTGAACCGATTTCAAAGATTTTTTCGTTTAGTAAATATTTTTGAATGAGATATTACACCTAAGTAGATTTTTTGATGCTTAATTTCAAGCGCTATTCACTTTTTTAAATTTCTTGACAAAAATCTCGCAATTTCCAAAAAACTTAAAAAAATTTCCAAAAATGGGATTTTTTATTTTTTTCGAATTTCGGTTTTTTAAAAAATGTTTTATATGTAAACAATATTTCTTCTGCAATGAAGTTACCAACATTATAACAAAACATAAAGATTTCACTATTTTTCTGCGTGTTGCTTTTTTATGGGTTAACTAATTTTTTAATAATTAAATTATATTTTTACGTTTTAAAAACTCTTCTCACCTTTGCCGTATCGGCATCTGGACAAACGACATGATGATATGTTATATTTATGTAATCTGTATTCGAGCATATAGTTAATGATTTTTTATCCAAAGCTGCCAGATCTGCGCCACATTTTTTTGTCACTTTATCAAGAATTTTGGGATCCTGAAAAAAAAAGAAAGGAAATTAATTTATGTTTTGTACACAGAAAAAATGTTTTCGAAATAATTTCAATTAAAATATTAATCAAAATGATCTCAAATATTTTTATAATTAAGAGCCTAATTTTGTAAAACACTTCCCTTCACTTTTAAAAAATGTTCATGTAAATTGTTTTTGTTTTTCAAAAATTTGTATGAAAATTTTTTCAAAATCGAAGGATTTTAACAAATTAAATTCAAATTTTACAAAAAAATAAAAACCCAATTTCAATTACGAAGGGTTGTTAATCTATTACTTTATTAATTGAAATTCAAACAAACAAATTTTATATTCAATTATTCAAATTATCACTTATTTTTATTTATATTGATTAATTCATTAATTGATGCAATGAAACATAATTAAAAACCAATAAATTGTTTTATTTTAGTAATAAATATTAAAATATTTGAATTTTGATTACCTGAATAATTAATACAATTAAATCGTTTAATAGATATTCTTTTACTTTATTAATTGAAATTCATTCATTAATTAAAAAAATTTTATATTAAATTATTCAAATTATCACTTATTTTTATTTATTTTTAATTAATTTATTAATTGATACAATGAAAAATAATTGAAAGCCTATAAATTGTTTTATTTTTAGTAGAAAATATTAGAAAATTTAAATTTTAATCACTTGATTAATTAATACAATTAAAAACATAATTGGGATAGTTTTTATTTTTGATAAATCATTTAATAGATCATATTTTTTTTGTGTAAAATCTTTATTAAAAAAAAAAAAGTAATAATGATGTCAATGTCATTTTATTTAATCTTTAACTTTTAATATTTTTTCTTATGAAATCTATCAAGCAGTGATATGAAAATTGTTTGTTATTTAACACCGGATATTTAGTTAAGAAAAACAACCGGATATAATGACAAGAAGAAAAAAAGAAAAACTGAACTGAACTGAACTAAAAACAAATTTCATCATAACTCTGCTTTAACTTGTATATCCTGTTTTTATTTTATCTTTTCACAACTTTATTGTAACATCATGACATGATAGTAGTGAAGAGATTAAAGTTGACATATTGAAGTGAAAAATATTTTAAAATTTTCTATTTACTTAAAGCAGGGATGATGGTTTTGTTTGTTTGTTGTTAAAATACTAAGAGAAAGTTTTGAAAAAATTACATCAAGGTTAAAAATTGATGGGAATTTTTTCAATAGAATAAAAGCGATTTTTAGTTGTAAACAAATTATGTTTAAGAGAAAAAAATATGGGATAATTTGTTTTCTTTATGTTATACATTTTGTTAAGTTAAACCTCGTATATTATCTTTATACAAATGTACTACAAATTTGCTTTAGAAAATATTTTCTTCAACCAAGGCTACTTGATTTAGGTTACTTGTCTGTCTAGTTATACATACATATGTGTGAATTGTTGTTGTCAGAATTTAAATTGTTTTTAATTAAGTTTTTAATTTTGTAATATCCTGTTAGTCTTTTTTTTATTTTTCCATATTTTAATTTACATGTTTTAAATACATTTAATTGAATTGCATTGCTTTATTTAATTTGTTTAAATTGTAAATTGACATGTATTTGATTATATTTTTTTCAATTTTATAGAGAAAGTAAAATACTTAAACATCAATTTATTTAAAGACTGCTCACAAAAAAATTTAGGGCATACAATTAAGCTATAATAAAAATTAAACCAAAATAAATAAATAAATGAAAAGACGTTATCTTTTAAATCAATTTTGATAAAGCAAGGAACATCGATAGAAATGGTGTTAAGCTTTCAGCATTTTATTGGCTGGAGTATGTAGCTGAAGCTCGAATGGCAATACAATGGGCCAAAGCTTACCACCTCAAGAGTGAAAAACATATGGGAGTTTGTAACTTTTTCAAATATGAACAGATTTTACATATTTGTACTTTTCTAAATTCTTCGATGTTCCTAGTATCATTAGCGGTTTAAAAGTTTCAGACTTATTACCATTTATTTTGCAAATGACCCCCGAAAAATAAATAAAACACCAAAATATGCTTACTAAAATCGGCTTGAAATTCTATCTCCTTTTCTTTGTAATATCGCCGTAAATCCACTACTCAGGGAACTAGATCCACCGAATTTTAAGACTGTCGCCTATGCAGACGATGTTGCGGTGTCTGTATCTAGATAATATGTCTCAGCGCCTGCAAACTGCTCTAGGTCTACACAGTACATGAAGCTCAACTAGTGGTCTTAGCGTAAATCCAGGAAAAACGGAACTTGTCCGCTTCTCTAGAAGATATAAGATTCCATCTTTCCCACTACCACGCCTAAATGGCTTTGAATTGATGGTTAGATAGTGCGAAGTACCTTGGGATTATACTGGACTCCAAACTAACTTGGCTCCAGAAAACACAGGCTAAAGCCGCAAAGATCGGTATTATAAGATATATATATGTAGAAAAGCCATTGGAAAATCCTGCAGAATACGAAATAACTCCTCGACATGGTGATTAGAGCCCATACTTATGTATGCAGAGATAGTATGGTGGAAAGCTATGTAAAAATATACCTACATCGGAATCTTTGAAAGGATTCTGCGTAGTTCAGCGCTACTTGTTACAGGTGCACTCCGTACAACTCCATCGAAAGCCTTGTTCGTTTTAATGAACTGGCTACCAGTGGATCTTATGGTCAAACCTTATCGCCATTATGTCGGCGACAAGGCTCAGGACTATAGGTGCATGGAATAATAGAGGATATGGTTATACGACCGTTTTAAGGTTCCTTGATGACATGCCCTGAAATTGATTATTGCATACCTGTACCTTTTCTTGACAGAGACTTCTCAGTATCAATCTCGACTACTCCGAACTTAGGAGCTGGTTCAGTGCAGGTTTATACAGATGGGTCCACATCTGTTGAAGGGTTTGGGGGGGGAGTCTATATTCCTGCATATAGGAAAAGTATTTCCTTCAAATTGCCAGATCACTGCAACATTCTTCAAGCAGGGATCTCGGCCATAAGGAGAGCGGTAAACTGGTTAATGTACTATAGGGTATTCGGTGTGGATATCCAAATCTGTACAGACAGTCACGCCGCGATTAAATCGCTTTCGGGTGTCTTTTCGACATCCAGGTAGATACCTGAATGCCGGACATCTCTAAACGCGATGGCGAGACATTCAAACCTGGAGCTGGTATGGTTTAGGGGTCATTTAAATACCCCAGATAATCTTATGGCGGACGAACTGACCAGAAACGGTTCTCTCCTTCAATATGAAGATACGAAATAAACTGGTCTGAGTACCGCTTTCTTCATGCAGATCAACAAATTCAGCGAAACTTACGGGGATTGCAAAATATAGATGGACAAATAAGTCCATGTTCATGTTCAACCTCGTGGCAAATATGGCCCCATTATGTTGGATTTCGGTCTAAACTCATCTTGGGACTACCAAGGCACCGGTTATGTATTCTGGTAGCCATTGTCACAGGGCACTGGATTGCTGGTGCGCATGCTAGGAGATTAGGGCTCCCTTTCAACGACTTCTTTAGGAGTTGCTACGATGAGGAAGAGAAAAAGACAGTGGAGCATTCTCTGTGCCACTGTCCAATTTTGACTGAAATAAGGACTGATTTGTGCATGTATTATCAGATCTCTCAGTTATTGACATCAGAGCGGTCAATTCCTTCATACATAGTTCATGTAAATCTTAAAGTCTGTAACGGTTCTGTGTGCACTGATTTTTTCGTGTTCAGTCTTTAGTTTTTTTCTATCTTTTATATGTATTTTATTATAGAAATGTAAACGGATGCTAATTAATTGTTCTGACAGTTTGTTAGTTATGAAAGCAATAAATGAGTTGAAAGGTTAAAGTTAACAGTTGAATGAAGAATAAAAAAAGGGAGTAAAAATAGTTTTGCAAGGAAGCAACACGTGTTACTTTCATATACTACATAATAGAGAAGATGAAGTCTTAGTGCTAAGACAGAGAGAGAACAAAAGATTATAACATGAATATGGTTACGAAATAAAAATTAATTAGTGGGGGATTGATGTGGGAGTAACAAAAGATATTGGAATTTTCTAAAGAATTATTAATACTCAATAGAACTTAGTTTAGAGGAGGTAAAGTTGGGGCTCAAATGGAATTTTATAATAGTCTACAATTAGGTCCACATAATGGCCAAATAATCATTTACTCAAAAGAACTTAAATTAATATCAACTCAATCAGGATTCCAAAAGTCATCCCTCCCATTTAGATCGAATTTCAAATAATGAACCAACTAATCATCTACTACTAAGTCTCACATGGTATAAAATTTAAATCTTCTATAGCATGATTTTAGAAACCTCCCATTGAGTTTTAAATAAGACTTTATGGGATTTTGTATGGACCTAGTATTGAGTTTTAAAAACCTACTAAGATGATGTTTGATGAAGCTTAAAGTTGAACCATATAAAAGCGTGGAAGTTAACTTCAAATAGAATTCTGTAAAGACCTACGATTATCCTCAATTTTACTTTGTAAGGAAATACGATTAAGCCTCAATTTTACTTTATGAAAACCTGCGATTAAGCCTCATTTTAAGCTTATAAAATCTTTCGATTACGCCCTAAATGGGACTCCGTATAAAAACTACTAATCAGTCTTAATTTTATCTTTATGAAGGCATACAGTTGAGCATCAAATGACGACTATGATGGAGCCCTAAATGGTAATTTGTAAAGCACTATGATCGAGTCTTTAATGGGACCCTAAAAAGAGAAACGATTGAGCTTCAAATAGGACTCTAAGAGAATTTTTGATGGAGCTATGCCCCTATTAAGTATAATGATATAATATATCAATCTAATCCGGAGGACTTTTTAAAGTCTTGTTTCAATTTAATATCATTTGAGACTAAGTAGATGTTTGGAAAAAACTCATAAAATTCTATGATTGAGCCTTAAATAAAAGTATAAAAATATGACATTTAGCGTTAAATAGGAACTTTGAGGGACTCAATAAACTCTTATGAATGCACCTTAAATAAGACTTTATAAAGAAATTTTATTTATCCTCAAATGGACCTTTAAAAATAGCACTATTTACCTAAAAGATACTCTATAAAAACCCTACGATTGAGGCTCAAATGAAACTCAAAAAAATACAAAATATTTTCTAAAAAGTTTCATTTTTCAAATTATTAATCAGAATTTTTAAAATTTTATCGACATTTGTGTAAAGCCCAAATTACAATAGCGCGTAGTCAGCAACAGTATCAGCAAAAATTATCAGCTGATCACTGTCAGCACAACATGTTGCTGCCGTTATAATTACAATTCAGCGTAGGCAGCCACAATTTACAACCACCATCTAGCTTTATTCTACTTGTGTATTTTAGCCTCTCATTTATTTGCTCACTCTCTTTGTCTCGCTCTCAATCTAAATGCAGCGCAGTGAATTTAGAAACAGGGCTAAATGAAACAGCACTGCAAACTGCTGCTGACTAAATGTAATCAACACCATATCAAACAGTGCATTCTAAATAATCAGCTGATTATGGCAGCACACACTGCTGCTGACTACGCGCTATTGTAATTTGGGCTTAATGATAAATACCAGGTACAGAAAATAATCATTATTCTTGAAATTTTAAACAAAAAAATCAGATACAAGGAACAACCGGATAAAAGTGTTAAATACAGAAATGTAATCTTCCGGAATGATTTTTATTTTTTTTTTGATTTTTATGAAAAAATCAATATTAATGATTATTTTTGAAAAATAACTGAATGTTAATTAAGTACTGAGATTGATCCTTAATTAGGACTCTTATAATAAGTTTTACAATTGAGCCTCATATTAAGCTTTTTAAAAATATTCGTTTAAACTTTAAAATCTCGCTTTTCCTTCTATATTTATTCATACCCTTATCATCCCACCTTATTGTGGTTCTGTCAAAGTAAAATTAACATTTTCTTTTCAGCTGCAATTTGAAACCATTAAAATTTGTCGTTTTACTTCATTTAGTTACTTATGTATACTTTACTGTTGCCTTTTCTCTTTTTGTCAAATATATATTGAGTATAATTTAGCATTTACATAAACTTGTTAAAAAGTAAAAAAAAAAAAAAAGAATTCATAAATATTTAATGTGCGAAACGTGTTGCCAATTTCAATATAACACGTCAAACTATTTACATTTTAAATGACAAAGAATAAAGGGGACAAATAAATAAAACTTAGAGGGGAAAATGGAACATACAAATTTGGGGTTTAACAAAATTTGTTATAGTTTTTTCATATTTTCTTTCTTTCTTTTTTCATATTTTCTTATTATAAATTAATAAAGGAATTTAAAGGGATTTTAAAAATTAAAATTTGAAGAAATTACATCTGTTAAAAAAAACGAATTAAACATTAAATTTGTTATCTATTTTTTTTTTTTTTTTTATTAAAGTCTAAATATTTGTTTAAATAAAGGAAATTTAGGACTTGTTTCTTTTTTAATTTATCCTAAATTTATTTCCCTGTAATTGATTCTTAAGCTGGATTATTTTACAACTCTTCCCCTTGATATTTGTCAATTCAATACATTATTCAGGTTAAATTTTTTTGTGCTATATTTTCTTCTTAAATTTTTCTTTTTTTTTTAGCTTTTATTGAAAATAATTGTGATGTTAAAATACAAAACTGTGAATATAAAAAATGAAAACATTTCCATGTTGATTGAAATGCATTGCAAATTAAGTACAAGTTAAATGGTTTATTACAAAAAAAAAAAAAAAAAAAAAAAAAAATCATTCTTAGTATCAGTTTTCCTTTTAAAATTTCTTTTTTTTATTTTCGACTTTAGTATTTTGCTCTTATTTTACATTTTTTTTTTTATATGTATACAGCAACAAAATATGCATGAATTCATTCAAATGGCTGTTGGTATGTTAACGAAATATGTAGGTATGTATGTATAAAAAAATTTCCATATTGCTCCAGTTTAATTTTTTATTTTTTTATTTCATTTTTGTGAATTGCAAAATTTTAGCTTCTATTGGAATTTAAGTTGAGTATTTTTCATTTTGATGCAAGAGGTTTTTCTAGTGTTAATCTGTTAAACATTAATTAAAATGTTTTCAAAATTCAGTGATGTGTTAGTTGCATTTAAGGCAGGAATGGTTAAATGGGAAATGTAAGTAAAATATTTAAACAAAACTTCTTTGTTCGCCACATTTTTCTTTATTAGAAAAGCGCTACATTGCCCTAAGAGTTGTCGACAACTGCATTATCAGGAACTGTCTTATCGACATTTGCTTCATGATAATTACCGACAACTGTGTTATCACGCGATGAATATTATATGACAAGGGAATAAAAAAAGGATCTTGAAGGAGGCATAAATTGAACTTTACGAAGGCTCATAATTGAACTGTAAGAAGGTCTATAATTGAGCCTCTAAATAAATTGTAAGAAAACTTATGCTTGAGTTTCAAAGGAAGCTTTAACATGACCTAACATTTAGCTTTAAATGGGACTTTCAGAATATATACGATTGAGTTTTAAATGTGACTTGAAAAAGCCTATAGTTGGACCATAAATGGAACTTCCACAAAACCTACCATTGAGTCTGAAATGAAACTTAAAAAAACTGCTATTGAGTTACAAATGGTACTTTTAGAATACCTACTAACAACACCTATAATTTAAACTTGAATAAATCTTTAATTAGACCTACAATTGAGTCGCAAATACAATTTTCTAAACTATTGAGTCCAAAAAAATAAGGCCTAGGAAAGAGCTTCAAATAGAACTGTATAAGAACTTATTATTAAGCGTCAAATGGCAGTTTATAAAGTCCTATAAAGAAAGTTCAAATTGTAATTTGGAATAATCTTTTAAGTTTCAAATGTGACTGCAATTGAGCCTTAAATATGGTTTTATAAAAAACTTCGATGGAGTTATAATTTATTTTTAATGACCTTGACATTGACACCATTTGGAAAAAAAATAGTTTTTGTTTTAAGCAAATATTTAAATTACCTTCGGTACACCACCCGCTCTTATATCACTAACTTGACATAATTCTATAACATCGCCACCCTGTTAAATGAAAAAAAAAAAGAAAACATTTGTCAATTTTTAAAAAATCTTGTTATTAATTGTAAAGTATTGTTTTTTAATAGTTTTTATAACACTTACCCTATCAGCACTTTTCCAATATAAAAAGAATCCATATTCATCCACTTTAAATAAGGCATCCTTTTCAAAATCATTTTCTTTTGTTTCCTTTTCATTCTCAAACCAACGATCAAATACACAACCGGTTGTCAACTCCGGTGGCACCGGTATAATCCAATCGAACTCGTACTTCTTGGTCATTTTATAGACTTTTTTATTATGTTTTGATTTGTTTTAAAAACAAACTTTTCCTTAAAACTAATTTTACTAGGTTTTTTTTTTGTTTCTTAACTTAAATGCTAAAAAAAATATAAATTAAAACGTCTTCTAACTGCTGCTTGTACTACTGCTGCCTACTACGTCTGCAACATCCACTTCGACAGCTTTTTGTTTTAAATATTCCAACTAATTCATCAATTCCTGTTTTTTGTTTTGTTTTGTTTTAGAAAATAGAACAAAAGTCTATTGTTAGAGTATTAAAGGATTAAGTAGAAACATTTTCTTTTGTTTTGTTTTGTTTCTTTTCTTTAGACAATAATTGTCTGGTGTTGAAAATCTCACATGATCAATAATGTTAATTTAGGCATTTTAAATTTCTGGCAGCACTCCTTTTTAGGGTTTTTATTTTTTGTTAAATATGTTGGGCAGCAGTGATGCTGTCTCACTCTCTCGCCTGTATTTACTCAAGATAATGGAATGTTATTAATGTTGCTAATGTTTATAAATACCAGGTGAGAGAGCAATAGGTTTTGTTGTTATTTTTGTAACTGTAAATAGAAGAAAAATAAAATAATAAATTTTAGTTACAAATGATTTATTAAAGTAAAAATTATCTTAAAGTAAATTTTAATAAAAAGAAAAAATCTTTTCAATTTCCTAAACTTTTTTGGACCCTATATAAATCTTTAAATATTTTTTAATTTATAGCTAAATTATATAACATTTATTTAAACTTCTCTTCATTTTCTTTAAGTGTCACTTGTGTCTGTTTTTAATGGTTTGTCATTTTAGGGTACTACACAAAAAATTTTAACCAGCAAAATGTCATTAAAAGTGTTATTAAACTTAATAATATATTTTTTGTATTTTTACTACTATTATAAATATAATGACATTTGGTGTTTTTTTCTTTTTTGTCAAAAAGAAATCCCATTAAATAGTTTGTTAAAGTAATGGTTATATTCCCAGTTAGCAGCAGACGTCAAAATATAATAAATTTTTAACAAAAATCCTAAATGTGGGGGGCGTTATAATAACTTATTATTTTAAGCAAAAGAAACAAAATTGAGCAGTAAAGAAATATTAAAATTAAGTGAGGCAATTTTAAGGGAGGAATTTTACATTGAAATTAAAATTGTTTTCAAATTTATAAATTTTCATGTTTATACAGATTAAAGCCCAAATTACAATAGCGCGTAGTCAGCAACAGTATCAGCAAAAATTATCAGCTGATCACTGTCAGCTAAACATGTTGCTGCCGTTATAATTACAATTCAGCGTAGGCAGCCACAATTTACAACCACCATCTAGCTTTGTTCTACTTGTGTATTTTAGCCTCTCATTTATTTGCTCATTCTCTTTGTCTCGTTCTCAATCTGAATGCAGCGCAGTGAATTTAGAAACAGGGCTAAATGAAACAGCACTGCAAACTGCTGCTGACTAAATGTAATCAACACCATAACAAACAGTGCATTCTAAATAATCAGCTGATTATGGCAGCACACACAGCTGCTGACTACGCGCTATTGTAATTTGGGCTTAAAGCGTAAATTAGTTGGTTGTTTATGTGACGTTTCCTCCCGCGAAGGAAACAGCTGATCGTTTATATTGCTTGTATTGTAATGCTAACAATTATTGAAACTTGACGTTGATGTGATATGATGTCTGATTCTGTTGAAAACAGAATTTTCTTATTTGCGGTCCACACGAGGCGTTTTCATGCTCGCACATTGAACAAAATATTGTGCGCACATGCATTTGGATAGTGTGGACCCAAGTTGTTCATGTTTTGTTCTTGTTCGCTCACCGTTGTTCGCACAATTGTGCGAGCAACCATATCTGCCATCAAACGTCATTTTGTATGCGGAAGAAGAGGCGCTGCATGTAAAAGTATCGAAGCGACTATGACGACAAACCAAAAATTATGATTTGTTCGACAAATGTTCTGCCCGCTGAAAACAAAATTAAAAAAATTTGTGTGTTGCTCTGCCGACGTTTTGTTCTTGTGCGAACAAGAAAAAAGCTAGTATAGACGGTACGTTACGTTGTTCCGTGACAGTTGTTAGCAGTGTTGCCAAACAATCACTTTTTTCTTACAATTAAATAAATATTTAACGAAATAAAAAGAAAAGCCACTAAATAAACAAAGAAATAAATTAATAAAAATAATTAAATACACAAACAATTAAATAGATAAATATTTGGCATGTTTAATTTTAATCAGAGTTGTATTTTTAGTTTTTTTTCTAGTAAATAATTTATGGTAACTCTGTGTTTTTTCTAGCAAATGGCAAAAACATATGTCGCGTTATTAATTTTGGATAATTGCACAAAATTCTTTCCGTAAATAAACGGGACATCAACATCACATAAACAACCAACTAACCCGGCCTTAAGTGTCAAATACTTGCATCTATGATTTATATATAAAGACCTTCATTTGTCACAAGTGTGAATAAATAAAAACGACATTTGGGCCTCCAAATGGTGCAATAACAATTCTATGATTGAGTCTCAGGTGTGAATATTTCGAAATATTATTGGACCTCATAATATGATTATAAGGACCCTACGATTGATTTAAATTCCGATATACGATTGAGTGTTAAATTTGTTTTTTTTTTTTTTTTTTAAACCTATAATTGAGCCTCATATGAGACTTTATAAAGGGTACAATTGATATTAAAATAAGAATAATACAATTGCGTTTAAAATACGAATAAAAAGAACTAAAAATTAGCTTTCAGATAAAAAAACAATAATTGGATCATAGATGAGAACAAAGGTTCGAAAGGCTTAATTCTTTAATTCATTTTTTAAAATAGAATTAAATTTATTATCCTTTTCATTCTTTTAAAGCATTCATATTATTTTAATTCATAGAATTAAATTCATTGTATTTCATATAAATTGAATTAATTCTGTAAAGATTTAATTCTTTAAAGAATATATTAATCAGTTTACAATTCAAGCTTAAAAAGTTTATTGAATCATTCAAATTTTCTTCAATTCAAATCTATTACAAATTAGCTTTAGAAAATATTTTTTAATTCATTTTGTAAAAGAATAAAACACAAAATAATACAAATTGAATGAAAGAAAAATATTTTCATTTGGAAAAGATTTGAATTAACAAAAATTTAATGAATTCTTTATGAATTAATTCAATAAAGAATTAATTCTAAAAAAAAATTAAGCTATTGAATTATATTATTGAATGAAAAGCTATTATATCTTAATTCAGAATTAAGATTTAAGGGAATTAAGCTAAGATTTATTTAATTCTTTCGAAGCTCTGGATGAGAATTAACAAGGACCTACGATCAAGGCTTAAATTGGGCCATATTAATATATACTAGATGGCGTTCTATCTAATAGACATTAATGTTATAATTAGCGAAATCCATATATAGCATCTTTATAAGCAACTTTTAACGTTTGTTCTTCCTATTTTTACACCCAGAGTAAAATCAACCACATACGTGTGGAAAACGATACCATACAGTGTCAATAGTGAATCTGCCCCGCATGTATTCTTAACGCAAATCAATACCTAATTGGTATCAAGTTGATATCATTTGGGTTTGAAATTATTAAATTGCATTATTTTTTTTATTAAACTTGTTAACGAACGGTATCAAAAAGCCGATACCGTAAATTACCAATGTGATCATAAACGTGGCGAATTTTGAATCGATTTTTGAATTTAGTAAGAGTTTTCTTAATTTTTATTTTTTAATTTTTATTTAAAAAAATAAAAAAAAATATATATATATAAAACCAAAAAAGTGCTGCTTTTTTTCTTTTATCATAAATTTAGATATAATACAAATTAAATTACTAAATTTTTATCAAAATTGATGCATTATTTTATTCACATTTAAGTCTGGATATCTTATTAAACATTTAAAACATAAGATAACTTCACTGCCTTGTAATCTCCATCTGGCGGTACCATTTTTATTAAAGAAAAAACGAGTTTTTAAAACAAAAACCTATAGAACTTAAATGGTTTTCTAATAAAATTATTTAAATTACCATTTTCTCTTCAATATCTCATTTAAAATAATATCAAAAAATTATGGCCAAATATTGTCATAACTTTAATATTCCTTATAAAAATCTAAATGTGAACAATTTTTTTTTTATGTGTCTACAGCTTTTTAAAAACATATTGCCAACAAAAACCCCTCATAAATTTTTAACTACAAGCTGCTACTTCTGCTATAGTCAAAAAAGGCTATTTGCCACTATTAAACAATCATTAAAAACAACAACAAAAAATCTTAAAATATTTTGACTAACAGCAAAAAACCAATAAATTGCACGCACGAACAAATTTCATTATATAATTTTTTTTATGAACAAATACATACTTACAATACCAGTAAGTTTCCTTACATACACATACACATTCACATATACATATAATTTTTTTATAAGAAATAGCATCGTTTTTTGCAGATACATTTATGCTTTTGTTAGTTTAAAGTAAATGTAGCCTAAAAATATGCTATAATAGAGGTGGTTTCTTGCTGTTTAAAGCTATTGGTATACATATGAGTGTGCGTGTGTGTATGTAACAAAATCTAAAAAATTATCTGAAGAAAGAGGCAAAGTAGAAGCCATAAATACTTTCATATATTTATTTGCTCTCTAGTACATTCATTGTTGCAGTTTTTTTTTTTCTTAATATTTTATAAGATTTTTTCGCCAAACTCTTTAGTAATGTAAATTTTTTTGTACTCTTTTAACACACACTCCAACAAACTAATGTTAAATTTAAACCAAAAAACAACAACAACCAAACTCGCACCTTGGGGTTAAAGGGGTCGAAAATTGCTCATAATTAAGGGAAAGGTGAAAGCAATATTTTAAAGATCACGTTTTATTTTTATATTTGTTATTAAGTATAAAAATGTATTTTTAGAATTTTAAGATTTTTTTTGGCTGAATGGTAAAGTCCGTCCGGTCGAAAATGAGGCTTATTTTAGGGAAATGTGATATCAATTTTCTAATGATTACGTTTTATTTTTATATTTATTAGAGAGTAAAAAAAATCATTTTTAGAATTATAAACTTTTTTTTTTGGCAGAGCGGTAATGTCTGTCCGTCTGTCTATACATTGGGGTTAATTGAGTAGAGAATTAAGCTTAATTCAGGAAAAAGTGATATCAATACTTTAATATTTACGCTTAGTTTTTATATTGATTGAAAAAAAAAAAAAATGTATTTTTTAAATTTTAATATTTTTTCTTCAGATAAATCCGATATCCGTCCGTTTCTTAATTTTTGAAAATTTTTTAATTCGAAATCGTTCATTTTTATTTGGACTCAATAAAGATATTGACTTCAAATAGATAATATATCGATAGATAATTTTATTCTTTAACTAATTGTATTAAATATAATAAATTTTGTTGCAAATTTTGGGTTATATATGGGAAAAACTTGACCAAGATCTTAAATTATGATATCCGTCCTTCTGTCCATCTGTTAGTTTTGGTAAATTTTCCAATACAAAATAGTATATTTTTAGACTCAATAAAGATATCGACTTCAAATTTCCTTTATTCAATCGATAATTTAGTTCATTAACTAATTGCAAACATTTTAATAAAAATGGTTGAAAATGTTGGGCTATATGTGGGAAAAACTAGACCAAGATCTTGAATTCTGATGTCTGTCCTTCTGTCCGTCTGTTTGTTAGTTTTGGCAAATTGTCTAAAACAAAATCATTTATTTTTGAACTCAGTAAAGACATCGACTTCAAATTTACTTTAATCGATAGATAATTTTATTTTTTAACTAATTACAAAACAATGTAATAAAAGCGGTTGAAAATGTTGGGCTATATATGGAAAAAACTTGACCAAGATGTTGAATTCTTATGTCCGTCCTTCTGTCTGTTAGTTTTAGTAAATTTTCCAATTCAACATCGTTCATTTTTGAACTCAATAAAGATATAGACTTCAAATAGATAATATATCTATAGTTAATTTTGTTCTTTAACTAATTACAATAAATATAATAATTTTTGCAAAATTTGGTTTATATATGGGAAAAACTTGACCAAGATCTTGTTTTATGATGTCCGTCCTTCCGTCCGACTGTATGTTAATTTTTGTTAATTTTCCAATTCAAACTCGTTTATTTTTGGATTCAATTAAAAGAAAATTTCCATTATTTGATAGATAGTTTTGTTGTTTAATCTAATGTGAGATAAATGGTACATCCAAGCCTGTTTTTAAAGGATTTTTCAAGAGCTTTAAGGCGATATAAAAAAAATTTAAATCGGTAAGGAACAACAATTTGCTGGTAGTTAAACATTTTCTACATAATTAGTACCCTATTTTGAGGCCCCCTAGCTCCGCTCCTGGAATGTATGTAGGTTTTTCTTTACAAACTTAAAATGTTTCTCTTCCCTGCTACACCTATGTGAAATTTTATGTAAATCTAAACTGCTGATTAGAAGTTACAAATTTATTTTCAAAAATTTTCGTTTCTGCCACACTGGACTTAAGCTGTTTTTGTATGAGAGCTACTGGAGTTTTGTCGGAAAAAAAATTAATTTCTAAAATCGGACTATTTAAGCGTCCGATTTCTTTTACCAGTATTAAAGTAGACAATATGTACTATTTTTCAGAAAATTTTCAGAACAAATATCCTGTAACATTTTAAGTTACATTCCATGAAATTTGAAAATTAGTGTATTTTAAGATAATTTTTAAAAAATTATTAAAAATATTTGGACTAAATATAATTTACTAATATTTCAAGAAAAGTAAACTTAAATATTTGAAATTGATGGTTCCATTTAAAGTTTTGACTTTAAAAGAATTTTTATTTAAAAAAAATACACCGAAAGTTGATAAAAATTTAATTTTTTACTCTTTCTCCAAAATAAAAAATAAGAAAAATCTTTGACAGTTCCGTACAACAAAAGCTTGATGATTTTAATTGCTATTGATACATAATTTTGTCTATTTTTATTTAGCGCCCAATTTTATAACGAAAATTTAAATTTAAATATTCAATTAATAGCCACTTTTGACACATTTTACCCCATTGTTACTCCTTATAAAGTTTAGCTTTAAATTAAAGAGAGCGTGAGTATAGTAGAGGAGTAAAGAGTGTTTTAAAAGAAAGAGCAATATTGGCATTTTTTAAGGAGTATTGTATATCTTTGCAAATGTGTGTGTGTGCTTTCCTTAATATTTATTTTCTTTTTTCGTTTTGCTAAACGTGCAATTTTTAAAAGCCTGACGTTTGTTTGAGTGGTTGCTTTAGTGAGAGTGTTTTTTTACTTTAAATATTTATGTCTACTTATTTTGCCGTAGGTGTGGGTGTGTATTTTATATAACTCAAATATATTTTCTTTTTAGAAAAAAAAAATCAACAACCACATTTAGTTCAATAAAGTGTCAGGACACTAACATGTGACATAAGAAAATTTTTTATTTTTTTCTTGTATAAAGTTAAAGGAAATTGTAAGCCCTGAGAAGGTAAAAAGAAAAAATGTTTTAAATTTTAATAATTTAAAAGGTAAAGCAGCACAATATATTATCAAAAGAGAGCAGAAATAAATCTATATTTGAAAAAAGAAATAATTTAAAAAAATTTTAAATAAATTCTTAAATTAAACCAAAAAAAAAAACAAAATTCAACTAAAAACTATTTATATATTTTATTGTCCTATAAGTATGCTGTAGAAAAATAATTTGTTTAAATTAATTTTTTATAATTTTAAAAAACTTTAAACTAAATTATATTTTATAATTTTTATAAATTTTAAATTAAACCAAATAAAAACAAATTTGTCCTAAAAATAAGCTTTATATCTTATAGATTTATTTTGCCTATAAGTATGCTCTAGAAAAATAAATATTTTTAGATAAATTTTTTTTTTTATTAAATTTTATAATTTTTAGAAATTTTAAATTAACTAAAATTTATCCTAAAAACATGCTTTATATTTTAGAGATTTATTCTCCTATAAATATGCTATAGAAAATATCAAAATTTTAATGAAATTTTATTAATATTTGAACTGAATTAAATTTTATAATTTTTATAAGTTTCAAATTAAACCAATTAAAAACAAAATTCTCTTACAAACATGCTTTATATTTTATACCTTTATTTTCCCTATAGGTATGCTTTAGAAAAATAGATATATATATATATATATATATATATATATATATGAATTTTTCTTTTTTATAATTTAAAGCTAAATTTAATTTCATAATTTTTATAAATTTTAAAGTAACTTCTAATTTTACTTCTAATATTATAATAAATTTCTCCTAAAAAGATGCTTTATATTTTAAAGATTTATTCTCTTATAAATATGCTGTAGAAAAATTAATGAATTTTCATAAATTTTTCTTTACTTAATAATTTTAAACTACAATGAATTTTGTAATTTTTCCTTTAAACTAAATTAATTTTTTGGGTCCTCATCAATACATTTTTTTTGCTCTCTTTGCTTTTTATCAAATTTAAAATTCAATTAAATCGTTTTATTTGTTTTTCAGTATAAAAGAAGTCACTTTGTAACAATGACTAACACACAAGACAATTTTATAAGAAATCCCTTAAAAAAACTCAATATTTCGTTTTTTTTTTTCAAATTTTTGTTATCCATAATAAACATTTTCTTTATATGAATTGTTTATTTTTTAGTATTGAAAAAATAACATGAAGCAGAATATGTGTCATTTGGGTAAAATTTCCTATACTTATTGACTTTTCCTAATTTGTTTTTATTTATTTTTGTTTGGTTGCTTAAAAAAATGTATTGAAAATGTATAAAAATTCTAAGGAAAATGCTAAGGTCCTTTAACAAAAAAACGTCCCTTTAGAAATTGGGTTACAATGCAAATCACCGTAGGTTTTTATAACAAGATATTGGTATCATTGAAAAGAGAAAGATTTCAGCATCTTAAAAAGATATTTAATTTTGAAAAAACCGAAATAAAAACTAAAATTACACTAAGATTTTTTATTTTATTTTTTCATTACAATTGTCATCATTGTAATGCTTCTAATTTTAAATTATGCAATAAAATTTATGTTAGTGGATATTTTTGAATGAAAATTTACACCAGAATATATAAGTTGATGCTTAATTTCAAGTATTATTAATATTTTTTAATTTGTTAGCAGAAATCCCACAATTCCCAAAAAACTTTCAAAAATTTCCAAAAATTAGATTTTTTAGTTATTTTGCTATATCTTTCCAAGCGATATCGAAAAGCAAAAATGTCCATTACCAAAAAATTAAAAACATATTAGATGATATAACAAATAGTATATTTTTCATCTGCCAGCTTTGCAATTTGAGAAATTAAGGCGAAAATTGAAAATTTGTTGAAAAAATAAGTCAAATTTGGGATACCCTGGTTTTCGCAGCAATGAATTTTTTAAAGTATTTTTTCCGTCAGAATATTTTGTATTTAATAATCTTTCAGAATAATATAAATACTGTATATGTTACTTAAGAAAATGTTTAAATAACAGAAAAAGAATGCGATCACTTTTTTGGCAATAAAACGGGAAAAAATATGTATACTTTTTTCAAAATTAAAATTTTAACGCTTATTACTTTTGAAAATTCTTTCTTTACACCATTTTTTCATTTGTTGTTAATAAAATAATATAAATAAAAGAAAAATTGGATAAAATTTGGACCCGCTATAATGAAAAAACTTTACCTAGGTACGTTAAAAATTTAAAATTTTATTAAAAAAAAAAACATTTAATGTCTTTATTTACTAATAAAGTATTTTTGGTTTATGCAGGCAACTCTTCTCAGTTTCTCTCACATTCTTTTTGTCGATGTTGTTAGTACACAGCAGTTTTTTCGGTATCAATTTAGCCCCTTTTCATTTGTGTCTACCCACTTAACTTATTGAAATGTTCGCACATTTTGTGAGTGATCGTTAAGAAAAATTATACTTTACTGACTCTTTGGTAAGCTTGGATGTGGCTATCGCATACTTTATTGACTTTTTAGAAAGCGTGGAGGTGGCTATTGATACTTTATTGACCCTTTAGTAAGCGTGGAGGTAGCAATTGATACTCTACTGACTCTTTGGTAAGCGGGGTGGCGATTGATACTTTATTGACTCTTTAGTAAGCGTAAAAGTGGCGTTTGTTTTTTTTAGATGTCACGAAAAAGTCAAAAATGTAAATGGATCATCCATTTTCAGTACAGGTTGGGTTACTTAACAAACGGCAATAAATTCATGGTAGGATATTTGGCTTATATGTATCTTTTGTTAGACGTGTGTAGTGTCAAATATTAATTTATTGACTCCTTGGTGCTTAACAGAGCCTTAAGTATTTTACTTTCTAAGACAAAAAGTTAATTATGTTTTTTATACATTTTTTATGTTAAGCGTACTACATTAATTAAATATGTTTTTAATTTAAACATGTGGAATACATCCAGTAGAAATTGTTAACCTCCCCGTTATTTTATATAAAACAAAACCCAGTCTTCGAATTAGAGGTTTTAAATGTTTTAAAGAGACCGATTATTCTACATTTGCAGTTTTTTCTTTAATAGCTTTGTATAAATGATCCATGTTACCGGAATAATTGAATTTTAAATAATGAATAACTGACTCAATGTAGTCACTAAAAAGAATTCCATAAATTGACTTTTTCGAACTATCCACGGTATCGCCACTTTTTGGTCCTGGGTTACCAATAAGATATTCCTCCTAGGACATGTCTATGTTAAAATGACTAGTCATGTAGCTTATAAAGTAGTTAGTTAAAAAGTAAGTCAGGTGACTGACTCAATTTTACTTGTAAAAGGATTCCGATAGATTGAATTGTTCGTACCACTTTTTGGTCCTTGTGTGCCAATAGTCTTCTTCCTAAAATATGGCCATGTAAAAGTGACTAGTCACGTAGTTAGTAAAGTGACTAGTGGTGCCCTAATGTAGTCAGTCAAGTAGCTGGTTTGGGACAATCACCATAGACTGCTGGGTAGTAAGAATAAATTATTCGTTAACTGTTTTATTTCATTATTATTTTTGATGTTTTAGTACGTTTTTTGGTGAAAAATATTTTTTTTTCTTTTTTTTAAAAAAAAACCCTCCATTTTGCTTATGTAAATATAGTTATGTATAAAAGACACAATTTTATTTAATTTTTGTTGGATGTAATTATATGTATCCGAATAATGAAAATTCTGTGATAAAATCATATCATATTTTGTTTACATAATTTTTGTTGAAATTTTGTGTACTTTTATTCAAGTATTTTAAAATTATATTTTGTCCAAATATTTTAAATATATTTTTTTTTTTTTTTGAAAATTGTCCTTAAATATACTAATTTTTAACTTTAACTGGAATGCATTTGAATTGCAATATTTGAAAAAATTAACAAACAGACGGACAGAAGGACGGACATCAGAAATCAAATTTTGGTCAAGTGTTTTCCATTTATAACCCAACATTTTTTATTACATTTTATTTGTAATTAGTTAAGGAACAAAATTATTTAACGAATAAAGAAAATTTTGCGACTATATCTTTATTGGATCCATAAGCAAATGATTTTTAATTGGCTAATTCGCAAAAATTAACAAACAGACGGACAGAAGGACGGACATCAGAGTCCAAGATCTTAGTCAAGCTTTTTTCATATATAAACCAACATTTCAAACGATTTTATTACATTTTATTTGTATTTAGTTAAAGAACAAATTTATCTATCGAATAAAGAAAATTTATTTTTCGATATATTTATTGAAACCAAAAATAATTGATTTTGAATTGGAAAATTTGCCAAAGTTAACAAACAGACGGAAGGACAGATATCACAGAATTCTTTCAAAAATTTCACTGAATTATGCGCCATTTTCAACACATTTAACCCTAATGTATAGACGGAAGGACGGACATTACTATTATGCCAAGAAATAAATCAATAAATAAATAAATAAATAAATAAATAAATAAATAAATAAATAAATAAATAAATAAATAAATAAATAAATAAATAAATAAATCAATAAATAAATAAATAAATAAATAAATAAATAAATAAATAAATAAATAAATAAATAAATAAATAAATAAATCAATAAATAAATAAATAAATAAATAAATAAATAAATAAATAAATAAATAAATAAATAAATAAATAAATAAATAAATAAATAAATAAATAAATAAATAAATAAATAAACAAATAAATAAATAAATAAATAAATAAATAAATAAATAAATAAATAAATAAATAAATAAATAAATAAATAAATAAATAAATAAATAAATAAATAAATAAATAAATAAATAAATAAATAAATAAATAAATAAATAAATAAATAAATAAATAAATAAATAAATAAATAAATAAATAAATAAATAAATAAATAAATAAATAAATAAATAAATAAATAAATAAATAAATAAATAAATAAATAAATAAATAAATAAATAAATAAATAAATAAATAAATAAATAAATAAATAAATAAATAAATAAATAAATAAATAAATAAATAAATAAAAATTATAAAAATCAGTTTTTTACTTACTAATTAATGTAAAAAAAAACGTGATCATTAAATTGTTTATATTACCTTTCCCTGAATTAAGCATCATTTTCTAATAATAAACTTTACAAACAGACGGACAGAAGGACGAACGGAAGAATTCTCTGAAAAAAAAATCTTAAAATTCCAAAAATACTTTTTTTTTACTTTTTGAATAACATAAAAACCAAATGTGAATATTAAATATTGATGTCACTTTTCTCTGATTTAAGCCCATTTTCGTCCCATTTAACGCAAATGTGTAGACGGAGGAACGGACATTGCCATTCAGCCAAAACAAATTTTAGAATTCTAAAACTGCATTTTGTACTTACTATTAAATAGAGAAATAAAACATGATCATTAAAGTGTTGATATCACCTTCTCCAGAATTAAGCATCGTTTCGATACATTTAAACCCAATGTATAGACGGAAGGACGGACATTGTCTTTCTGTCAAAATAAATTATAGAATTTTAAAAAACAATTTTTTTACTTACTAATAAAAAGGGAAATAAAACTTGATCATTAAAGTGATGAAATCATCTTTTCCAGAATTAAGCATAATTTAATCCCAATCCATTCTTCCATTTATAGATGGAAGGACGGACGGACAGACTATGGTAATGCAAAAGAAATCTTAATGTTCTTAAAATGCATTTTTTTCTAATAATAAAATAAATAAAACATGATCATTAAAATATTGATCATTAAAGTATTGATATCACCTTTCCCTGAATTAAACATTTTCGTTACATTTAACCCCAATATATAGACGGAAGGACAGACATTACCATTCTGCCAAAAGAATCCTAAAATTCTAAAAATTTATTTATTTCCTAATAATAAATTAAATAAAATGTGATCATTAAAATACTGATAAAATTCATCGCTAAATTAACCTTTTTTACCCCAATGTGCAACGGCCGAGTGATCATTTTAATCAAAAATGTAAATTTGAAAAACTATTATTATACCCACCATCAAAAAGATGGGGGGTGTATTGATTTTGTCATTTTGTGTGTAACATGTCGAAGGAATCATTTAAGATCCCATGAAGTATATATTTTTTGGTTCCTGGTTCGATTCTGAGTCCATGTAGCCATGTTCGTCCGTCTGTTTGTCTGTTGAAAGCAGGATAGGGCTCGAACGGGGAAACCTAGGGGAATGAAATTTGGCTCAAATATTTATCTTATATAAGGTTTGTTTTGGTATTAAAAATGGGTAAAATCGGTTAATAAACAAAAAAGTTATGGGCTGAAAACTAAAAACACAGGGTGTCCGTTGTAGCTTCATTTCATACTATTCTGCTTATATCTCTTAAACAAAAGCATGTACGACAACGAAATTTTGTACGGATAGTTTGGGGATCGATATCAACTCGGAACCCAAAAATGGGCATGGTCCGCCCACTTTACCGCCTACCTCCCATATAAGGTGAAACGTCAACGAAATATTGTACAAATAGTTCAAGGACCAATGTAAACTCGGAAATAAAAAATGGGTGTGGTCCGCCCACTTTACCGCCCATCTCCCATATAATGAAAAATTTTAAAAAGTTGATGGAGGGTATATAGATTCGGTCGAGCCGAATATAACATTTGCACTTGCTTCTTTTTAATTTTGCTACAAAACTAACAGAAACTTTGTCTCCTTAGGTAATTTTTTATTGTCCCTGATCTAGTCTAATTGATTCTTTGTTTTTTTTTTTTATATCATTTAAATATCCTTAGTATACTTACAGGCTTTTAGAAATTATCTCAAACTGTCACATTTTATTTTATATATATTTTTTTGCTAGATACTAAAATAAAAATAATAATTTTGTTAGTTAAAAATAACTATACCCTCTATTTGTAAAAACAACCTACATTTTGATTTATTAAAGCTTAAAATGAAATTATCATTACCGCAACAAAAAACCAACGTAAAGACTCCTACTTTTAAAGTATATTTTCAGGCAACAAAAGAAAAATTAAACCTACAACACCTCAAACCATATTTACTTTATGGTTGTGGGTTGAGTGGTAAAACATTGATAACATCTTTTGCATATTTATAGGTATGCAGACAAATACACAGACATACTCAAATTCTGCTTATATGTATATATAACTATAAATTTTATATATCCAGGCATTTTTTCCTGACTCTTAATACTTAAAACAATACTAGAGTATAAAATACAATAAAAAATGACTTGAGTTGAGCTGTGGTTCTGGTAGCTGATATATGCAAGATGTTAAAAAGGAAAATAAACATAAAATGTTGCATACTTTTGGGTTTGTTATACGTATGTACAGTGGTGGCCACGAATTTAAGACACGACATTTCACTTATATATTTCTGATAATTTTTACATCTTATCGAACAAATTTTAGATCCATGTTATTTTTTAAAGATCCTAGTAATGTTATGAAAAAAAATCAACAATAGTTTGTTACCTATATTTAGTTTCCAATTTTTATTTACATATTATACAGATTAATACAAGTTTAAGCCTGGTCATGAATTTAGGACATAGGCAAAATAAAAGTTAATTCACAAAAGTAAAGCTCAGCTTCATAAAACAATATTAGTATTTGGTGGGAAATCCTTTATTTTGAATCACAGCAGCGCATCTCCTGGGTAAACTTTCAACTAAGGCCATACAGCGCTCCTTTGGAATGGCATACCAAGCCTTTTGAATTTCTTCCCATAAATCAGTCAAATTTTTTGGCTTTACTGCTCGTACATGCTCCTCAACATCATTCCACAAGTTCTCAATTGGATTGAGATCCGGGGATTGAGCTGGCCATTTCAGAACTGTGATATTATTTTCCTCTAAGCAACTCTTCACTAGGCGTGAAGTGTGCTTAGGGTCATTATCATGCATAAATTTCCATATTAGAGGCATGTTGTCTTCAGCGAATGGTATCATGATGCTTGTCAGTATGTTTTTGTAAATATGCTGGTCCATTTTATTGATAATCTTCTGAATGGGACCTACACCATGCCAGGAAAATGCTGCCCACACCATGACATTTCCACCACCATGCTTAACCGTTTTAAGGGTGTACTTTGGGTGATGCTCCAGGTTTGGAGGACGCCATACGTACTGTTTTCCATCAGAACCAAAGCGACAAAACTTCGACTCGTCGCTCCAAAGTATATTTTTCCAAAATGTCATCGGCTTATTGAGATTTTCTCTTGAAAACGCTAGTCGGGATTTAATATTTTTTTTTGACACAAGTGGTTTACGTTGTGCAATACACCCACGTAAGTTCTTCTCATTCAGACGTCTTCTTATTGTCCTGGACGATATATTAATACCAAAATCCGATGAAATCTCATTTTTAATTTTACTTGAGCTCTTGAAAGGATCTTTAGCAGCTGATTTATAAATTAAGCTATCCTCCCTGGGTGTAGTTTTTCGGGCTCTAGGGTGCTGTTTGACATTTTTGGTAGTGCCATGTTGCTTGATGTGTTCCAGTGCATTGTAAATCTTGGATCTGGAACATTTTAGTAGCTTGGAAATTTCCATTACTGTTTTTCCATCAGTATTCATTTGTTGGATCAATTTTCGCTCGGCATCCGAACTCCAAGTACCTCTGGTCATTTCTAACTAAATATTTTGATGTATTCTAACATTAAATGGAATAAAACATTCATTACTTACCTTTTAGCTTCAAAAAACACCAAAAAATCACTTAAAAACCAAATATTTCTTATATGTTTTAAATTCGTGACCAGCTTCAAAAGCACGTTTTTACGAAAATATAATAAAAACAGCAACAAAATGTATACACAAACAAAACCAAATAACGGTAATTGATCTTAACATTACAGGGTACACTGAAAAATTAACAAAATCTAATTTTATATTGCAGGGTTGTAATAATTATCACAACTTAGTTCGTTACATGTCGTGTCTTAAATTCGTGGCCACCACTGTACATACATATGTAGGTGTATTTCATATAAGTATTACATATTTTAAGGCTTGATATTTATTTATGCAACAAAAATTATCTGCTTAAGTTTTTTTTACGGCTTTTCTTCATCTTTTGTAGTGACACTTGGATAAGTAATGAGTGAAATACTTAAATATTTAAGCTGATTATAATGCAATCATAATGAACTTATGAGAGGAAGAAGAAAAAAATATTTTAATATAAAACAAAAGACAAAAATTGAAAGCATATTTTAAGGAGAATATTAAGAAAATTTTAAGGTTTATAAAAAATTATAAAAATTTTAAGTTTAAAAATAAGAAAATTTTAGTAAAGAGATTTTAAGAAAATAATTATATTTATAATTAATGTTTAGCAGTTATTGTTGGTAACAAATTTAATAAAAAAAAACCAGACAATTTTCTTAGACGGTTTTTAAATTATTTTCTCTTTTCTTTTAATGCTTACCGTAACACAAATGTCTGGCTAATTACTGACACATTTCCATATTCTAACTCTCTATAGACTTAATTAGCAAGAAATTACTTGCATTTCTTATTAACTTGTCTTACAATTATTTATACATTTATTTCCCTTGTGCTTAATGTGACTACGTTATAAACCAAATTTGTATTAAATTTTTTAAAAACTTTTTTTGTATCTTAATTTATTAACATATTTTGCAAATAAGACTTTATCACCATAAAATTAAGAGTTCATAAAATATTCCAAAAAAATATTCATAAAACAATAAAAATTTCTTTGCCTACTTTTAGGTTTGATGTAACTTAAACAAACTGGCAATTTACGTGTGTTTGTATATATTTCACAAATGTTATGGCATTCCGAATAAATATAATATCAAGTAAGTAAAAGAATTCTTATGGCTTGGTAAACGTGAAAATAATTTCATTAAATCTTAACTTTAACTGCTATTTGATATAGTATACTTTTAGGGGGCCAGATAAAAGTACTTAAACAACATACTTATACAGGTAACTACATAATTTACAAGCATGTGTGTATGTATCTTGATTGTATAAGGAGTAGACTTAAGAGGAGTTTGATAATGGCAGTTGAAGAAAAAATTGTTGTTCTCTCTCTTACATTTTATCTATATTATTTATATTGAATTACAAAAAAATAAAAAAAAATCCAATAAAACCGCATACAATAACATCAAGACAACACAAGGAAAATAAATAACTAACACATACATATATAAATACATTTGTACATATAATATACATAATACACAATACATACAATCAAATAGTCTGCACAGGGAATCGATAAATAAGAAATTTTGTAAATTAAATTTTATAGTAAATGCAATGTTTTGAAAGCTATAAAATGAAGTGCAAAATATTTCAAATTTAAATAATATGAGGAATAAAAGTAACTTCACGTAGAAGAGGATCGCAAAAACAAACATTTCATTCAAAGTTTAACAAACACTAAGCATACAAATTTCTCTCTTTGGAATGCAACTAGAAGCATAAAACCACCGGTAAAGGGTCAAAGTCCACTTTGAAAAACAGACGGTACCTGGGCACGAAGTGCAAAAGAGAAAGCGTTATTATTTGCTGAGCACTTGAGTAATTTCTTTAGACCATGGACACGCAAAATGGTGCACACGTGCAAATGATCTCTTAATTTTGTCACATCTGTATGCTCTTACATTTGGAGAAAAGAATAATTATTTAATAGTTTTATATATTTTTAATACTTTTTTTAAACAAATTGTTTTAATATTCAATTATAGTTTTTATTACAGACCATAAATTTCAGTTATTATGAAATTATAAGTTTAAAAATTATTTCCGTACACAATATAAGAGTTGGAGAGTTATACAGACCATATACAAATACAGAATGTGAAATTTAAGAGCGCCGATCCCTGCTTTAGACCTAATCCCCCAACAAATGATTTTATTTTAGATGAGTACCATCCTCCTAGCGTATTAGTTATACGGGAGCATACCAAGTTGAAGAAGTCGCCAGGATATGATTTGATTACACCATTAATGATAAAAAAAACCTACCGAATGTTGCTATAATTGTTCTAACTTCATTATTTAATGCGATCTTAACTCTAGGCTGGTTCCCAAAAAATTGGAAAATCTCCCAGATTATTATGATTCTAAAACCGGGAAAAGACTTAACAGTTCCATCTTCATATAGACCAATAAGTTTGCTGACTTGCCTGTCAAAAATATTTGAAAAAGTATTTCATGTTCCCATCAAGTACCACCTGTTAATAGACTACTGTCAAATTTTGAGCAAGTGTCGTCATTTACTTTGCGTTTAACAGCTGTTCAAAACATACAACCTCCTGTATTTTTCTAAAAATGGAAAAAAGTGAATTTCGATTGCTCATTAAACATTATTTTTTGCGAAAAAAAAAAAAAACCGTAAATCAGACCAAGGAAAAGCTCGATAAATACTATGGGGACTCTGCACCATCGATTTCAATTGTAAAAAAGTGGTTTACTGACTTTCGTTGTGGTCGCACAAGTACAAATGACGCTGTACGTTCGGGACGGCCAATTGAGGTCAGTATAGCCGAAAATGTCGAAAAAATCCACGATATGGTGTTGGCCGACCGAAGAGTAAAAGTGCGTAAGATTGTTGATGCCATAGGCATTTCATATGGCAGTGTGGTTTCGATTTTAAATGAGCAGCTGGGTTTAAGAAAGTCGTCTGCAAGATGGGTGCCGCGTTTGCTCTCAATTCAAAACGTAAGCGTGTGACAACTTCAAAGGATTGTTTGGAGTTGTTTAATCGCAATCCGTTTGAGTTTTTGCGGCGTTTTGTAACTGTGGATGAAACATGGATCCATTACTGCAGACGCGGATCCAGCTCAAGCTTTTGGAGGAGGAAAATAGAACAATTTTCCTAACTGTTTCCATAAATTGTATGATTTAGTACAGATTTTTCTTCAAGTGCTCATTTTGGGGAGGGAAATTTCCTTTTTTCCCTCCCCGTGGATCCGCGCCTGCATTACTGTCTAAACAATGGGTTTCTCCGGGTGAACCTGCTCCGAAGAAGGCCAAGGTAAGTTTGTCCGCCAATAAGGTGATGGCAACAGTTTCTTGGGATGCACGCGGGATAATCCACATCGATTACCTTCAAAAGGGAAAAACAATAAATGGCGAATATTATGCCAACTTATTAGACCGATTTAATGAGGATTTAAAAAGAAAATGACCCCATATGGCCAAGAAAAAAGTTCTTTTTCATCAAGATAATGCACGGGTGCACACGTGTGCAGTCTCAATGGCAAAACTCTATGAATTGGGCTACGAATTGGTACCTCATCCGCCATATTCTCCGGATTTAGCCCCTAGTGACTAATTCCTATTTCCAAACCTAAAGAAATGGCTCGGTGGAAAGAGTTTCAGCTCCTACGATGAAATTATTAACCAAACAAATGCCTATTTTAAGGACCTCGAAAAATCCTATTTTTTGGAAGGGATACAAAAACTGGAAAAACGTTGGACTAAGTGTATTGAGTTAAAAGGAGATTATGTTGAAAAATAAATTTTTGTTTTGCAAAAAAACACTGTGTTTCATTGAAAAAGTCATGGACTTATTGATCCGCCCTGGTATTGTCTCTGTTATGGAACTTGACTATAAACATGCTACTCAGGAAATTAAATTTACTATGCTTCGGTTTGGAGGTGGATTCTTTATAGAGGAAAAAGGTATAAAAGTATCTTTTAAGCTCCCTGATGGTTGTAGCATTTTTCAGGCCGAGATATCGGCCATTAACAGGGCAATGAACTGGCTGAGGTATCACAGAGTTTGCAGATGATACTGCAATCCTTAGTTCCCTTGTGGACTCATACACTGCATCTAGAGAGCTCAATAACTATCTAAGACATGTAGAGAAGTGGTTGAAGATCTGGAGAATAAAAGTAAACGAACTCAAAAGCAAACACATTACATTTGCACTTAGGATGGGAAATAGCCCCTCTGTAACGCTTAACAATGTAAACATCTCACAGTCTGACCATTCATTTGGACAGATGTCTTACTTGGCGTCATTATATCGAAGCTAAGAGGCTACATATTTGAATTAAAGCTTCAAATAAGCATCAACTACCAAACAAAATTAAGCCAAAGTCATCCTGTATAAAAGCATCTTAAAACCAATTTGGTCTTATGGAATCCAATTATGGGGAACAGCAAGCAATACCAATACAGATCTTATACAGAGGTCCCCATCAAAAATTCTTAGGACCATGACAGGAGCACCATGGTATATAAGCAATGAAAACATCCACAAGGATTTATAAATAACATTAGAAAAAGACGAATTTATTAAAGTTCGTGAAAGATACACTATGAAACTACTACATCACCCTAATCTACTTGCAAGATTACTTACCAGAACGCAAACCTCATCAAGGCTTCGTAGAGGCAATCTACCAACCTACTAAGTTAAGACTTATTTGCCTTCATAGCTTTCAAATGAGAACTAATATTTTAGTTTAATTTTAGTTATAAGATTTAAATACTTATTGTGAGGCCTAATTGTTGGCAGATTCAATAATTAAGAAAAACGTATAAAAAAAAATAACTTTAAACCAAACTATACACTAAAAAATCAGGCCAAAATTTAAACTTTAAATTAAACTATAGACCAGCTAAAGACTTTACTATGGAACTGGCCATAAACTTGACTACAGAATAGACTATAAACTACTTGTAGAATACACTGCAAACTAAATTATAGATTACTGTTAAGACGAGGCTATAGACTACACTAAAGACTTTTTTATTTTATCGATAAAACAGTGCACATTGCACGTTGGGGTAAAATGTGTCAAAAGTGGTGATTCATTGAATTTTGAAATCTTAATTTTTGTAATAATCAAGGCTCTGTTGTTTTCTTGCACGGAGCTGTCAAAGTTCATAAAATATTTGAATATTTTGGAAAAAGAGTAAAATATTAAATTTTCGATGCATTTTTTAAAATAAAATGTAATTTAAAAAAATGTTTAACCCATTTTTGATAATTAGTTAAAGAACAATTTGACTATCGATATCTTTATTGAATCGGTATCTTTATTGAGTCCAAAAATAAATGATTTTGATTTGGAAAATTTGCAAAAATGAATTAATAGACGGACAGAAGGACAGACATCTAAATTCTCAAAAAAAAAAAAATAATCCTAAAGTTCCAAAAATAAATTTTTTATTTTTCAATCAATATTATATCCTTCCTGAGTCCCGTTCTGCTTTAATGGATTTGGGACTCAGGTAGGATATTGTAGGTTTTGTACGATATCTGCAGAAACATAGGATCATTAAATCTATTTTGGGAACAGCTGTTATATCCAAGTAATGCAAGTAGAGGCACTGCACAAGGTGGAATTCTATTGCCTCTGTTATGGAACTTTACTATAAGCTGACGATGTGGCCGTTGCAGTATCGGGAATTGATTTTAACAAGCTCTCACTAAGGCTTGCGAAAGCTCTGAAGTACATGGAGTATGAGCAATGTTCTAGAAGTGAATCCAAGTAAGACTGAACTTGTGCTTTTTTTTTTCAGAGAAGTACAAAAATTTTCCCTTTGTCCCTTCCGAAATTGAATGTTACGGAACTGGAAATGTCAGATATTTAAGTCTCATCCTAGATAAGAAATTATCTTGGAATTAGAACATTCAGACAGGGGCCTCCGAGGTCTTAAGGATATCTACATATGTGTGTAGGGATGTTATAGGGCTGAAAAGGGGTATGAGGCCAATTCAAGTGAACTGGCTATTTAAAACGGTCGTAAGACCAATAATGACATATGGGGCCTCTGTCTGGTGGAAAGCACTAGTTAGAATGTCAACACGTTATTCTATCCTGAATAAGGTTATGAGAACATCTGCCATTTTCAAGACGGGATTTATGAGGACGCCTCCTACTAAGGCACTATTTGGGATGCTAAATTGGCTACCAGTAGATCTGATGGTAGAAGAAATTGCTCTCAACACTGCGTTTAGGTTGAAAGAATTTGGGGACTAGAAAAGTAAAGCGTATGGTCATTCCAGTATCTTAGGCTATTCCCATTCCCTTTTTTAACATGAATTTTGGAATTGTTTTTCAAGGGGAAACTGATATTAATTTGGACCCCGATTGTCTAAGGGTCTATATTGACGGTTCCATAAAGGGGAACCGGGTTGGAGGTATAGAGGAAAAAGGTATAAAAGTATCTTTTAAGCTCCCTGATGGTTGTAGCATTTTTCAGGCCGAGATATCGGCCATTAACAGGGCAATGAACTGGCTGAGGTATCACAGAGTTTCTGGAAAGAATATTTCTGTTATTACTGACAGCCAATCTGCTGTTAAATCCCTAATAGGTGTATATTCTACGTCAACACTGGTCCATGAATGCCGGGCATCCTTAAACGAGATGGCGAGACATTCGACTGTCACACTTCTTTGGGAGAATGGAGACAGGAATCTTCGAGGGAATAATATTGCGGATGAACTGGCAAGAATAGTGATGTTGTAGAATGACAATCATATTGATCGTCTATGAGAAATCCTTCTATCATTATGTAAATTTCATGTGAAACGGGTATTTTTGTGAATAGGTCTCAGGTAATATGGTCACAGGAGAATTCGTGCTCAGTGGTTAGGACTTTATGGCTCAAAAATTGTTTGCAGAGAGTCAGCGTTCCTTCAGGATCTTAATAGGGAAGGGCTCAGGAACATGATTGAGCTATTGACCGGGCATTGGAGGTTCGGTTATCATGCTAGACGTCTAGAACTTAGTTATAACGATCGTTGTAAAAGTTGTCACGATCTAGATGAGAAGGAGTCTGTGACTCACCTTATCTGTAGCTGTCCTGCTTTGGAGAGTCATAAAGAGCGTTATCTAGGCAGCTCTTTTCAGACAACACAAAGGAAACTATGTTTACAAGTGAGCTTTCTATATGAAGGAGCAGCCTGTGGAACATAACTTAATATAAAAAACCAAATGTAAATATTAAATTATTGATATCACCTTTTACTGCATTATACATCATTTTCGACCCATTTATCCCCATAGTAAAGACGCACAGACATTACCATTGTGCAAAAAAAAAAAAAAAAAAAAAAAAATTAAATGCATCTTTAACCTAAAAAATAAATAAAATAAATTTTACAACGTTTTCAATTATGTTTATTTCGTGCAAAAATAATATTATTTTGCCACTTTTTTCAGTATTTAGTTCGACACAAAATAATTTATTGAACTGATTCAGCGGTGTCTGTCCGTCCGTCTGTCCATTCGTTATTAATATAAACATTCCACACTGGGGCAAATATTGGGTTTTGCGGCTTGAACTAAACCGTACGTTTTTATAAAAATGTATTAGTATTATTGGAAAGAGAATTTTGGAATCTTAAGAATATTAAAAAAGTCATATGTTGCCTTTGAAAAACTGTGGAAAAAAAAGTAAAAATATACAAAGATTTTTTTATTTTATTTTTTTCTAATTACAATTTGCATTATTGTAAGATAGAAATTTTATGACGTTTTCAATAATATTTAAACGCACAAAAACAATATTATTCAGCCACTGCTCTTTAGTATTTAATTCGGTACAAAATAACTTATTAAACCGATTCAACGGTGTCCGTCTGTCTGTCCGCCCCACTGTTAGTAATGTAAATATTATGATGAATAATGAAATTTTAAGACGTTTTCTATAATCCTTATAGCAACATTGCCAAATTTTATAAGAATATGTCCATAAATTACCATAGCTCTCATATATATCCACTTCCAGAAATCGCCCTAAAGTCCATAAATATAGATGTTAGTATAAACGCATTGATCTGTATTTGTATATTTTATTTTATATTTAGTAAAAGTGTTGGCCATTGGTCTAATTTATGTCCCCTTCCCGAATTTTTATGCTCGTACACAATGGTGTTGGGTATCATATGCTTTTGCAGTGATTCTTAGTTTTCATTTGACACCCATATTGGGCTGATAAAATATTCGTATATATTTTATAATTTTTTTTTTTTTTTTTTTTTTTTAAATGAGTCCTGGAGAAAAACTGAGTTCGCAGTTTTACTACGTGTGGTCTATAATTTAAAAATATTTAAAATTATACAATCTTTTCTGTATTTTATTTAATTTTAAATAGTTTTTTTTTTTAATACTATTTAATATAAATTTTTTTGTCTTCTTTACCATCATTAAAATAAAGAAAATAAGTTTAGTTAATATGCTTTCCTAACAACTTTTTGACCCTTTAACCAAAAAAGAAATTTTTCTTGTATCTGGCCACATATGACATAAACACTGTCCAAGATAATGTGTGACCTTGTTTTATTATATATTTTGGTAGATTTATTTATTTATTTTTTTTTTTTTTAAGAATATAAGGTCTCAAGCTGTTCACATATCGATACAAAACTAAGAAAAAAGTAAACAATATTTCAACAAATATTAATTTGTTTTTTAGTTTTTTTCTTAGATTTACAGATTTTTTTTTTTTTTTAATAAAAAAAAAGTCTCAAGTTTCTTTTTAAAGGTCTGTTAAGACTTTTGTTTGAGATGTCACAGTTGTTTGAAAAAGAAGAAACTTTTATTAAACATTTTAGGTTTTATAAAAAAGCAAAAGGACTTTTTTGTTTATAACCTTTAAGGATTTATTTATATAATATTATAGTTATGTATATGTTTGTGAAAAAAATACAAATGATTTTGATTTATTCCCACATTTTAAGAACAGAATTTTTTTTTATTATATTCTCTTTCATTTATCATATAAAACACAGCCACTACACCAACATATGACTTTCTAAAAATGACCCCTAAAAGGGGCTTAATAAACATACTAACCCACTTGTTTATACTCACACTTATCAATGTAAGAACTCTTTAGTTTTTCTAAGAGGTTTTCTTTTACTCATACTACTTGCACTCTTATAATAATGGAGAATTTTAGAAAGCATAACTCACACCTGCATAGATAACAAAAGAGAACCTTAGAAAAAACAAAACATAGAAGGAATTGAGAAAAAAAAAAAAATACTTTAGAAGAGTGTTGTGTATATTTAAAGTGCAAGTATGTGTGTATAAGTTTTATATAGTTTCTTTACAAGATGACAAGCAAATTAGAATGATAAATCTTAGAATCTGAGGGAACTAGGAGAACACAAGGAATAGAGTATAAATACTGATAAACATATATGTTTTAAAATATTTATTATGCAACTTAAAAGAGAATTTACTTTTAAATTTAAAAACAGTAAAAAGGATTTTAAGTTGATTATGAAACAATACCACAAAAAAAAAATTAAAAAGTATTTCAAGACAAAATGGAGAAAAATATTATGAAAACTAAAAGTTTTCTGTCTATATAAACGCTAGGATTTTTTTTTTTTAATTTAAAATAAATTTAAATTTAAAACAAAAAATTTCTTTAATTTCTTTTCAGCTTCTTTCCACACTTTTCTTGTTAACCCCAGAAATTATATTTAAATTGAAGGTTGTCTTTATGAAATGTTGCCAACAATCGAAAAACCTGACACAGGAAAACTTAAGACCAGATGAAAATAAATAAAAAGGAAAAAAAAAAAAAAAACTTTTTTGTTGTTAGTTTTTAAACAAACATTGTCAAGGTTACAAATGATAGTTTGGGATTTCTTTCTCATTTATTTTATACGACTTCTTAATGTTGTTATTGTGGCTAATATCTTTTTTATTTGTTACCACTTGTTATTGTTGTTATAGGAATATGCATCAACAATTTTTAACTTTATTCTTTTATGGTATTTGATTTCTTAATCACATAAAGCTAGAGAGAGAGAAAAAAGTAATAACAAAGATAACAATAAGGCAACTAACAAACTAATATAATAATAAATAACAAAAACAACAATAATAATACAAAAGAAGAAAACTTTTATAACTCACTACCTTTCATTTCAAGTTCTTTACATTCAGCACAGCATATGAGTAATATATTCTTTGTTAAATATAAACGTAGCTATTAAATAAAACTTTTATGCCTAAGTGATTCTCATTTTTCCTCTACTCCCAAAAGTATGCAAAAGGGAATTTAAAGTACACTTTAATTTGTGAAAAGAAACTTTTTTTATTTTTCGGAAAATAACCAGCTTTAATTTCTTATTTGTAAATAAAATTTGGAAAATTTTTAAACCTTTTCCAATGAAATTTTGTTGTTAATAGCATTAATAAATTACATATTGAAAAAGGTTTCCCACACATAATGGCTTTTATTGTAATAAGAAAAGAAAACCTTTAAACCAAAATTGTTTTCAACAATAGGCAAATTTTTGTTAATAATATTAAAGCAAATAAGGTATTAGGCAAATAATGGATAAATATCATATGAGTAATAAACTTTGAAAGGCTCAAAAGATATTAAAGAAATAAACCAAAAGATCCCTACTGGGAAAAGGATATGAAAAATATATTATTTAAATTAACAATTTTATAATATTAAAAATAAACACAAGATTAATTAAAAAGCAGAAATTCTCTATATATTTCTTATAGAAAATTTAAAATAGAAAAATTTAAAAAGTATTCTCTATAAAAAAAATTTAACAAATCTTTCTATAAATTTTAAAGAAATTTTCTACAAGAAACTATCGAATTTTTCTACAAGAAAAATTAACGAAATTTTCTACAAGATAATTTAACGAAACTTTTTATAGTCAATACTATTGACTATTCTATAGTCAATAATATTGACTATTCTATAGTCAATACTATCTATAAGAAAATTTTAATGAAATTTTCTACAAGAAACTAACGAATTTTTCTACAAGAAAAATTAACGAAATTTTCTACAAGATAATTTAACTATTCTATAGTCAATACTATTGACTATTCTATAGTCAATACTATTGACTATTCTATAGTCAATACTGTTGACTATTCTATAGTCAATACTATTGACTATTCTATAGTCAATACTATTGACTATTCTATAGTCAATACTATTGACTATTCTATAGTCAATACTATTGACTATTCTATAGTCACTACTATTGACTATTCTATAGTCACTACTATTGACTTTTTAAAGAAAATTTCTAAAAGAATTTTTTATAGAAAATTTTGTTTAGAAAGTTTCGATAAATTTTTTATAAAAAATTTCGATAAAATTTTTATAAAAAATTTCGATAAATTTTTTTAGAAAATTTCGATAATTTTTTATAGAAAACTTCGATAAATTTTACTTATGGAAAATTTCAATAAATTTTCTAAAAAAATTTCGATAAATTTTCTAAAAAATTATTATTTTTAGAAAAATGTATTTTTTGCAGATATCGATGACAATTTTCTTCAGAAAGTTTTGTAGATATCGATAAATTTTCTTATAGAAAATTTTGTAGATATCGATAAATTTTCTTATAGAAAATTTTGTAGATATCGATAAATTTTCTTATAGAAAATTTTGTAGATATCGATAAATTTTCTTATAGAAAATTTTGTAGATATCGATAAATTTTCTTATAGAAAATTTTGTAGATATCGATAAATTTTCTTATAGAAAATTTTGTAGATATTGATAAATTTTCTTATAGAAAATTTTGTAGATATCGATAAATTTTCTTATAGAAAATTTTGTAGATATCGATAAATTTTCTTATAGAAAATTTTGTAGATATCGATAAATTTTCTTATAGAAAATTTTGTAGATATCGATAAATTTTCTTATAGAAAATTTTGTAGATATCGATAAATTTTCTTATAGAAAATTTTGTAGATATCGATAAATTTTCTTATAGAAAATTTTGTAGATATCGATAAATTTTCTTATAGAAAATTTTGTAGATATCGATAAATTTTCTTATAGAAAATTTTGTAGATATCGATAAATTTTCTTATAGAAAATTTTGTAGATATCGATAAATTTTCTTATAGAAAATTTTGTAGATATCGATAAATTTTCTTATAGAAAATTTTGTAGATATCGATAAATTTTCTTATAGAAAATTTTTTAGATATCGATAAATTTTCTTATAGAAAATTTTTTAGATATCGATAAATTTTCTTATAGAAAATTTTTTAGATATCGATAAATTTTCTTATAGAAAATTTTTTAGATATCGATAAATTTTCTTATAGAAAGTTTTGTAGATATCGATAAATTTTCTTATAGAAAGTTTTGTAGATATCGATAAATTTTCTTATAGAAAGTTTTGTAGATATCGATAAATTTTCTTATAGAAAGTTTTGTAGATATCGATAAATTTTCTTATAGAAAATTTTGTAGATATCGATAAATTTTCTTATAGAAAATTTTGTAGATATCGATAAATTTTCTTATAGAAAATTTTGTAGATATCGATAAATTTTCTTATAGAAAATTTTGTAGATATCGATAAATTTTCTTATAGAAAATTTTGTAGATATCGATAAATTTTCTTATAGAAAATTTTGTAGATATCGATAAATTTTCTTATAGAAAATTTTGTAGATATCGATAAATTTTCTTATAGAAAATTTTGTAGATATCGATAAATTTTCTTATAGAAAATTTTGTAGATATCGATAAATTTTCTTATAGAAAATTTTGTAGATATCGATAAATTTTCTTATAGAAAATTTTGTAGATATCGATAAATTTTCTTATAGAAAATTTTGTAGATATCGATAAATTTTCTTATAGAAAATTTTGTAGATATCGATAAATTTTCTTATAGAAAATTTTTTAGATATCGATAAATTTTCTTATAGAAAATTTTTTAGATATCGATAAATTTTCTTATAGAAAATTTTTTAGATATCGATAAATTTTCTTATAGAAAATTTTTTAGATATCGATAAATTTTCTTATAGAAAATTTTTTAGATATCGATAAATTTTCTTATAGAAAATTTTTTAGATACATTTTTTTGACGATAATTTTCTATAGAATAATTTGCAGATGTCGATAAATTTTCTTTGGACAATTTTGCAGATATCGATGACAATTTTTTACAGAAAATCTTGCAGATATTGATAACAATTTTCTATAGCAGATATCGAAAGCAATTTTTTTATAGAAAATTGGAGACATCGAAGACAATTTTCTTTAGAAAATTTTGCAGATATCGATATATATTTTCTGTATATCGATGACAATTTTTTATAAAAATTTTTTTAGATTTCAATAAAAAATTTTTAAAGAAAATTGCAAATATCGATGAGAATTTTCTTCAGAAAATTTTGCAGATATCGATAACAATTTTCTATAGAAAATTTTGCAAATGTCGATAAGAATTTTCAATAGAAAATTTTTCCGCTATCGATAACAATTTTCTTTAGAACATTTTTCCGATATCAATAACGATTTTCTTTATCAAATTTTTCCAATATCCAGCCAAATTATGTAAAAAAAATTCTTTATTTATAAAATTTTCTTAAATTCTTATTTAAATTTTTTTATTTTTATTTTCCAATAATTCATATTATAATTCCTCCCTAACCTCAATCATGAACAATAACAAGATTTATTGCTAAAAGTAAATAACTATAGTTATAGCAACACAAACAACAATAATAATACCAACAATACATATAATAAATAAAAACAAAACCTGTTGTCCATATTGAGTGTAATCCTAAGCAAGAGCTTAAATTAAACAAGTACTCTATTATATTAACACTCATATACTCCGACTCTCTATTTCCCTCTTAGAAGTAATAATATTTACTGTTATTTTTATATTGAAATGTTTTGCTGTATTTGTTATTGTTTTATTTTTTTTCTTGTGTTAGTTTTATTTGGGTTTTGTTTTGATTTTTTTCTTCTATGTATGTGTTGTTATTTTTTTTTTTTTTTTGTGAGTTTTAAATTAATTGCTTGTAGTATATTTTTTCTGTTTTTGTTGTTGTTACTCATGTTGCTGCTTGTTTTTGTAGCAATTAAATTGGTTGTTGGTAACAAATTTATTAGTTTACTTGTTGGATGCTGTTGTTGATGTTATTTTTTTTCTTACTTTTTATGTTTTATTATTATTTATTGTTGTATGTATGTATTTTGTTATTGTATTGGCTTTCAGTTTAATAAACTTGATTGAAATTTATTTACATTCAATTATTTGGGTGTGTGTGTGTGACAGGGGGTGACTGTGTTTTTGGTTGTATGTGTAAATTGAGTAATATTTTAATGTAAAAGTTTTAGATTTTGTAACGATTATAGCTGGTCATTAATTATGTTGAACAGAAAGTACTCGAATGAAAAATAAGAAAACATAATTTTAATAAAAAAAAAAATAATTGAAACATATGTGCTAAAGTATTTTTCATAAAACTGTTTCATAATTTTCATATTAATTGAATGACCATTACGAATACAGAAAAAATATTGACTGTAGGACTTCTAGTTCTTAATATAATGTTTCTTTAAGTTTTTTTAAATTTCGTTAAGTTGAAAATTTGTTCCATAGTTTTATTACTGATTAGTCAAACTATACGAATATATACAAATTTTAGCTGTTAGTCGTATAATTTTCAAAATAAAGTTTCGTTAAGTTTTTTATCTTTCGTTAAATTAAAAATTTCCTGATGATTTTTTTATTCATAGACTAGACATACGATTAGGTAAGATTTTTATTCTTTAACCCCTACAGTTTATACAATTAAATTTCGTTAAATGTTTAATATTTCATTAAATTTAAATTTCTTTAAAGTTGTATTTTAATGTATTGATCTATCAATATAAATACATAAAAACATTTTTCTAGTGCTTTTAGTTTTCGAAATAAAGTTTCGTAAAGTTTTTTATATTTCGTTAAGTTACAATTTTTCCCTTAAATTTCATATTTGTTGATTTAGCAATCAAAATAAGCAAAAATTGTTTGTTATTTTTCGTTGAATTGAAATTTCTTTAAATTTTATTTTTATCTAGTGATCGAGCAATATGAATATGCAAATATTTGATTTTTATCGGTCATAGTTTTCAAAATACAGTTTCGTTAAGTTTTTTGTATTTCGTTAAGTTCAAAATTTCCTCTAATTATTATTTATTCATAGGCTAAACATACGAATTTGTAAAAATTTTATCTGTAGCGTTTCTAAAATAAAGTTTCGTTAAGTTTGTTATAATTTGTTAAATTCAAATTTCTTTAAATTTTATTTTTATTTGGTGATAAGGCAATACAAATATGCACAATTTTTATTTATGGTGCCTATAATTTCTAAAATAAAGTTTCGTTAAGTTTTCTATCTTTCGTTAAGTTCAAAATTTATTTATGATTTTCTTATTTATAGGCTTGACATGCGAATAGGTAACAATTTTATTCTTTAACGTCTTTAGTTTCCAAAATAAAGTTTCGTTAAGTTTTTATGTTTCGTTAAACTAAAATTCTTTAAATTTTTATATATTGCTCGAGCAATTTGAATAAGCAAAAATTTGATTTGTAGCGGTCATAGTTTTCAAATTACAGTTTCGTTAAGATTCTTATCTTTCGTTAAGCTCAAAATTTCCTCTCATTATTATTTATTCATAACTTAGTCGTAGGAATAGGTGAGAATTTTATCTGTAGTTCTTATAGTTTGCAAAATAAAGTTTCGTTAAGTTTATTATGTTTCGTTAAATTTGAATTTCTTTAAATTTTATTTTTATATATTAATCGAGCAATACGAGTATGCAAAATTTTTATTTCTAGTACTTATAATTTTTTAAATAAAGTTTCGTTAAGTTTTTTATCTTTCGTTAAGCTCAAAATATCCTCTCATTATTATTTATTCATAAGCTAGTTGTACGAATGGGTGAGAATTTTATCTGTAGCTTTTATAGTTTATAAAATAAAGTTTCGTTAAGTTTGTTATGTTTCGTTAAATTGAAATTTCTTTAAATTTTATTTTTATATATTAATCGAGCAATACGAATATGCGAAATTTTTATTTCTTGTACTTATAATTTTTTAAATAAAGTTTCGTTAAGTTTTTTATCTTTCGTTAAGTTAAACTTTTTCCGTTAATTTTTGTTGAATAGATACTCAGAATGAGCCATAATTATTGTTGTATTTCCTATAGTTTACGAAATAAAGTTTCGTTGTTGAAATTTTTTTATGATTTTTTTTTATTTATTGCTTTCAGCGATTATTATAACCAAAATAAAGTTACGTTAAATATTTATTTATTTATTTATTTATTTATTTATTTATTTATTTATTTATTTATTTATTTATTTATTTATTTATTTATTTATTTATTTATTTATTTATTTATTTATTTATTTATTTATTTATTTATAATTTATTTATTTATTTATTTATTTATTTATTTATTTATTTATTTATTTATTTATTTATTTATTTATTTATTTATTTATTTATTTATTTATTTATTTATTTATTTATTTATTTATTTATTTATTTATTTATTTATTTATTTATTTATTTATTTATTTATTTATTTATTTATTTATTTATTTATTTATTTATTTATTTATTTATTTATTTATTTATTTATTTATTTATTTATTTATTTATTTATTTATTTATTTATTTATTTATTTATTTATTTATTTATTTATTTATTTATTTATTTATTTATTTATTTATTTATTTATTTATTTATTTATTTATTTATTTATTTATTTATTTATTTATTTATTTATTTATTTATTTATTTATTTATTTATTTATTTATTTATTTATTTATTTATTTATTTATTTATTTATTTATTTATTTATTTATTTATTTATTTATTTATTTATTTATTTATTTATTTATTTATTTATTTATTTATTTATTTATTTATTTATTTATTTATTTATTTATTTATTTGTTTATTTATTTATTGTTAAATTTTTAAAATTTATTTTATGTTTATTTAAAGTATTACTAACATTTTTCTCTAGGTGTTACTTGTATCATGTCCATTATTGTTTATTTGTGTTTGTATAAAAAAGTAGGTGCCTGTATAAGCTTAAAGTTTACAACAATAACAGCTGGATATAAAAGCTAATACAATATGTTAGCTTATACACAAAATAGTGCTACTCTACTTGTCCTCCCTCTTAATTTAATATAACAGTTATTACAAATAATAACAAAAGCATTTGCTCTGTTATTCCTAATGCTAAAAAACAACAAAAAACAATACAACAATTATTTACATACAAATTGAACTGCGTAATTTTTCTCTGTACTCGTAACTGTATTTGTTTTTTTTTTTTCTCCTTTTTATTTTGATTATTTTCATACAAAACAAACAGATGCTAAATAACACACATACATACATTCATATGTAACATTATATGAATTTACAAGAGTTTATATGAATATGTATATATTTTGTTAGCAAATAATTTATATAAATGATTGAATTGTATGTAAGAGAGCATAAGAGTATGAAATAAAATTTATATGTAAATAAAAAAAAAAAAAAGAGTTGAAAACAAACTCAATGTCATATGTATACATGATTGATATAGCACGTCCATATGTACTTACATTTACTATATTTTTATTTATTTGTAAATATGCGTATTTGTATGTGTAAATTTATATTTATTTTTGTATATGTATGTGTTAAAGAATTTAAATTTAAGTTCTTTTATTTATTAGAAATTAAAGTATTGCAACAAAATTATTTTCATTGTAATTAAATTTATTTTTTTAAATAGATAATAAATTTAAAAATATTAAAAATATTTTTTTTTACATTTTTTATAAAATGTTTTATTTTAACAATTTAATTTTCTTTAAGCCTGCAACCTCCTCTTTGATTTTCATAAACAACTTCATTATTATTATTATTATTATTATTTTATTTTTGTCTATTACCATTAAGCCCATAACAGCTGGTGTCTGTGTTTAATAAAAATTTATTATAGAACTCAAGTAGACAAACCTAAAAGTATACTTTAGTTTTTATTTTCTTATATTATATATAAACACGAGCCTTAAAAATCTAAAGCTAAAAATAAACTATAATTTATGGTCATAATATGAAAATTGTTTGACACACAAACACTTTACTAATATTTATAAACTCTTCATGAAAAGAAATAAGTAAAACAAAAAGCAGCCTAAATATAGGCAAAACTTATTATATAATTTGGAAAAAAGTACTTATAACTTAACTTAAATACAAGTGTTACTAAAACAGAAAATGCTATAAGAAAAAAATAAAATAACTACAACAATTTATAAATATTTAGGATACATAAAGCTTAAGGAATTAAAAGCAAAATATTATGATATAAAAGTAGAAAAAAAGAAGAAAAACTAAATCCAAAGTGTTTAAAAAAATATAAAAAATCAGATTTAAGTACAATTTATAAAATAAATAATAAATGAAATAAAAGCTTATTTTATAAAACATATAATAAAGTCTTAAATTATGATTTATGTAATTTAATTCTATTAAAAATTAAATTATTTATATAATTTTTGAAAATTCTTTTATTTTCTAGTTAAAATATAAATCATTATTTAATTTTTACTACTTTTCTTGCTTATTTTTTAAATAAAACTTTAATGAATTAAGTTCTTTTTTATTATTTTTAATATCTAATTATTAATATAAATTTTTATCCATTTACCTTTTGGAATTTTCTCATTCATATTTATCTAATTTATCTTGTTACTACAAATACCATAATTGCTTTAACATATGCTTTAGTTAATAAAATATTTATAGTATTCTTTTCCATAGTTTTGTTGTATTAATAAATTTTATAAGTAACTTAAAAATATGACAGGAAAACCTCTAAAAATAACTTAATTATTATGAAAATTATATAAATTTTGAGAAATATAAAATTATTTATAGATTTACCAAAAAATATGATATAATATAGGAAACAATATTAAGATATTAATTAATTAAAATATAGAATTTTAATTATGTTAGAAACAATTTGTTTAAATATAATTATGTTAAAGAAATTGGTAAGAGAAATTTATTTCTTATAATTTAACAAAAAATAAAATGTTTTAAAAATATTTTAATTTAACCCCAAAAGTATGCTTTATTAATTTGTTATACTAAATGGTATTTAGGGGGATAAAAATTTAGTTTGTTTGGGAAGAAAACAAGTTTAAAGATGATGAAATATTTTTAAAACTTGATATATTTTTAAACAAGGATATTTTGTATTTTTCTGTTCAGAAAAATACAAAATATCCTTCAAATGGTGCAGATATGGAAATCTAGAAAGTATAGTCTTTCTAGTAGTAGAGACTTACTTCAAAAGAGATCTAGGGAAGAATATTAAAATATAAAATTTTTGTTAACTTTCGGTGTATTTTTTTTTTTTTTTTAATAAAAAGTCTTTTAAAGTAAAAATTTAAAATTCAATTTTGCAAGATCTTGGTCAAGTTTCTTCTACATATGACCCAAAATGCTCAACCGTTTATATTGTAATTGTAATTAGTTAAAGAACAAAATTATTTATCGCATAAAATAAATTTGAAGTCGATATCTTAATTGAATCCAAAAATAAACAAGTTAGAATTGGAAAATTTGCTAAAATTAACACAGACAGCAGGACGGATATTAGAATTCTCTAAAAAAAAATCTTGAAATTATAAAAACACATATTTTATTTTACAATCAATATAAAAACCAAATGCAAATAATAAAATATTGATATCACCTTTCCCTAAATTAAGCTCCTTTTTCAAACCCTTTTACCTTAATATATAGACGGATGGACGGATATTACCATTCCGACAAAAAACATTTTAAAATTCTAAAAATAAATTTCTTTTACCTAATAATAAATAAAAAATAAAACGTGATTGATAAAATATTGATATTATCATTCCCTGAAGTAAGCTCCATTTTCAACGCCTTTTACTCCAATGTGCGATCACAAAATTGTTGGTAATAAACTTCTAAACTTCGAATTGAAATGTATGAGAGGGTTGTACAGAAGCACTTAAGCTTTCAGAAAAATCATTTTGTAATCACCCTGTAATAATACGAAATAAACTACAGGGTTTCAAATATAGCCGATCACATAATTCTTGGTGATAAACCTGTATCTTCTAAACTACTAAAAGAATAGAATTGAAATGTATATGAAAGACGTAGAGGAGTATCCAAGCTTTCAGAAAAATCATTTTGTAATCACCCTGTAAAAATACGAGATAAACTACAGGATGTAAAATTGATCACCTCGAGTATGGATTTAAGCGATTTATATTGGAGCTGATTTCAAAATTCTTCGTGATAAATCTGTATCTTCTAAACTAATCCGATCGAATTGAATTGTATGGATGAATTATAGAGGAAGACCTAAGCTTTCAGAAAAATCATCATGTATTTATCTTGTAATAAAACGAGCCAAACTACAGGGTGTCAAAGTTGATAACCTTGAGTATGGATTTAAGCGATTTATAGTGAAGCCGATTTCAAAGTTCTTGGTTATAAATCTGTATCTTTAAAACTAATCAGATCGAATTGAAATGTATGGGAGAGTTGTACAGGAAAACTTAAGCTTTTAGAAAAATTACCTTGTAGTCACCTTGTAATAATACGAGCCAAACTACATGGCGTCAAAGTTGATTACCTCGAGTATGGATTTAAGCGATTTATAGTGAAGCTGATTTCAAAATTCTTAAATCTGTAAATCTGCTTCCATTGGTAACGCAGGTGCATTACGTACTAGTCTTTCAGATGCTCCAAACACTATATTACACCTGACACCCATAGACCTACACATTATTGAATCATCAGTTAATAGTGCAATAAGATTATCTGTAACTAGGAACTGGAGATCATGAACATATGGAAATTAATTCAAGCGGAAATACTAGCTGTCAGAGAGACGGGCAAACTAATTCGCGATAGAAATATTCAGAGGAATATTGGTTTATTTGTTGAGAGCCAGGCGGCAATACTATCGCTTAAATCACACAAAACTACCTCTATTCTAGACAGACAGTGTAAAGAGGAACTGTTAGGACTAAGACGACTATACGACATTAATATAGTTTGAGTTCCTGCGCATAGACACCACTTGTAGTCACCTTCAACGAAAAACGCTCAACACAATTCATAGGCTACAAACGCAAAGACATTTCGAGACTAACAGCATTGTTTACAGGTCATTAGACGATCTGGAAACATGCAAGTAGACTCGGTCTCCCATACAACGAATACTGTCGTAGTTGTGTTAATCGCGAGAAGGAGGAGACGGTACATCATTTTCTATCCGAATGCACAGCCTTGAACGAATTAAACATAAATTTCTGGGAAGCTACCAATTAGACAACCTCTGCGAGATATCTGACACCATACTCAGTGACATTATTCAATATCTCAATTCTATTGGCTAGATTTAATTAATTTATATTCTTATTTCTCTTCCTTACACTTTTATCTCATTACAGACTCAAACCAACTCATTCACCTGGCGAGTAGTGTGGTCTCATCAAAACGGAATCTAACGAATCTAATTGACTGCTCGTAAGTTTCAATTCTACTGGCTGGATCTAATTAATTTATGTTCTCATATCTCTTCCTTACACTTTTATCTCATTACAGACTCAAACCAACTCATTCACCTGGCGAGTAGTGTGGTCTCATCAAAACGGAATTTAACGAATCTAATTGACTGCTAGTAAGTTTATGGGCTACCATTAACCAACAACCATCCGTGATATATACATACATATATGTCTTATGGTTGAAAATATATCGACGCTTGAATTTGGAATTTTCGATATTTTTGTTTTGAATGTTTTTGAATTTTTCTCTAATAAATTTCGTGATATAGAACTAAACATTTATTAAAAAATTAATATTTTAAAATGAGTAAGAAGAATCGATTTTAGTAAAATTTGGAACGCCTTATTCGTAACGTATTCAACTTTATAATAAAAGAAAAAAAAAAAAATGTACTATATTTATGACGGTTTTAGTTTTTAAAATTAAAAAAAATAAAAAATAATAAATAAGTAATAATTTAGCATCTTACCTACATATTTGTACTTAAAAATTTTGGCATTTTTTAAATATTTAATTAGCAATTCTATTTAAAATTATATATAATACTGTATTTACCATCTTAAAAGTGAGTATAAGACCTCATAGTTCTTTTATAATTATTTTTCTACAATTTCTCTATTTTAAGCAGCATTATTTGCCTTAAGGTATATATTTATATTTATTTACCTTAAGGTATGCTATAAGTTTTACATATACTAAATTTCAATATAATTCTTTTAAATCATCTAACTGTAAAATGTAATTAGTCTTGTATAAAATTTATCTTCCCTTCTATTTTTTTTACAACTGCAAATTAAAAAAAATATGCTTGACTGCTTTTTAATATTGATTATGTAATTAAATCCCTTAATGTATGCTACATATAGATAACAATATTATAATAAAGATTATGTAGGTATTAGCAAAAGCGAGAAAGAGGTTAAAATATTATATAATGCAAAAGCAAATATGTAGTTATAATAAAGGGTATTAAGAATATAAAAGACATATATTTAAAGCTAAATTTAGATAAATAATAGACAAAAATAATATTAAAAAGAATTTACTTAAAGAATATAAAAAATTTTATTAAAAACCCCTATTTAAATTGGATTTTTTTCTAAGAATTTAATAATAAAAATTTATAATAGCTTTTTTTTTATTGTTACTAAAAGCTTAAAAAGTTAAAAAATTATTTTACATCTATTTCCTTTGATCATTTTTTTTTTTTTTATAAAATAAGCTGTAATATTAATTCCTAGCAATATGCCATAATATTTAAATTAAATATTTGTAAATTTTATAGAAAATTGTATTAAATTATGTTTAAACATTTTAAATTTATTCTGTGGCCTTAACTTTTTGCTTTACAATATTTAATGTTTTTAAATCTTCCCCCCACCCCCTTAAAATAATCTACACTTTAAAGTCATATTGCTAGTTTTATGTCTCTTGTAGTTTCTTATTCTTAAATGCCATTGTATAAATTTTCTTCACTTAGCTTAAGACAAAACTGATTAATGTACATAATTTTATAGCAAAATTGCAAACAACATACTGTTGGTAATTTATTTTATATCATACCATATAAAATGTAATGCCTTAAAGTATGCAGCTGTTTATATTAAATTGAAATAGTTAAAGCAAGTATCTATTTAGTAGCTGCAAAGCTCCAAGATAATATACAGTATAATAAAATGATTTAATTTATTTATTCATTAGTAAGATTGTAAGAAATAATATCTTAAAGGTCTTTAAAGCAAAAATGTTAGAAATTGAATTTAAACTATTAATTTTGTAATTCAAATTAAAGAAATTAATTTATTATGCCAAACGTTTAAAACCTAATTTTTAAAGGCTGATAAAATTTTCATTTTCCTTTTTGAATCAATTAAAAATTATTATTGTTGAAATCAATAAACTTTATTTATCAATTTCACAACTTATCTAATTAAATGTGTAATCATTAGTGTATAAAATTTTCCCAGAATAATAATTACACATTGGAAAATTTACAAATTTTTCAGTTAATAATTTATATAGTTTAAAATTTCTTTTATAGCAAAAAATAAAAACTTTCGCATGTTCATTAATAATTATAACGTGAAATTATTCCAAAAAAGTTTTTGTTCTACTTTTTGTTTACTACGCTACAATATAATGAAATGAAATATAGACAAAACACAAAAACATACTTTAGGGCTACTTTAAATAACAACACAAAAATTCCCTACAACAGACCATTATAAACTTTAATGAAGCATAGTAGGAGGTATTAACACAAAAAGCGAAATGATAACAAAAATTTGGATTAAACATTTATAAATAATATAGACTAAAGTCAAGGTTTTAAAATAGATTATAGTTAATAGAATATATTTTAGTAAAGATCATAGAATATACTATAGTCTAGTTTATAAAATAGACTATAGTCTAGTTCATGGAATAGACTATAGTCTAGTTCATAGAATAGACTATAGTCTAGTTCATAGAATAGACTATAGTCTAGTTCATAGAATAGACTATAGTCTAGTTCATAGAATAGACTATAGTCTAGTTCATAGAATAGACTATAGTCTAGTTCATAGAATAATAGACTATAGTCTAGTTCATGGAATAGACTATAGTCTAGTTCATAGAATAGACTATAGTCTAGTTCATAAAATAGACTATAGTCTAGTTCATAGAATAGATTATAGTCTAGTTCATAGAATAGACTATAGTCTAGTTCATAGAATAGACTATAGTCTAGTTCATAGAATAGACTATAGTCTAGTTCATAGAATAGACTATAGTCTAGTTGATAGAATATACTGTAGTCTAGTTCATAGAATAGACTATAGTCTAGTCCATAGAATAGACTATAGTCTAGTTCATAGCATAGACTATAGTCTAGTGCATAGCATAGACTATAGTTTAGTCCATAGAATAGATTACTATAGTCCATAGACTATAGTCTAGTCCATAGAATATATTACAGTCTAGTCTATAGAATAGACTATAGTCTAGTTCATAGAATAGAGTTAAGTCTAGTTCATAGAATAGACTATAGTCTTGTCTATAGTCTAGTGCTTAGCATAGACTATAGTCTAGTGCTTAGCATAGACTATAGTCTAGTGCATAGCATAGACTATAGTCTAGTTCATAGAATAGACTATAGTCTAGTTCATAGAATAGACTATAGTCTAGTCCATTGTCTATGCTATGCACTATAGTCTAGTTCATAGAATAGACTATAGTCTAGTTCATAGCATAGACTACAGTCTAGTCCATAGCATAGACTATAGTGTAGTCAATAGCATAGATTAGAGTCTAGTCCATAGACTATAGTCTAGTCCATAGACTATAGTCTAGTTCATAGAATATATTATAGTATAGTCTATAGAATAGACTATAGTCTAGTTCATAGAATAGAGTTAAGTCTAGTTCATAGAATAGACTATAGTCTAGTTCATAGAATAGACTATAGTCTAGTTCATAGAAAAGACTATAGTCTAGTTCATAGAATAGACTATAGTCTAGTTCGTAGAATAGACTATAATCTAGTTCATAGAATAAACTATAGTTTAGTCCATAGACTATAGTCTAGTCCATAGACTATAGTCTAGTCCATAGACTATAGTCTAGTCCATAGACTATAGTCTAGTCCATAGAATAGACTATAGTCTAGTTCATAGAATAGATTATAGTCTAGTCCATAGAATAGATTATAGTCTAGTTCAAAGCATAGACTATAGTCTAGTCCATAGAATAGACTATAGTCTAGTCCATAGAATAGACTATAGTCTAGTCCATAGAATACACTTTAGTCTAGTCCATAGAATAGACTATAGTCTAGTTCATAGAATATACTGTAGTCTAGTCTATAGAATAGACTATAGTCTAGTTCATAGAATACACTATAGTCTAGTTCATAGAATAGACTATAGTCTAGTTCATAGAATAGACTATAGTCTAGTTCATAGAATAGACTATAGTCTAGTTCATAGAATAGACTATAATCTAGTTCATAGAATAGACTATAGTCTAGTTCATAGAATAGACTATAGTCTAGTTCATAGAATAGACTATAATCTAGTTTATAGAATAGACTATAGTCTAGTTCATAGAATGTACTATAGTATAGTTCATAGAATAGACTAAAGTCTAGTCCATAGAATAGACTAAAGTCTAGTACATAGCATAGACTATAGTCTAGTCCATAGAATAGAGTAAAGTCTAGTTCATAGAATAGAGTATAGTCTAGTTCAGAGAATAGAGTATAGTCTAGTTCAGAGAATAGACTATAGTCTAGTTCATAGAATAGACTATAGTCTAGTTCAGAGAATAGACTATAGTCTAGTTCAGAGAGTCTAGTTCAGAGAATAGACTATAGTCTAGTTCATAGAATAGAGTATAGTCTAGTTCATAGAATAGACTATAGTTTAGTATAGAATAGACTAGAGTGTAGTTCATAGAATATATTATAGTTTATAGAATGGACTGTAATCTAGTCTCCTAAATTTCTTATGCATTTGTACTGAGGTTCTATTTCTTTTATCATTAGCCCCACTGTATGCTGTTTATTGTTAGTTGTAAACAACTAAAAGTAGGCTTTAAATTTTTTTCATTAAAAATGTAGAGGAGGAGAAAGTAAAACAATTTAGTATGCCAAACAATTTTAATAAAATCGTAGGAAAAACTAAACTTTTTATTTCGCAACAATATAATGCAAAAAGTAGAAAAATAAAAAAACATTTTTGGGGTTAGAGAAAAATTTTTATATTGGAGCAATGCTATAAAATATAATAAAATTTAAAATAAATATTTAAGTCAATAAGAAAAACGTTTAAAAGCAAACAGTTTTACATTCAAATAGAGATTCAAAAAGTAAATTTTTTTTTTTTCAAATTAATAATTTTTGTAAATTTTGTTTCTTTTTGAACAATTTATTTTTCATTGATTATTTCATTTGGTTTACAAACAATTTTCTCTTATACAGCTCATTGATGTATATTTTTTCATAATTTTTTTATGATTGCTCCAAGTAATTCAATTTTTGCTGCTTAACTTATGCTTTTTTTTATACAACTACGAGTAATCAGACAGACACAGCCATTTAAACTAATTTCCCTTTTAACCTTTAAAAACACACCCACACAAACACACATGATACACAATCTTTCTTCTTCCCTCTCACAAATATAATTTATCATTTATATCATAAAGATGTAAAAAATCTCATTACATTTCCACCAGCCAACCTTCTTTCTTCCTTCCAATAAATAGAATAAACTTAAGACCTGAATTGAACTAAAACGAAATGTAATGAGAAAAAAATTAAATAAAATAAAATGAAATGAAATCAAAAATAAATACATCAAAGCAAGAGCCTACTTAAACCAATAAACTTGATTTGGTTAAAGACAAAACCAACATAAAACTCGCTTACCCTCACCAAGCCATAGAGAGATAAATTTTGCCTAAAAATATACTTTGATTGATGGTTAAAATGATACGTACTCATTCACTCCTACTGTTTAGACATCAGTTACACTTAAATGATTGTGATATTCGCCTACAGGCTTTTCATATTAAATAAAACCAAAACGCAAGAGAAATCTTTGCTGTCAATAAACAATTTTTTTTGATGGTTTCAAAGTTCATATAATGGGGTTATGGGTGGGGTATAGGGGCAATGTTGTTAAGTTCCATTAAGACAAAATTATGAGTTAAATAAATTGGGTGTAAATTTGTTACACTTGAATTCTTTAAAAAGGTGTCATTTGGTTGTAAATATAGTTCAGCTATAACAAACCAAATCCTTTGAGGAAAAAATAAGGCCTTAAGCCTAAAAGTAGGCCAAGGAAATTGAATAAAAGGAATTTTGATAGGAAGATAGCTTTAAAATATATTACAAAAATTTGTAAATAAAATTTTTAATTTTTTTAAGATATTAAGAGCAGATTTATTTTCTTTTCTGTTATTATTAAAATATTTTGTAAACAAATCATATGCTGCTATATATATATATATATTTTTTTTTTAGTAATTATGTGTTGTTTTTTTTTTTCAACTATTTTCTTTTAAATTAAATTTTCCTTTTTTTATTTTCTTTTTAGTTTTTATTTTAAATTTATTTTTTTTATTATTTATCTTATAAATGACCTCCCTCAAAATATGCTTTATATTATTTGCTGTCTTGTTTATTCAGTAGTACTTTTTATCAAACTCTTTTAATTACTTTTTTCTTGCTATTTGTCTGTAGGTTTGCTTCTTTGTTTTATATTACTTTTTTCTTCTGTTTATTTAGTACATTCTTTTGCCACCATTAACAAGCCAAGAATGTGTTCTGTACATTGAAGACATTTATTCAAACACCTAAAAGTCATTTAGAAATTTTTCTAGCCCTAAAAATATACAAGACTTTCTTAAATTTATCAAAGCGTTTGATTTTATGGGTAAAGACTCAATAATATAATCTATGGTTTAGTATAGATCATAGCCTAGTTTGTAGAATATACCATAGTTTGGTTTATAGAATGGACTATAGTCTATAGAATAGACTATAGTCTAGTATGTTATGTAAACTATAGTCTTTTTTTATGGAATAGATCATAGTCTAGTTCATGAAATAGTATAAACTATAGTCTAGTTTGTAGAATAGACTATAGTCTAGTTTATAGTATAAAACTATAGTCTAGTTTTTAGCATAAACTACATTCTAGATCCTAGAATAGACTATAGCCTATATAGCTTATAGTATAAACTATAGTCTAGTTTATAAAATAGACTATAATTTAGTTCATAGAATAGACTGTAGTCTAGTTCATATAATAGATCATAGTCCAGTTTTTAGAATAGACTATAGTCTAGCTCATAGTTCATGGAATATACTATAGTCTAGTTCATAGAATAGACTATAGTCTAGTTTATAGTATAAAACTAATAGTTTAGTTTCTAGTATAAACTACATTTTATTTCATAAAATAGACTATAGTCTAGTTTATAGTATAAACTATAGTCTAGTTTATAAAATAGACTATAGTTTAGTTCATAGAATAGACTGTATTCTAGTTCATATAATAGATCATAGTCCAGTTTTTAGAATAGACTATAGTCTACCTCATAGTTCATGGAATATACTATAGTCTAGTTCATAGAATAGACTATAGTCTAGTTAATAGAATAGACTATAGTCTAGTTTATAGTATAAAACTAATAGTTTAGTTTCTAGTATAAACTACATTTTATTTCATAAAATAGACTATAGTCTAGTTTATAGTATAAACTATAGTCTAGTTTATAAAATAGACTATAGTTTAGTTCATAGAATAGACTGTATTCTACTTCATATAATAGATCATAGTCCAGTTTTTAGAATAGACTATAGTCTACCTCATAGTTCATGGAATATACTATAGTCTAGTTCATAGAATAGACTATAGTCTAGTTCATAGAATAGACTATAGTCTAGTTCATAGAATAGACTATAGTCTAATTCATAGAATGGACTATAGTCTAGTTCATAGAATAGACTATAGTCTAGTTTATAAAATATACTATAGTCTAGTTTATAAAGTAGACTATAGTCTAGTTCATAGAATAGACTGTATTCTACTTCATATAATAGATCATAGTCCAGTTTTTAGAATAGACTATAGTCTACCTCATAGTTCATGGAATATACTATAGTCTAGTTCATAGAATAGACTATAGTCTAGTTCATAGAATAGACTATAGTCTAATTCATAGAATAGACTATAGTCTAGTTCATAGAATAGACTATAGTCTAGTTTATAAAATATACTATAGTCTAGTTTATAAAGTAGACTATAGTCTAGTTCATAGAATAGACTATAGTCTAGTGCATAGAGTAGACTGTAGTGTATGGCTGAGCTCAGGCCAGTAGGTGGCGAATGACTGAACGACCTACTAATAAGTAGGACAGCTGCGATAGACAAGCAGTCCCCTACCAATAGCGGCAGTTTTCGAGAGCTAAGTATAAAAGGTTACACAAGCTTGATAACAATTCTGCGACAATGGCGAATGTATGCCGCCATCGAATTAAGAATTCTCCAACAGGGGGTGTCTTCTAGAGAAGAGGAATTAGGAGAGTGATGCCTTCATAGATCTCCCAGTCTGAAATCCAGAATCGTCTGTTCCATATTGGGCGACACCCAGACTTTTGTCCACCAAAAGGGAGCCGAAACGTATTATAACGTCTTCCCTAAACTGTCGAATCCCAAAAAGGTCGAAACAAAACCCCCCGAAGGAAAACCCGATTCAGATAGAGACCCAAATATCTGGAACATAGACAATGAGTGGATATTAATCAGCAAGAAGAAGAAGAACCCAAGATCTCGTAGGTCTAGACCAGATATGGGAATTATATCTGCAAAATAAGATATTTCTTACGCTGTAAAAGATGTGAACAAAGTCCGAAGAACACAGAAAGGTGAACTAATCCTCGAGTTGAAAGCTGGAAGCAAAGACGTAGCTCAACAATTCACAACTCAATTACAAAATTGAAGCAGCGCTTAATGGATCCGTTGAAGCAGTGATGTCAGAAGGAGAGAATTTTCCCTTTTTGAGGGAATTTTCCCTTTTTGAGGGAATTTTTAAGGCAAATCTTAGCTGAAGGGAAAAAGGGAGGGAATTTTATTTTTTGTCAAAATAAAGGGAATTTTTAATACGTAAAAATTTATCTCAAAAAACGACAAAAAGATAAATAAAAAAGCAAAAAATGCAATATTATCACACACATTCATTTAAAGATAGAAATCTTAATTTGGCGAATGGATATTTTCTGTGTTCTCGTTCTTTGTTTAAAACAGTTTTTGTATATTTTTTTATTGAATTACAAACAAAAACTACATTTATGTAATTTTCAATGCATTTTTTACTACAAATTTGTAGTTTTTGTAAAAAAATTGCCATTTTAAGGAGGAGGGAAAAATGGAGGGACATTTTTTCCTAAAATAAGGGAAAAAAGGGAATTTTCCTGCTAAACAGAGGGATTTTTCTTAAATTTTATCTGGCATCATTGCGTTGAAGTGAGAACACGTAAAGAAGAGACGATGATAAAATGCAAGAACATGGAAAGCATCAACACCAAATTGGAAACATGCCAAGCCTTTGCCAAGGCACTACAAGTACCTGAGCTGAATGAAATGGCCGTAAAGTCCATTCGTAAGTCTTACGGGAAGCCTCTCAACAGAAATAGCAAGAAGGGCATTAAATTTGAACAAAATTAAAATTGGATGGTATATCGTTTAAGGAAGATAATAACATCCATCAAATGTTATAGATGCCTAAAGTTTGACCACATTTTCAAATTCTGTCAAGCGGAAACGGATAGATTACATCTCTGCACAAAGTGCGGTCAGGAAGGTCACATTGCGAGGAACTGCAAGGGGGAGCTATGCTGCATACTTTGCAATTCAATCGGTAATGCAGAACTTAAACACGTGGCAGGATGCTATAGGTGCCACGTTTTCAAAAAAGCGTTCAGCGATAGATTTAAATGCAGTTCATTCAACTCAACACAAGGCTACTAAATAAGTCGGTCCTGAAGATGAAAATAGATGCTGCATTAATATACGAACCGTATAAGAATCTTAATAAAAACGTGTGAGAAAGTGACTCAATAGGTAGTGCGGCGGTTTGGGCCTGTGGGGATAAAGCCATAGAGAAAGGCATGAAACATCAACAGGCGGGCTTTGCTAGAGCTAAGATATGAGGCATATTTGTTTACAGTTGTTACATCTCATCCAATATACCATTAGACGAAATGATGCTTATCACCACAATCCAATCATCATAGGAGGAGATTTCAATGCCTGAGCGTTGGGTTAGCCACAAAACTAATGAAACGGGTAGGATCCTTCTTGATGCATTCGCAAAGCTCGGCATGGTACTAGTAAACATTGGTAAAGCCCATACATTTAGAAGGGCAGGATATTATCTTGATTATTGGAGATAAAGGGCTCTAAAAATTGTCCTAAAATTAGGACCAGAAATTTTCATAATGTTTTTCAAAAGCTGCCTGAAAAGCGCTTAAATCCCAAACATTTGAAAGAAACAAAAACATATCCTGATTCCCAAACCAGTAAAAGTGCTCGGTGATCCTCAATCATATAGACATATTTGTCTAATTGGCACGCTATGTAAATTCTTGGAGAGAATAGTATATACTAGGCTACTGAACGCCGTTGAAGAGGCAGATGGTCTATCTGATAGACAATATGGTTTTAGAATGGCCAAATCCACGACAGACGCAGTTAATTTAGTCAGCGACACGGGCAAGGAAGAAAACCGGAAACACTGCACTATCATAACTCAGCCGGATGGAAACAAATTATCTTATCCTTGAGAAATATTAACGTTCCAGAATATCGAAATAGGATAACAGAACCTTAAAGTTCGACACCGATAGAGGATTAGAGTCAAACAGGAGTTCCTCAGGGCTCAGTTCTAGGCCCACTCTTGTGGAATATTATGTATAATGGTATTTTCTACCTACAAATTCCTGAGGAATCAACAGTTGTAGGTTTTGCAGACGACGTTGCAGTTAGAAATCTAGAGGAAGTACAGATATATGCGAATGAATCCGTTGGAACTATCAAAAAATGGTTGACGACAATGAACCTGCATTTGGCAAAACGCAAGACAGAGTTGGTTTTTATAAGCAACAAAAGAAAGATAGAAACTCTAACGATCAAAGTAGGATCAACAGAGGTTAGTTCAATTAGGGATAATGATCAACAGAAGACTAAATTTCATAAAACACCGGCATTACTCATGTAAGACAGCTGCTGGTGTAGCAATTTCTCTAGCAAGAATTATGCCAAACATATTAATCTCTAGATTTTACAATGCAGTTCTACTCAACGGGCCATCTATTTGGGAAATTGAATTAAATAAAACGGCAAAAATATACAGAAGAAATTGCTTAAGAGTCTGTAGTGGTTTTTAGAACCATTACTATGGAAGCAGCGTGCGCTGTTGCAGGAATAACTCCCATCGACCTGACCTTCTCTAGCGGTCCTGAACTTATAACGAGATTAAAAAAAACCCTGACGTAAAAAGAAGACTGAGAGAGAGAAACTCATGCTGAAATGGCAAAGAAGTTGGGAGAATTCACCTAAAGTCCTTTGGTCCTTTCGCTAATTTCTCATATTGATTTCTGGTTAAAACGCCAACATGGAGAAGTTAATTACAACCTGACCCAATTCCTTACAGGTCATGGAGGCTATAGAAGCTATAGCCATAGCTATAGTCGTAATATACAAAAGAGGACAAAACAGCGGAACACGTTACTTTTACATGCCCGAGATTTTCTGCATAGTTCATGTTACTCCTTATCTACATTGGAGAGAATTTGAGACAAAACATAATGGAAGTCATGCTAAAATCCGCGGAAAATTGGCCGCTATAAACATTTTCATAAGCAGTATAAATCTGGCACCCCACGAAGCAAAAATACTTCGAAAGTAGGCGAAAAGGTGGCCAACAGAAGGTTAACAAAAGAAGAAGTAGCGGAAGTTGACACTCCCCGCGAAGTAATACCAATAGGCAGTCCCGCGGGGAATAGAAAAGAATAGAATAAAATAGAAAAGGGACTATAGTTTGTTCTTTAATACGAACTGAAGTATAGACTTTAGTCGATTCTTTAGTGGAGAATATAGTCTATGTTATATCTATTATATTGTAAAGTCTGCAAAGTCTTGGTGTAGTTTATAGTGAATTTTTTAGTTACACACATTTTGTTTTGTTACTTCTCTTACAAATTTGTTTTATTTTTCTTTTGGCCATTAAAATTCTTGCAATTTTTTCTTGTTACTTTGCTCCTTTAAGGAGCCTCTTTTACCACTATTAAAATAAATAGTTGTTTTTATTATATTTGCTTTTTTGTAGCCATTTTACGATTTGGTGTGTTAAAAAGTTTTTCAACTTTTTCCGCACGTTTTGTATATTATAAATATATGTGCTACATGGCGGCGAGCTAAGCTATGAAAATAAAAGTAAAAAAAAAACAAATGTATATGGCCCACTTTTAGGCGTTTAAATAACAGCATTAAAATTACATCAAGTACAAAGAACTTCAAACAAATAAATCGTTTTCTTTTTATATAAAAATAAAAAACACACGGTACTTGAAGCTAACAAATGTAATAGTGTTTGTTTGTGTAAGAGATAAGAAGGCAAACTTTTGTTAAGATTTTTTCTTTATATTTTTTAATTCTTCAAAAGAAAAGTCTTGCGGCCAGCGAGGGTAAATGGTGAAAAGAAAAAACAAATAAAATTTCATTTCATTTGAGAGTGTAAACAATTAAATGGAATTTTAAACGATTAAAAGTCTTTCGATTTTAATATAAATAAGCTAGCAAGAAATATAACTTAAAGAGAGATTTAAAAGAGATTTTTTAATGAAAGAAAAATAAGTTTTTTTTGTGAAACTTATAAGTTTTTAAGGAATTGGTTTGAAGTCTTTTTTACCTTAAAATATGCTTAACTTTTGCTTTAATTTTTTTTTTCTAAGTTGAACCATTTTTTAGTTTCTTTAGTTTTAGTCAAGTTTTATTTTCCTTTTTTTTTAGTTAAAAAAAAAAAACTCCTTAACTTTTAAAAGCCTTAAGTTATGCTATCTTTTTACATTTATGGTTTTTATTGATTTATTAACATATCCTAAGTAGATTTTAGTTTGTAAATGTACTCTTTTTTAAAAATATTACCAACAAGAGTTGGTATTTTATTTCTATGCTAAAAAGTTTTCTCAACAATATTTATTTAATAGCCTTAAAGTATACTTTACACACTAAAGTTAGTTATACCATTTTGTATATGCTAGAAATAGTGTAAAGTTTAGAAAGTTTAGAAAAGTTTTATTAACAATTTGCCAGCTAAAATGTAAAGTTTCTCTAAACCAATTTCCAAAACTAATTAAACATAAATTAATCATTGTATATAATTTCTAAGGTCTCTAAAAGTAAAGTTTAATAGGGCTAAATTATAAATGGAAACATGGTAGTAATAATTTTAAAACAACCCATCTGTCAGCGCCAAAAAAATCCTAAAAAAATTATTTATTATAAAAAAATTTTTTAAAATTGTTAATTTTACAAAAATCATAAATTATTTCCTTTGCGCTTGTTTTTGTTTATCTTTACAATTATTTTGTTTTGCCTTCATAAATAAATGAGTTTTATAAACATTTTAATTTTATTTATTTTTAAAATTTCCCCTAAATTTATGTATTATTTACATAAATTAACCTAAAATTATGCTTTATATAATTGTGAAAAACAAACTCTGCTGGAGAGAGAGTTTGTTAACAACAATTTCTTTGAAATTTTTAAATTCAAAATAATATTTATTTTATACTCTCACAACAAAATTATAAATGACTTCCTCTACCAACATTCAACCACATAAAATTATACTTTGTACAATACAAACATTCATATACACAATATTTTTAAAGCATACTTTTAATGTGTAAACAATTATGGATAAAATAAGTATGCTTTAGATTTCATAGAAAAGGAAAAAGTTTGAAATCAAATAGTTATATTTTGTTAATAGAACGTATTAAATAAACGAGAAAAAATTTTCCTTAAATTTTTTTAAAATAATGAACAAATTTAAAATTATATTAAATTTATTTACAAGAGAGTTTTATTTTCTTAGCCTATCTTAAGGCATTTAAGTCTGAACATACCTGCAAATAGATAAAAAGAAAATTAAAATTAGTAAAATGGATTTTGAAAAATATTAAATAATTAGAAAATATATAATTTAAAGAAATTATTGATAAAAGAAAAAGTATTTATAGAAATTGTTAAAGAAATTAAAAAAAAACATCCGAAGAAAATTACCAATAAAAAAAAAACAAAAATCTAAAAAATTATTGATAATTTTTTCTAAAGAAACTGATCGATAACACATAAATATTCGCGGAATATTATTGATAATACACAAAATTCTAAGAAAAATTATTGATAAACAAAATTATCGATAACGCAAAATTTTTCAAAGGAAACTATCGCTAATAATGGGTGTTCCAACTATAATGCACGATGTTAATTGTGAATCACACCTTAAGGTCAAATTTTTTGCCCAACTTAATTTGACATTTCTTTGTTTCAGTGTTTGACAAATTCAACCAAGGAGAGGTACACAATTGATCAGCGCGTTAAGATTGTTGAAGCCTTTAACGAAAATGGGCGTTCAAATCAAAATGCATTTCGTGCACTTCGTAATTTTATTTTTTTTTTGGTCAGCATAATCTAACAAATGTGTCCACAATCGGGAGAATTGTGTGCAAATTTTCGCAAACCGGGTCTGTAGGAAATGTGAAAACACCTGTGCATGCTTGCTCAGTTCGTTCTAAGTAAAACATTGATGTTATTCGCGATATTGTGGCAGAAGGTCGGCGAGATGATAATGGACTTCTTGTGGCCAGAAATTGAGGATATGGAACTGGATGATATGTGGCTCTAACAGGATGGTGCAACTTGCCACACAGCCAACGAAACAATGGCCCTTTGGCCGTGTTATCTCATGTCGTGGTGATGTTAATTGGCCGCCATATGATATGACACCGTTCGTCTTCTTTCTGTGGGGATATTTAAAATAAAAAGAGTAAGTCAATAAGCCAAAAACAATTCAAGAGCTGAAGGATGATATAATTCGGCAAATTAACGACATTGAACCTCAATTATATCTCAGAGTCATTGAAAACATGGACCATAAAAAAAAATATTAAGATAAATTTATGAAAACTTTTTGCTTTATTTACTTTTAACACCGTGCGCTTTGGTTGGACCAAAATTTTCCTTAGAAAATTACTAATAACACAAAATTTCTTATAGAAAATTATTGATAACACAACATTTTTTATACAAAATTATGAATAACACAAAATTTTCTGTAGAAAATGATCGATAACACTAAATTTTCTATAGAAAATAATCGATAGCAATAAATTTTCTATAGAAAATTATCGATAACACTAAATTTTCTATAAAAAATTATCGATCACTAAATTTTCGATATAAAAAATTATCAATAACACAAATTTTTCTATAAAAAATTATCGATCACAAAATTTTTTATAGAAAACTAAATTTTCTTAAAAGATTATCAATAACACTAACATTTCTACAGAAAATTGTCGTTAACACAAAATTTCCTGTAGAAAATTATCGAAAATACAAAATTTTCTATAGAAAATTATCGACAACAAAAATTTTCTATAGAAAATTAACGATAACACAAAATTTTCTATCGAAAATTATCGACCCCAAAATTTTCCATAGACTATTATCGATAACATTAAATTTGCTATAGAAAATTATCGCTATAGAAAATAGAAAGTTATTTTCTATAGAAAATTATCGATAACACAAAATTTTCTATAGAAAATTATCGATAACTCAAATTTTTCTAAAGAAAATTATCGATAACACAAAATTTTCTCTAGAAATTTGTCGATAACTCAAAATTTTCTAGAGAAAATTATCGATCACAAAATTTTCTATAGAAAATTATCGATATAACAAAATTTTCTAGAGAAAATTTACGATAACACTAAATTTTTTATAGAAAAATATCGATAACACTAAATTTTCTGTAGAAAATTATATATACCACTAAATTTCTATAAAAAATCGATACATATCACCAAATTTTCTATAGAAAATTATCGATAACACAAAATTTTCTATATAAAATTATCGATAACACAAAATTTTCTATATAAAATTATCGATAACACTCAATTTTCTACAGAAAATTATCGATAACACTAAAGTTCCTATAGAAAATTATCGATAACACCAAAGTTCCTATAGAAAATTATCGACAACACAAAGTTTTCCATAGAAAATTAACGATAACACAAACTTTTCTATAGAAAATTAACGATAACACAAAATTTTCTATAGAAAATTAACGATAACACAAAATTTTCTATAGAAAATTATCGATAAAACTAAATTTTCTATAGAAAATTATCGATTAACAAAAATTTTTCTATGGAAAATTATGGTTGACACAAAATTTTATATAGAAAATTATCGTGACACAAAATTTTGTATAGAAACTTATCGATAACACAAAATTTTTGATAGAAAATTATCGATAACACAAAATTTTCTATAGAGAATTATAGTTGAATTACAATTTTCTATAGCAAATAATCGATAACACAAAATTTTCTATAGAAAATGATCGATAACACTAAATTTTCTATTGAAAATGATCGATAACACTAAATTTTCAATAGAAAATGATCGATAACACAAAATTTTCTAATAATTCTAAAAAATTTTCTATAGAAAATTATCGATAACACAAAATTTTCTATAAAAAATTATCGTTGACACAAAATTTTCTATAGAAAATTATCGATCACAAAATATTTCTATAGAAAATTATCGAAAACACAAAATTTTCTCCAGAAAATTGGCGATAACACAAAATTTTCTATAGAGAATTACGTTGAATTACAATTTTCTATAGCAAATAATCGATAACACAAAATTTTCTATAGAAAATGATCGATAACACTACATTTTCTATAGAAAATGATCGATAACACTAAATTTTCTTTTGAAAATGATCGATAACACTAAATTTTCTATAGAAAGTGATCGATAACACAATACTGTCTATAGAAAATTATCGATAACACAAAATTGTCTATAAAAAAATTATCGATAACACACAATTTTCTATAGAAAATTATCGATAACACAAAATTTTCTATAGAAAATTATCGTTGACACAAAAAAAAATTATCGATAACACAAATTTTTCTGTAGAAAATTATCGAAAACACAAAATTGTCTATAGAAAATTATCGATAACACAAAATTTTCTGTAGAAAATTATCGATAACACAAAATTTTCTATAGAAAATTATCAAATACACGATAACATAAAATTTTCTATAGAAAATGATCGATAACACTACATTTTCTATAGAAAATGATCGATAACACTAAATTTTCTTTTGAAAATGATCGATAACACTAAATTTTCTATAGAAAGTGATCGATAACACAATATTGTCTATAGAAAATTATCGATAACACAAAATTGTCTATAAAAAAATTATCGATAACACACAATTTTCTATAGAAAATTATCGAAAACACAAAATTTTCTCCAGAAAATTATCGATAACACAAAATTTTCTGTAGAAAATTATCGATAACACAAAATTTTCTGTAGAAAATTATCAAATACACGATAACACAAAATTTTCTATAGAAAATGATCGATAACACTACATTTTCTATAGAAAATGATCGATAACACTAAATTTTCTTTTGAAAATGATCGATAACACAAAATTGTCTGTAGAAAATTATCGATAACACAAAATTTTCTATAAAAAAATTATAGAAAATTATCGTTGACACAAAAAAAAATTATCGATAACACAAATTTTTCTGTAGAAAATTATCGAAAACACAAAATTGTCTATAGAAAATTATCGATAACACAAAATTTTCTATAGAAAATGATCGATAACACTAAATTTTCTATAGAAAATTATAGATAACACAAAATTTTCTATAGAAAATTATCGTTGACACAAAAAAAAATTATCGATAACACAAATTTTTCTGTAGAAAATTATCGAAAACACAAAATTGTCTATAGAAAATTATCGATAACACAAAATTTTCTGTAGAAAATTATCGATAACACAAAATTTTCTATAGAAAATTATCGTTGACACAAAAAAAAATGATCGATAACACAAATTTTTCTGTAGAAAATTATCGAAAACACAAAATTGTCTATAGAAAATTATCGATAACACAAAATTTTCTGTAGAAAATTATCGATAACACAAAATTTTCTATAGAAAATGATCGATAACACTAAATTTTCTATAGAAAATTATAGATAACACAAAATTTTCTATAAAAAAATTATCGATAACACAAAATTTTCTATAGAAAATTATCAAATACACGATAACATAAAATTTTCTATAGAAAATTATTTAAAGATAAACGAAGAATTTGCTAAATGAAACTTTTGTTTATTTTTATTTTTTGTCACGATACAAGCTATGTTTTGTAAAAATGTATGTTTGTATATATATATTGTATTTATTCCTCTTTATTACTGTTTATATTCTATATCTTCTTCTTATCATTATTGTATTATATTCTTTAACAAAAAAAAAAAAAAAAAAAAAAAAACTTTTTTCTCCTTAGCATGTTTTCAATGTATTTTGTCACTATTTTTGTAAAATTTCTGTTTTCTGGTCATGTATAATTTAAATAATTTAAGACTTGTAAACAAAATAAAATGATACAAAAGAACTAAAAAACATCTACGATGTTGTTGTAGTATTTGTACAAAATGTTGTTGTACTTAAGGGGAGTAAATATAAAAATAAATAAAATACTAGTACGATTCATATAAAAAAAGAACAAAAAAAAATCCTTTAATGTGCATGCAGGCGTTAGTAAAGAATGTAAGGAAATGTAAAAGAAAACTTATACACATATGTATGTATGTACGTTATCATATATGAATACTTTTATACACAAACACACATCCAAATAAGTATAAACTCATTCAGCCTGTTTGTTATGCAACAAATAATACTTGTTTACCATTCGTGCAATTTTATTTTATTTTGTTTAGTGGCACGACTACGATTACAAATAATACGTATGTTATTATTGTTGTTGTTTTTATTTCTCTTAACTAAAATATGGTTATTGTAGAGCAGTCTGTTTAACGTTGTTGCTGTTGTTGGATAAACACAACTGTGTAAACTAACAGTAATTTTCATATTACAATAGATTGCAATCGACAATAAAAGTCTTATTTTGTTTACATTTTCTTTTTATTTCTACGTGGGAGTGTAGGAAATTTAGAACATTACGGGTAAGTGGGAGAAAGAGAAAACATGATAGAGAGGTTTAAAAAAAGAAAAATATGTTAGTAAAAGCCTTTAAAGAATGTATGGAAAATATATTACAATACATGCTAAATTATTTACATAGACCTTTAATAGTAAACTTAAATAAAAATAGAAAAAAGAAAAATTATAAATAAGTTATATACTATAATTAACATACATACATACATTTCTATGTATGTGTTCTATATATGTATTTATACATGAAAATGTAAAAACAAATGTAATAAGGTGGGTAAATAACATAAAAGGGTATATGGAAATAAAAGAGTTTGTTTTCAAAAATTAAAAAATTTAATTTTAAATAACTTTCTTTTAAATACATTTGTATAGAAAATTTTGTGTCAACTAGAATTTTCTATAGAAAATTTTGTGTCAACTAGAATTTTCTATAGAAAATTTTGTGTCAACTAGAATTTTCTATAGAAAATTTTGTGTCAACTAGAATTTTCTATAGAAAATTTTGTGTCAACTAGAATTTTCTATAGAAAATTTTGTGTCAACTAGAATTTTCTATAGAAAATTTTGTGTCAACTAGAATTTTCTATAGAAAATTTTGTGTCAACTAGAATTTTCTATAGAAAATTTTGTGTCAACTAGAATTTTCTATAGAAAATTTTGTGTCAACTAGAATTTTCTATAGAAAATTTTGTGTCAACTAGAATTTTCTATAGAAAATTTTGTGTCAACTAGAATTTTCTATAGAAAATTTTGTGTCAACTAGAATTTTCTATAGAAAATTTTGTGTCAACTAGAATTTTCTATAGAAAATTTTGTGTCAACTAGAATTTTCTATAGAACATTTCGTGTCAACTAGAATTTTCTATAGAAAATTTTGTGTCAACTAGAATTTTCTATAGAAAATTTGTGTCAACTAGAATTTTCTATAGAAAATTTTGCGTCAACTAGAATTTTCTATAGAAAATTTGTGTCAACTAGAATTTTCTATAGAAAATTTTGTGTCAAGTAGAATTTTCTATAGAAAACTTTGTGTCAACTAGAAAATTTTGTATCAACGATACTTTTCTATAGAAAATTTTGTGTCAACAATAATTTTCTTAAGAAAATTTCGTGTCAACAATAATTTTCTTAAGAAAATTTCGTGTCAACAATAATTTTCTTAAGAATATTTCGTGTCAACAATAATTTTCTTTAGAAAATTTTGTATCAACGATAATTTTCTATAGAAATTTTTTTGTCAACGATAATTTTCTATAGAAAATTTTGTGATCGAAAATTTTCTATAGAAAACTTTATTTTAACGATTATTTTCTAGAGAAAATTTTGTGTTATCGATAATTTTCTTTAAAAAATTTGCCTTGAGTTTTGGCTTAATTTGTTTTTTACTTATTTAGTAAAATTCTTTAAAATCTACTCTGTTGTTGTCGTATTAATTTACTAATTCTGTGTGTTGATTTTAGTTTTATAATGCTTTTAAGACTTTTTTATAATTTTGCAAAGTTTCTGAAATCTCTTAAGTATGCCTTTTATTTTGTTTTGCAAAACTCCATAAAGTATACTATACTAAACTGCTATTTTTATTTTCATATCAACTACACAATGTGTAGTAATATCCATATCAAAACATTTTGTTATTATTTTAAGCTCTTAAATCCTTTAAATTTCTTTTTCGTTTATTTTTCTCTTAAAGAGTAAATGTGAAATTGCTTTTTTTTTAATATGACTGCTTGTCAGTTTCTTAATATCTCAATCTCTGCAACGATAAGCAAAAAAAATATATATTTTTAAGAAATATTTCGTTCGTCTATCAAATGGCTGCTAACTGGCTAATGACAGTTAAATTAAAGAATTTCATTGCTACCGAAAAAGGAAAACGAAAAATAAAGATTGTTTTCAATACTTCCGCCTTGTTTTTTGCGTAACTTGGCTGTTTCCTAAAAGTATGCAAATAAGTTGTAAACATTCCTTGAATATTTACTATTAAGCTGAAAATGTTTTAACAGAAATATTTCTTAAATTATAAGAGTAAATTATTTTATCGAAATAAATGTCTACTGGCGTTTTTGATAATTTAATTTTACACAAATTTATTTTGCAACGGAAGCTCTCATTGAGATGATAAATTCAATTTAAAATGTTAAATGTTCAACAGCAATGTTATGCTTTTCATTCAACCGTAAAAATCTAACACTATAATTAAAATCTTTATCAGCCTTAAAGTATGTTTAATATACTTAATTATATTATTTAAATACAATTATTTTATATTCTGTTTAGCATCCTTTCTTATATTGTTTATAATAATGTTTGCTTTAGTAAAGTAAATTAATTAAAATTTATAAAACTACTTATTTGCATTTAAAGGAAATCCTTATAACAACACAACACTCTTTCTGTTTCATCTTTGTGTTTAACTTTAACGCCTTTTCCTATACTTTCGTCATGGTTTTGTTATTCTTATTACATGTTTCCTTAAAGTATGCCACGATTTTTAGTTTTTATTATAGTTTTTTTTTTTTTTTTTGTTTTTGTTTTCAAACAAATCTCATTAAAACTGTAAAACTATGAGCAACTTGTTTGGAATATTAAACAAACAAAGAAGGCAAAAAATAAACTATATATAAAACTATACAAAATATTGTGAGAATAATTTAATCTACTCAACAATATCATAAGGCTTAAAAAATAGGAGTGGATGAAAAAAAGGGACGTGCAAAGAATTTGTGCTGCACTTTAATGAAAGGAACAAAAAACCTTAGACAAAATAGGAAATTATTAATAACTATAAATATAAATTTTAAAAACTGTCGATAAATCATAATTTGTTACAAGAAGTGATCAACAAAAACATATTTCTACAAGAATATTGATAACAAATTTATAAACAATATTAAAAACATTGAGAAACTTTTTGCCAACAGCAAAAAATAACAAAGTGTTCCCTAAAAAATTAATGATAGCAATTATTTAGAGAACAAAATTGCCTATAGGAAATAATCGATAGCACAAAATTTTTAATAGAAAATCATCGATAGTACGAAATTTTTTATAAAAAATTATCGATAACACAAAATTTTCTATAGAAAATTATCGTTAATACAAAATTTTCTATAGGAAATTATCGTTAACATATAATTTTCTATAGCAAATTATCGATAACACAAAATTCTCTATAGAAAATTATAGATTACACAAAATTTGCTATAGAAGCGATAACACAAAGTATTATTGTGTTATCGATAACACAAAATTTTCTATAGAAAGTTATCGATAACACAAAATATTCTATAGAGTTATTGATAACACAAAATTTTCTATAGAAAATTATCGATAACACAAAATTTTCTATAGAAAGTTATCGATAACACAAAATTTTCCATAGAAAATTATCGTTGACACTAAATTTTCTATAGAAAATTATCGATAACACAAAATTTTCTATAGAAAATTATCGATAACACAAAATCTTCTATAGGAAATTATCGATAACACAAAAATTTCTGTAGGAAATTATCGATAACACAAAACTTTCTTTAGGAAATTATCGATAACACAAGATTTTCTATAGAAAATTATCGATAATACAAAATTTTCTAAAGAAAATTATCGATACCACAAAATTTTCTATAGAAAATTATCGATAACACAAAATTTTCTATAGAAAATGATCGATAACACATAATTTTCTATAGAAAATGATCGATAACACATAATTTTCTATAGAAAGTTATCGATAACACAAAATTTTCTATAGAAAATTTTCGATAACACATAATTTTCTATAGAAAGTTAGCGATAATACAAAATTATCGATAACACAAAATTTTCTACAGGAAATTATCGATAACACATAATTATCGTTAACACAAAATTTTCTATAGAAAATCATGGTTGACACAAAATTTTCTATAGAAAATCATGGTTGACACAAAATTTTCTATAGAAAATCATGGTTGACACAAAATTTTCTATAGAAAATCATGGTTGACACAAAATTTTCTATAGAAAATCATGGTTGACACAAAATTTTCTATAGAAAATCATGGTTGACACAAAATTTTCTATAGAAAATCATGGTTGACACAAAATTTTCTATAGAAAATCTTGGTTGACACAAAATTTTCTATAGAAAATCATGGTTGACACAAAATTTTCTATAGAAAATCATGGTTGACACAAAATTTTCTATAGAAAATCATGGTCGACACAAAATTTTCTATAGAAAATCATGGATGACACAAAATTTTCTATAGAAAATTCTAGTTGACACTAAATTTCCTGGATTCTACTTTGTTGTTTTATTTCTTTTTGAGTTAAATGCTTAAATTTTTATGTGATTTCTCTGAAATTTTCCTTTTAATCATTTTAATTCACTTAAAAACTTCTGCATTTGCCGCTGACAGTTCTTCTGGTTTTTGAATTCTTGTTTTTTTAAATTAACAACACGTGTCTTTGTCTAACTGGTCAGAAAAATACTCATACATATCCCCGTGAATACCACACAGCCAAGTGAAGCCACCACCGGAAAAAAGACTCTGCACGTGTCATTAACAACAGACAAAAACACAATTTTGGCTCCCATAGAATCCCCTTTTATTTCTGGTAAAAATATAAAAATCGTTTATAGCTGCTACAAAGAAAGAAAAACGCAATAAACCATTGGAAAATAATTGGGGTAAAAGGATATGAAGCCTTAAACGGTTATTTGTTAAGACTGACAGACGACAAAACGAATAAATGAATGAGTATTTGATATAATTATCTTTTATAACTAAATTAGTCATATGACATTTAATTCGACAGCTGTTGAAATATGACAGACTTAAAGCCAAACAAATTACTGACACAATATTTTTTTTCTCTATTTAGGTTAATTAAGAATTAAATTAAAGTTTATTTATGAGAATACAAAACTCTTTAGTTGAATAGTAGATGACAGAAAGAGACATAAAAACAAATTAAAACAAAAACTATATAAAAGTTATGACAAATTTATTGTGAAAATATTTTTGTCTATCAGATACCTACACTCTCTCTCTCTCTCCATTTCTCACTTCCTCAAACACATTTGCCAACACGTGATGATGACATGTTTTTTGGCCCCTACAAATATGTTACTATTTTAATAATTCCTAAACATTTTTGTTTTTGTAAATATAATTTAGCAAACTACTGAAACTAAAATTAAATGTGTTGATGTTTTTGATTGTTGTTTTCTAAAACAAAAATTTATGAATTATTAAAAGAAAGAAGATAAAGTAGAATAAAAAAAAAAAAACTATAAAATTTAGCTGCTTTAAAATGCACAAAAATAATTTATTTTATCTATATGAAATATATTATAAAATGCGCTAAAATGTATGCTATAGAATTTTTTATATTTTCTACACATGAGTTGAGTGTACATAAATACTTTATATTATATTTTATACGCATTTTATATAAGTATATATAAATAACCTTCTGTCTTTTTATTTTCTTAAACAATGTTGGCAGTTTCATAATTTTTTTTCTTGTTTGCTCCTAAATATATGCTTTAAAATGCATCATAAGCTTCAATGATTTGTTATGCAGCAAAAGAAATTTTAAAGGATTGTTATTTTTGCGTTTCTTTTGGTATTTTTGAGGATTTTTTTTTATAAGAAAATTAATTTTCTTATGATCAAGGAAAATTAATTTCAATAAATTAAAAATTAAGTTTTAAACCCCTTAAAGTATGCTTTAAACATTTAAATTAAATTAAAACATTTGTAAACTAAACAAATGAGTCAATGAATTTGTTTTTTATACAACGAATATAAATTAGAACTTAATGAATTCAGATTCTTAGAGAATCCTAGTAAAACTTATACAAGTTTATTTGGAACCGAATAAAAAGTGAACCAGTTTACTTAGAATTTAATAAAAAGTGAAACCGTTTATTCTAAATCGTACAAAACTAATACTAATTTTTCGAAATGCTATAAAAAGTAAAACGAGGCATTAGGAAGTGAAAAAAGTAAACTAATTCATTTAGTATAGAATAGAAACGGTACCGGTTTACAGATAAACGAATAAAAACGAATCTGGTGTACTTAGAATCGTATAAAAATCGAACGGAAAAAAATAAATCGAATAAGAAGTGAAACGTTTAATTTGAAATCTAATCTCAAGTAAAGTAGATCGTTTCATTAGGAATTGGAAGAAGGTGAACTGGTTTACTAAGAATCGAATAAAATGTGAACCGATTTTCTTGTTGTCAGATGAAAAGTCAAGTGGTCCACCTGAAATTTTCATAAAAATAAACTGTATCCTTTGGAATCTAAAGAAACGAATATTTTTTCATTAAGAATGTAAAAAAGTGAAGCGGTTTACTTAGAATCGAATAAAAAGTTATCGAGTTTTTTTTTAATTCGAATAAAAAATGAACCGGTTAATTTAAAATCTAATAAATACTAACAGCATCCTCTGAAATCTAAAGAAAAGTAAATCGTTTCATTAGAAATGGAAAAAAGTGAAATTAAATTCTAATAAAAACTGAATTTGTTTATGTGGAATCGAATAAAAAGTGAACCGGTTTACCTGGAGTTGAGTAAAAAGTGAAGCCGTTCATTTAAAATTGTATAAAAATCTCGATAAAATATCTTCTGGAATCTAAAGAAGAGTAATTCGTTTCTTTAAGAATGAAAGAAAGTGAAACGGGTTACTTGTAATCGAATAAAAAGTGATCGGGTTTACTTAGAATCGAATAAAAAATGAACCGGATTACCTGGAGTTGAGCAAAAAGTGAAGCGGTTCATTTAAAATTTCATTTTAAAATAAACTCTATTCTTATGAATTAAAGGTAAAGTAGATCGCTTTATTAGGATGGAAAAAAAATGATCCGGTTTACTTAGAATCGAATAAAAAGTAAACAGGTTTATTTTGAGTTTGATGATAATTGAAACGGTTCATTTAAAATCTCAATTAAATAAACTTATACTTTGTAATCTATAGAAAAAAATTAAATCGTTTAATTAGGAATGGAAGAAAGTGAACCAGATTACTTAGCATCGAATGTAAAATAAACCGATTCATTTGAAATCTCAAAAATATAAACTGTATTCTTTTTAATCTAAAGAAATGTACATCGTTTCATTAGGAATAGAAGAAATGAAACGATTTACTTCGAATAAAATCTGAATCGGTTTACTTAGAATTAAATAAAAGTGAAACGGTTTACTTGGAATCGAATAGAAAGTGAAGAGATTCATTTGAAATCTCATAAATATCTAAGGAAAAGTAGATCGTTTCATTGGGAATGGATGAAATTGAAGCGATTTACTTAAAATCAAATAAAATCTGAACCTACTTACTTATAATCGAATAGAAAGTGAACCGATTTACTTGGAATTGAATAAATATTGAAACGTTTCAATAAAAATCCTCTAGATATAAACTGTATCATTTGGAATCTAAAAAAGAAGATCGTTTTATTAGAAATGGAAGAATTTTAAGCTGATTACTTAGAATCGAATAAAAAGGTATCGGGTTTACTTGGAATAGAATAAAAAGTGAACCGGTTTAGCTGGAGTAGAGTGAAAAGTGTAGCAATTTATTTGAAATCTCATAAAAATAATCTGTATCCTTTGCAATTTAAAGGAAAGTAGATCGTTTTATTAGGAATGGAAATCAGGGAACCGGTTTGCATAGAATCGAATAAATTGAGATTCGGTTTACTTCGAATAGTCAACCACTTCATCTGTAATCTTATAGAAATAAACTGTAGAATAAAAGTAGATCCTTTCATTAGAAATGTAAAAGAGTGATGCTATTTTCTTAGAATCGAATAGAAAGTGATCGGGTTTACTTAGAATCGAATAAAAGTAAACCGGTTTACATAGAGTCTGATGAAAAGTGAAATGGTTCATTTAAAATCTCACAAACATTAACTGTATTCTTTAGAATTTAGAGAAAATTATATCATTTCATTAGGAATGGAAAAAAGTGAAGCGATTTACTTAGAAGCGAATAAAAAGTGAATCGGTTTACTTTGAATTGGATGAAAAATAGAGCGGTTCATTTGAAATTTTATAAATATATAAAAAAAGTGCATCATTTCGTTATAAATGGAAAAAAGGGTAGTAGTGTAGTTAGAATCGAATACTTAAAATCAAATCAAAAGTTAAGCGGTTTACTTATAATCGAATAATTACTTAAACAGTTCATTTAATATCCCATTAATATAAAATATGTCCTTAGAAATGTAACAAAGTCAAAGGGGTTACTTAAAATCAAATTAAAACTTAATCGGTTTACGTGGAATCTAATAAAGATAAACTGTTGCCCTTGGAATCTAAAGAAAAGTATATAGTTTCATTAGGAAAGAAAGAAAGTAAAGCGATTTACTTAAAAACGAATAAAAAGTGATACGGTTTACTTAGAATCGATTAAAAATTAAAACGGTTTACTTAGAATCGAATAAAAATTAAACTGGTTTAATTAGAATCGAATAACAAGTGAACCGGTTCATTCGAAATCTCATTTAAAATCTAAAAAAGTAGATAGTTTCATTAGAAAAGGAAGAAAATGCACCAGATTATTTAGAATCGTATACAAAATGAACCGGTATACTTGAAACCATATAAAAAGTAAACCGTTTCATCTTTCAGCTTCTTAAAATTGTTTAATTTGGAAACGAATCGTTTTATTTGAACGAAAACTAATGTGAAACTATTCATTTACAATAGCACAAAAATACATACCGTTTCATTTGAAAATAAACAGCAATTTAAACGGTTAATTTTAAATCGAATGTAAAGTGAACCGGTTCATTTGAAATCGAATATAAAATGAACTGATTCGTTTTAAAATGAGTATAAAGGGAACCTAACCACTTTATTTGAATATTAAGTAAACCGGTTCATTTTAAATTTTATATAAAACAAACCGGTTCATTTAAAATTGAATGTAAACTAAACCGGTTCATTTAAAATTTAATATAAAGTAAACCATTTCATTTTAAATCAAATAAAAAGTAAAAAGGTTTATTTGGGATTGAATTAAATTGATTTTATTTGAAAACAAACAAGAATTTAAACGGTTAATATTAAAACGAATATAAACTGAACTGATTCCATTGGAATAATATAGAATCCGGTTCATTCTAAATCGGATAAAATGAGAAATAATTCATTTGGAACCGAATAAAAATTAACGCGAATAAATTATTTAACGAAAATACAATTTTTTATATAGAATTATATAGAATCCGGTTCATTTTAAATCGAATGAAATATGAAATAATTAATTTGCAACCGAATAAAAATTACCAACAGTTTTTTTACAGTTTTCTCGATTTAAAAGTAAACTACTTCATTTGGAATCGAATAAAAAGGGAAAAGGTTTTCTGGGAATCGAATTAAATTGTTTTCATTTTAAACGGTTCATTTTAAATCCTATGTAAACTTAACCGGTTCCATTTTAAATCGAATGGAAAGTGAAATAAATCATTTGAAATCGAATAAAAATTAAAAACGTTTTATTTATAGTTTACTCGATTTAAAAGTGAATCAATTCATTTGGAACCGAATTAAAATTGACACGAATAAATTTTTTAACGAAAATAACTTTATATAGAATCGCATAACCGAACCGATTTATTTATTTAGAAAGGAATACAATTAGAACCGTTTTTGTTTTTAGAAATTAAATAAAAAGTTAACTTTTTAATTCGTAAAGCTAAAATGTAACAAAATAAAAGTTTAATCGCTTCATTTGCAAACAAATGAAAAGTAAATAATTTTATTTAAATTCAAATAGAAAATTAATCGATTAATTTAAATTCTTATAAAAAGCTAATAAGCCAATTCAATTGTCAGCGTATAAAATTTCCAAAATTTTGTTTTTAGTTATATACCCATTTTAACTATCAGTGAATTTGACAGATTTTTTAGTATTTTAATAGTGATTTATTGCTATACCACAACAACAACAGCAATAAATTATTTTTGTTATTATTACTTTCAATAATTTTTGTTGCTGTTGTTATATATATACTTTTTTTATTACAGTATGTATATAGGTGATATCAATATTTTGCACTCGTGCGTATTTAAAATGCGGTTAAATAAGAATTTATATTTTTGTGCATTAAATGCATTTTTTCAATTGTTTTAAAAATATGTCGTTTTAATTCACAATACTTTAGTTTTGTTTTTCTGCTTTACAAATGGCTAAACGAATTTGTGTGAATGTTTTTTTGGTTTATTTGTTAAATTAAGTGCATTCTGATATAAATTTGATATGATGAGAATTAAGAGGATACATTTTACTGCATTGAGGTTAGCAATTTTATTTGTTAAAGCTACTGGAAAAAAAAGACAACATCAAAGTGAAGCGACATGATGAGAAAACAATGGATTTGAAGTGAAATAAAAATAAAGGGGGGGAACAAAAATAATCAATTAGAAAATATATAAATTAATGACTCATAGTGGCAGAGTTTAAATAAAAGGTAAGCGAAGTAAGTGAATTGAAATAAAACAAGTAATTAAAACGTTGTCCATGACTATAGTCAAAACTATAGTATATTCAATAGTCTAGTTTAAACTTTAGGCTATAGTCTAGTATATAGTCCAGTCTATAGTTCAGGCTGTATTCTAGACTATAGACTTATCTATAGATAGTTCAAAATCTAGTCTATAGTTTAACTTATAGCCTAGTTTATTATTTATATTTACACTACTAGTCTAAAGTTGATGCTGTAGTCCATAGTTATAGCTATAGTTAGACTACAGTCTAGTCTACACCATAATCTAGTCTAGTCTTTATTTTAAACTATAGCCTAGTCTATAGTCTGGTTTATAGTCAAAACTATTGAGTATTTTATAATCTAGACTATAGACTATTTTATAGTTAAAACTACTGACTATTTTATAGTCTAGACCATAGACTGTTTTATACTTTAGACAATAAACTATTTTATACCCTAGACTATAGACTATTTTATGTAGTCTTGACTATAGACTATTGACTATTATATAGTCTAGGCAATTTTATAGTCTAGACTACAGACTATTCTAAAGTGTAGACTATAGACCATTTTATAGTCTAGACTATAGACTATTTTGTAGTCTATATTATAGACTATTTTATAGTCTAAATTATAACCTATTTTATGGTCTAGATTATAAAGACTAAAAAATAGTATAGAATACAGACTATTTTATAGTCTAGACTATAGACTATTTTGTAGTATAGACTATTTTATATTATAGACTATAGACCATTTTATAGTCTAGGCTATAGACTATTTTGTAGTCTAGACTATACTCTATTTTATAGTCTAGACTATAGACTATTTTATAGTTTAGACTATAGACTATTTTATAGTCTAGACTATAGACTATTTTATAGTCTAGACTATAGACTATTTTATAGTCTAGACTATAGACTATTTTATAGTCCAAATTATAGAATATTTTATGGTCTAGATTATAGACCATTTTACAGTCTATATTATATACTATTTATAGTCTACTATTTTATAGTCTAGAATATAGACTACTTTATAGTCTATACTATGGACTATTTTATAGCCTATACTGTAGACTATTTTATAGTCTATACTATGGACTAATTTATAGTCTATACTATGGACTATTTTATAGTCTATACTATGGACTATTTTATAGTCTATATTATAGACTATTTTATAGTCTATACTGTAGACTATTTTATAGTCTATACTGTAGACTATTTTATAATCTACACTGTAGACTATTTTATAGTCTATACTGTAAACTATTTCGTAGTATATACTATAGACTATTTTATAGTCTATACTATGGACAATTTTATAGTCTAGACTATAGACTATTTTATAGTCTAGATGGTAGACTTTTTATAGTCTATACCATAGACTATTTTATAGTCTTGACTATAGATTATTTAACAGTCTATACTGTAGACTATTTTATAGTCTAGACCATAGACTATTTTATAGTTTGACTATAGATTATTTAACAGTCTATACTGTAGACTATTTTATAGTCTATACTGTAGACTATTTGATAGTCTATACTGTAGAATATTTTATAATCTATACTGTGGACTATTTTATAGTCTATACTGTAGACTATTTCGTAGTCTATACTATAGACTATTTTATAGTCTGAACTATGGACAATTTTATAGTCTAGACTATAGACTATTTTATAGTCTAGATGGTGGACTTTTTATAGTCTTTTATAGTCTAGACCATAGACTATTTTATAGTCTTGACTATAGACTATTTTATAGTCTATACTGTAGACTATTTTATAGTCTATACTATGGACTATTTTATAGTCTAGACTATAGGCTATTTTATAATCTAGACTGTAGACTATTTTATAATCTAGACTATGTAATATTTTATAGTCTAGACTATAGACTATTTTATAGTGTAGACTATAGAATATTTTATAGTATAGACTATAAGCTATTTTACAGTCTAGACTATAAACTATTTTACAGTCTAGACTATAGACTATTTTACAGTCTAGACAATAGACTATTTTATAGTCTAGACTATAGTCTATACTATAGACTATTTTATAGTCTAGACTATGGAGTATTTTATAAACTAGACTATATAATATTTTATAATATCGACTATAGAATATTTTATAGTTTAGACTATAGAATATTTTATAGTCTAGACTATAGAATGTTTTATAGTCTAGACTATAGAATATTTTATAGTCTAGACTATAGAATATTTTATAGTCTAGACTATAGACTATTTTATAGTCTAGACTATAGAATATTTTATAGTCTAGACTATAGACTATTTTATAGTCTAGACTATAGACTAATTTATAGTCTAGACTATAGACTAATTTATAGTCTAGACAATAGAATATTTTATAGTCTAGACTATAGACTATTTTATAGTCTATATTATGGACTATTTTATAGTCTAGACTATAGAATATTTTATAATCTAGACTATAGAATTTTTTATAATATAGACTATAAAATATTTTATAATATAGACTATATACTAATTTATAGTCTAGACTATAGAATATTTTATAGTCTAGACTATAGACTATTTTATGGTCTAGACTATTTTAATGTCTAGACTATAGACTATTTTATAGTTTAGACTATACACTATTTTGTAGTCCAGATTAGAGACTGTTTCATAATCTAGTTTATAGACTATTGCACAGTCTAGACTATAGACTATTCTGTAGTCTAAACTATATACTATTTTATAGTCTAGACTATATTCTAGTCTACAGTTAAGACTATAGTCTATTCTTTAGTTTAGAATATAGTCTAGTCTATAGTTTAGACTGTAGTCTACTCCTTGGTTTACACTGTTGTCTAGTATATATTTTATTCTGTAGTAATGTCTCTAGTTCTATTAACAAGTCTATAGTCAATTCCATTATTTATTCCATAGTCACTTAATTTTCATCCTATAGTCTCATATGAGCTTTAATCAAGATTTTTTCAATATGATTTATTAACTTTAGTTAACAAATTTTTATGCTGCTCATAAAAAATATATTCCATGTGTTTATGTTACTTAGAGAAAAAAAAATTAAAAATAATTTTTATTTCTCGTTGAAAGAAACAGCAATAAAACAATAAAATGCATTTTACACTGTCATATTTATGACACAAATAAAGAAAATATTAATGAAAATTTTGGCTAAAGAAAAGTGTTTTTTTTTTTTTTTTTTTTTTTGTTAGTGGCCGAATAATATTTTTGTATTAATCTTTACAAAAATATGTTTGTTGTTGTTAGCATTATTATACAAACAGCAAATGTAATGACTGGAATATTCATTAAAATTTTTTTGCTTTAAGTAAAAACAAAAATATTGTGTTTTTGTTTTTTATTTGGCTTAAAGCCAATAATTTAAGTTCAAGTTTGCAAAAAAAAAAAAAAACCTAACATAATAATGGCTGGCCAAAACTAAAAGCATTGGAAGAAAATAACAAACGGTTATTAAAACTATTTTGTAAAATTATATGAAAAAAAAAACGTATAGACAGACATTAATGGTTTTCGGATAATAAAATTGAAAACAAATAAATTTTAACTTAAAATCAATGAAGAAAATAAAAAAAAATAGGAAAAAACTATTAAATTTTTATGTGTTTCAATAAAATTTACCATGAACTAAATATGTTTAAAACAAAGTAAAATAGATTTAAGAAAAAAATATATTTAAATATGAATTTACAGTAAGAAAAAAAAAACAATAGAATGAAATTTATAAATAATAATAAAATAAAGATATGAAATAAAAACTATTTTTTATACAAATAATTAAAGATACAACAATTTTCATCCTAAAATATTGAAAATAAAGTTATAAAATATTCCTTGCTGCTTTTTAAGAAATATTCTAATAACAAACTATAAAAATATCTATTAGAAAACCTCAAGTATTTTATATATAAGATTTTATATATGGAAGCGTATGATTAATATTAATTACGAGCTTGTTTCACAAAATCCCTAATAACTCTTTTGATATCAAAACGATAGAGAAAATTTAAAAAGATTTTTAAAGAAAATCTTGTAGGCTAAAATGGAAATATAACATATTTTAAAACTGAAACTGAAAATTAAAACAAAAAAATAAATAAATGATGATAATAAAATAAAAATTTTATTTATTTGTAATTCAAAAATTACTTCAATAAAATTATAAAATATTTAGCTTAAGAAAAAATTAAAATCATAAACTCTTCAATTTAAATCCAAAACCCCCAAATAAAAATTTCTTATTTAAAATATTTGGATACCAGAGCATATAATTAATTTTATTATATAGTAATTAAAAAAAAATTGTTCATATTTAATATTTTTAAAGGAATTTGAAATATCAAAAAGGCTTTTGAAAGTAAATACATCAGTCTTTCATAATTTAATGCAGTTTTTTAATATGTTTGCTTAAATTTCATACATTTAAATCGAAAACTTTAAGCTAAAAATTTACAGAGAAGTAAAAAAACAAATTTCCATAGAAAATCAAAAACTTTTTTTCAACTATTTCTTTAGCACCTTAAATCTCTCAAAATCCAAATTGCATACAAGTATGTTGTATAATACGATTTTGGTCATGAATTTTACCTTCACCTTTTACATTGTTGGCAATTTGTTTTCATTTCTAAGGTTTGTTCTTTTTTTTTTTTTTTTTCTTTTCTCTCTCCTCCCACTTATAGGATTTAAAATTTGCTATAGGAGAATAACATTATAAAGTAGAACAGCAGCAGTAGCAGCAACAATAGTAAAATTAAGTGGCAAATAGGATTTTTGTTTATCTATCGAAGGAATGGTTGGATGTTTGGTTGGTTGGTCGTTTGTCCTTCCAAAATTATCACGTCACTACAAAACTATTATTACTACCTTGAGATGATAAGAACTGGTAAGGTGAATGGAAAAAATAAAAAAGAGAGCGGGAGAGAGGGGTTAAAAAAAAAGAATAGAAAAAGGATTTTGTAATGTTTGCATTACAATTCTAATAGATTTGATTTTGTAGCTCAAAATATGATTTTAACTTCAAACAAATAAAAATAATCACAACAATCATAGACAATCGAAGGTTAAAAGAATTTTAAGTACTTTTGTTTTGCTGGAAAATTAGAGACATAGATAATTCCTCTGCACATTAAAATTTCCAAGGAAATTCTGCAAGACATTTATAATTAAGAATGACAACTGGTTTCAAATGATAAAGAACATTTCATAATAAGTGTTTTTTTTTTTTTTTTTGGTGTTTTCAAAAAATCTTTAAAACACGACCTTAATAATAAAAAAGCTGTCATTTTAATGTCACTTATTTAAACTGTCATGTCATTGTCATTTTATTCAGCTCAGGCAAATATACTTACGAATACGTATGTATATTTTTAAATTTAATGTAAGCCCAAAAGTTATAAATATATATCTACATAAATAATATTAATTTTTTTCTTAGAATCTGCAACAATTTATTTCAAATTATTGTTTATAACACACCCATCAGTTCTGAACTATATTACAAAGTTTGTAAAAATAATACTGGTTTAGTCTGTAGTCTGGACTATAAAATATAGACTATAGAATAAACTATACTCTGGACTATAGAATAAACTATAGTCTGGACTATAAAATAAACTATAGTCAGGACTATAGAATAAACTATAGTCTGGACTATAGAATAAACTATAGTCTGGACTACAGAATAAACAATAGTCTTGACTATAGAATAAACTATAGTCGGGACTATAGAATAAACTATAGTCTGGACTACAGAGTAAACTATAATCTTGACTACAGAATAAACTATAGTCAGGACTATAGAATAAACTATAGTCAGGACTATAGAATAAACTATAGTCTGGACTATAGAATAAAAAATAAACTATAGTCTGGACTATAGAATAAAAAATAAACTATAGTCTGGATTATAGAATAAACTATAGTCTGGACTAAAAATTAAATTATAATCTGGACTACAGAATAAACTATAGTCTGGACTACAGAATAAACTATTGTCTGCACTATAGAATAAACTATAGTCTGGACTATTGAATAAACTATAGTCTGGACTATTGAATAAACTATAGTCTGGACTATAGGATAAACTGTAGTCTGGACTATAGAATAAACTGTAGTCTGGACTATGGAATAAACTATAGTCTGGACTATAGTCTGGACTATAAAATAAACTATAGTCTGGCCTACAGAATAAACTATAGTTAGGACTATAGAATAAACTATAGTCGGGACTATAGAATAAACTATAGTCGGGACTATAGATTAAACTATAGTCTGGACTATAGAATAAACTATAGTCTGGACTACAGAGTAAATTATAGTCTGGACTACAGAATAAACTATAGTCTGGAATATAGAATTAACTATAGTCTGGACTATAGAATAAACTATAGTCTGGACTAAAAATTAAATTATAATCTGGACTACAGAATAAACTATAGTCTGGACTACAGAATAAACTATTGTCTGCACTATAGAATAAACTATAGTCTGGACTACAGAGTAAACTATAGTCGGGACTATAGAATAAACTATAGTCTAGACTATAGAATAAACTATAGTCTGGACTACAGAGTAAATTATAGTCTGGACTACAGAATAAACTATAGTCTGGAATATAGAATTAACTATAGTCTGGACTATAGGATAAACTATAGTCTGGACTATAGAATAAACTATAGTCTGGACTATAGAATAAACTATAGTCTGGACTATGGAATAGACTATAGTCTGGACTACAGAATAAACTATAGTCTGGACTATAGAATAAACTATAGTCTGGACTAAAGATTAAATTATAATCTGGACTACAGAATAAACTATAGTCTGGACTACAGAATAAACTATAGTTAGGACTATAGAATAAACTATAGTCAGGACTATAGAATAAACAATAGTCTGGACTATAGAATAAACAATAGTCTGGACTATAGAATAAACTATAGTCGGGACTATAGAATAAACTATAGTCAGGACTATAGAATAAACTATAGTCAGGACTATAGAATAAACTATAGTCAGGACTATAGAATAAACTATAGTCGGGACTATAGAATAGACTATAGTCTGGACTATAGTCCAGTCTACAGTCTAGACTATAGTCCAGTCTATAGTTTGGACTATGGTCTAGTTTATAGTCTCGACTATGGTCTAGTCTATAGTCCTGAACTATAGCCTAGTCTATAGTATGGACTATAGTCTAGTCTATAGTATGGACTCTAGTCTTGTCTAAAGTACGAACTATAGTCTAGACTATAGTCTAGTCTATAGTCTGGTCTATTGTCTAGTCAATAGTCTGGACTATAATCTATTCTGTAGAACGGACTATAATCTGTCTAAAGTATGGACTATAGTCTAGTCTAAAGTATGGACTATAGTCTAGTCTATAGTCTGAACTATAGTCTAGTCTATAGTATGAACTGTAGTCTATAGTATGAACTATAGTCTAGTCTATAGTATGAACTATAGTCTAGTCTATAGTATGAACTATAGTCTAGTCTATAGTATGAACTATAGTCTAGTCTATAATATGGACTATAGTCTAGTCTATAATATGGACTATAGTCTGGTCTATAGTTTGAACTATAATCTAGTCTATAGTCTGGACTATAGTCTAGTCTATAGTCTGGACTATAGTCTACTCTATTGTATGGACTATAATCTAGTCTATAGTCTGGACTCTAGTCTAGTCTATAGTATGAACTGTAGTCTATAGTATGAACTATAGTCTAGTCTATAGTATGAACTATAGTCTAGTCTATAGTATGAACTATAGTCTAGTCTATAGTATGAACTATAGTCTAGTCTATAGTATGAACTATAGTCTAGTCTATAGTATGAACTATAGTCTAGTCTATAATATGGACTATAGTCTAGTCTATAATATGGACTATAGTCTGGTCTATAGTTTGAACTATAATCTAGTCTATAGTCTGGACTATAGTCTAGTCTATAGTCTGGACTATAGTCTAGTCTATAGTCTGGACTATAGTCTAGTCTATAATATGGACTATAGTCTGGTCTATAGTCTGGACTATAGTCTAGTCTATAGTCTGGACTATAGTGTTTTTTATAGCCTAGTTTGTGGTCTAGTCTATAGTGTGGATTATGTTATAGTCTAAAGTCTGGACTGTAATATAGTCGATAGTCTGGATTATAGTATAGTCTGGACTATTGTCTAGTCTATAGTCTGTTCTACAGCCTAGTCTACAGTCTGGACTATAGTCTATAGTATGGACTATGGTATAGTCTATAGTTTGGACTATAATCTATTCTATTGTGTAGTATGTACTATAGTCTAGTCTAAAGTATGGACTTTAGTCTAGTCTATAGTATGGACTATAGTCTACTCTATTGTATGGACTATAATCTAGTCTATAGTCTGGACTCTAGTCTAGTCTATAGTCTGTACTATAGGAAAGCCTCTAGTCTGCACTATAATCTGGTCTTTAGTTAATTTTGCTATATCTGTCGTAGGGTATTTACTGTTTCGTTTTTGCCTCAACCATTCTATTTCTTCAATTGTTTATTTCATTATAAACTGTCAATTTGTTGAAAGAGGAACTAAGCAAAAAAAAGTTATTTCATTTTAATAATTATGTCATAAAAAATTTTTAAAATTATACTTTGTAACGAGTGAGTGGGTGGCTGCTATATTTAATTGTTTATATTTTTGGAAATACGTATTTAGTTTCTTTGCTTTTTTTTTATAAAAACTATTTACAATTATTACAAATACTTTGGCTACATTTTTAAAACTAATAATGAAATTAATGCATTTGCTAGGGCATAAATACTCGTTAGTTTTTAATGATAAAAATTTAATTAAAATAGGCAAATTCAATTTGTATATATACTTTTGTTTATAGTGACCAAAATATTTTAAGCATTTTAATTAAAAATCATACAAATAAATAGTTACTAATTATAGTTATATGCAGCAAAATGTGACAGAAAGAGAGAGAGAAAATTTGTAGCCAAATTTTAAATAGTTTTTGAGTAAATAACTTTTGACATTTTGAAACTGGCAGAAAGGCAATATTGCAACAACCACTATTTAAAGTGATATTATTGCAAAACTTAATTTAACACTTAATTAAAAGGCGCCAAAAAGTATATTTAGCCATATGTTTATGAAGAGAGTATGGGGCATAGAGTAACATATAGAGACGAAATTTTCGATTGACAATTGAAAAAAAATTTATGCTTTGTAAACAAAAATGTGTTTTTATTTAGTTCTAGCAACAACAAAATGTATTTGATTACATGTATTTTGTTGTTGCATGAGTTAGGTTTTTGACAACCGACTTAGGTTTTTGACTATTAGTCTCGTCTCTTGTTACTCTTTGGTATGGGGTATAAATAAAAAAGCCTGAACCGAGAGTGATATAAATGATGAATATATGTATGTGTAAACTTTCGATAGAGATTTTTCTTATATTTTTAATGGATTTGCAATTATTGATAGAAAGTCTTAATTAAGCCTGTTTAGTAGCTTTTCATGTAACCTATTTTAAGCTTTAATTACCGGTCTTAGCCTCAAGTAAACTTCATTCTTTTATGCTCAATTCCTTTTAACAAATTCTTAATCCCTGTCTGCCCTAATTGGCTTTGAATTTAATCCCTTAGTCAATGTAATTGCTCTCTTATTTGTTTGCTATCCCCTCTCTTAAATCCTTTTCGGCCTTAAGCTATTCTAAGACAGTTTTTTCAATAGACTTTTGTGGTATTAATTCCTTTAATGTTACAATATTATTTTTATCGCATCTTATCTAAATGATACGTCATTATTAATGCGTATATTTAAATCTACTTGTTCTATAATATACATTTAATATTTATTTATTATTTATATGTATGTATGTGTTTTAATAGACCGGGAAATAAACATAAACAAAATTATACTGGTATTAACAAAAATACATTAAAATTTGTTAGTGAAAATAAAGGAAACGAAAAAATATAATAAAATGAAAATAAATATTGTCTGTGTTTATTTCTATGCTAAAGATATTGCGTGAAAAATAAAGAATTATCCAGCTTTAAGTAACACAAATGACGGACGATTTATATAAATAAATTTATATTTAAATTAAATTGTAATAGGGATCTGCTGCGACTCTAGAGCAATTTAGTTTTACAAAGGTCTGTCGAAAATATTTATTAAGTTTAAAGTCCCTTAAAACACTTTTTATATCTTTTTTAAGGCATTTTATAGTCGACCTTTGTTTTTGATTTAATTTTTTCTGTTATTATTTGTTGTTGCCTACCATAACCCAGTTATAATTATAGTTATAGTCTGTAAGCTTGTTTGTTGTTATTTTTATTGTTGTTGTTGTTACTACTATTGATTAAAAAGAAAATATTTGCATTGGCATATTGCGTCAATAGTGCCTACGGGAGCTGAAAAAAGTTAACAACAAAAACTACAGTAAAAGAATAGGGAAATGTATGAGAAGAGAATAGAAAATATATATGAAATAATAGTAATAAAAATAATATATATTTAAATATCATTTATAATAGACTAAAGCTAAATAAAAGTTGGAAAAAAGATTTAAAAATTAGCTATAATAAAGGGTTTTCATAATATTAAGACTATATGTATTATAGTTTCAAATTAGCTTTAGTCATATCTCTTTATAAAGGTCCAAATTACCTTCAATCATAGGTCGAATAAACTTCAATGGTAGCTTAAATTAGTTTTAATTATAATTATCTATATAAGTCTTTAAATTAATCTCAAGTTGCTTTCAAATGTAAGGGTTATCATAATATTAAGACTACATGTATATAGTCTCATGTTAGCTTCAGTCAGAGGACTTTATATAGACTCAAATTACCTTTAATTATGGGTCAAATAAACTTTAATGGTATCTCAAATTAGTTGAAACAATAAGTTTCTATATTAGTCTCTAAATTAGTCTCAATTTGCTTTCAATTGTAGAGCTTTTAAGAGCCTCAAATTAGCTTTAGTAATAGCTCTTTATAGCTTTTTATACAGTCCCAAATTAATTTTACTCATAGAACTTTATTAGGTCTTGAATGAGCTTCAATTGTTTTTCACATTAGTTTCTATTCTTTGTCAGTTTGAATTTAATTATTTGTCATTATATAGTTAGTCTTAAGTTGCCTTCAAATGTCGGATTTATAGCTTCAAATTAGCTTCAATCGTAAGTCTTTATACAGATCCAAATTAGCGTTAATGTTAAGGGTTTTTTTTATTCCCAATTTAGCTTCAATTATATGTCGCTGTAAAGTTCTAAATTAGTCTCAAATTGCGTTCAAATGTAGAACTATTTATAGCCTCAAATTAGCTTTAGTCATAGAGGTTTTATATTCCCAAATTCAGCTTCAATTCTTAATCTCAATTTAGCTTCATTTATTTGTCTGTATAAAGTTCTAAAATAGTTCAATTGTAGCACTTTATAGAGCCTAAAATTAGTTTTATTCATAGGCCTTTATTTGGACTCAAATAAGCTTTAATGTTAGACATTTTTTATTCCCAAATTAGCTTCAATCGTAGAGGTTTATTTAGTCTCAAATAAGCATCAGTTGTATTTAAAATTAGCTTCAATTCCATCTCAATTTAGTTTCAATTATTTTTTATGTGTTTAGTTCGAAATTAGTCTCAAGTTGTCTTTAAACGTAGGACTATTTATAGCCTCAAATTAGCTTTAGTCATAGAGGTTTATATATTTCCAAATTTAGCTACAATTTTATATCAATTTAGCTTCATTCATTTATCTGTTCTAAATTAGTCTCAATTTACCTTCAAATGCAACACTTTTTATAGCATCAAATCAGATTCAGCTATAGCACTTTACATAGTACCAAATTAGCTTCAATGTTAAACATTTTTATATAGTACCAAATTAGTGTTAATTGTAGAGGTTTATTTAGTTCCAAATAAGCATCAATAGTATTTCTAATAAGCTTAATTTTTATGTGTCTGTATAGTTCTAAATTACTCTCAAATTGTCTTTAAATGTATAACTTTTTAGAGCTTCAAATTAGCTTAATTCATAAGTATTTAAGAAATAATCTTTCTGAAAATTTAATCCTGTATTTTATTAATTAATTACACACTTTATATAAATGACTTTTTCTAAAATTTTTGTTCTCAAACATTTAAATAGAAACCTTTGTAATATTGCACAGTGGGGCAGAATCGAAAATTTTTGGAAATAAATCTGTAACTTCTGATTAGCTGGTTGGATTTGCGTGAAATTTAGTATAGGCGTAGCAGAGGAGTGTACAAAATTAAGTTTGGAAGAAGGACCCAACAGACCCCTTTGGGGCAGAGTTAAAGGGGCTCAAAGTAGGGTACCTCCGACATAAATATTTTTAATAGCTTGCCAAATGTTTTTTCCTCGTCTGATTTCAAAAATTTTTAATATTATTTATCTCTTATTATCTTTAATATTATTTATCTCTTATAGTTTTCGAGTTATTTCCATTTGAATTTTATATACCTCAATTTTGCATGTTCTTGGTATATATTTTTTCATATATTTACCAGTATTTCCCACCGATTTTATTAGTTTCTTCTTAACTAGTTAAAGAACAAAATTATCTATTGAATAAAGAAAATTTGAAATCGATATCCGAGTCCAAAAATAAACGATTTTGAATTTGAAAATAGCAAAAATTACAAATTACTTTTTGTGTTTTTCTGGCCGAAAAAATATTTGACCCTTTTTTCTCTAAAAGAAAAATTTCTTTAACAACATATAATAATTTTATACTTTTCTGAAAGGTATCTTCACAGAGATGACTTTAAAATAAAAAACAAGCCCAATAACTTAAGTGGTCAAGGTACACACTCTCCCGAATTTGACCTAATTTATATGAAAGTTTTGACTTTAGTCTATATTTTTTAAAATCCCAAAGCACGAATCGGCAAACGGAATACAGTTTAGAAATCCATAGTATGTTGTTAAAAGTTTTCAATCAAAATCTACAGGACTTCGGAAAAATGTGGATTTTATAGCCGAAAATGTAAAAAAACACATTTTTGGGATTTTCGGCGCTATTTTTGGGGAATTGTGGGATTCCATTTACAAAAATCTTAAAGTTTTTTTTACTTTCTCATTTTATATGATAAAATCTACATTCACCTAAAATTTCGTTAAATTATCTTTATTAACAAAGATTTTATTACAGATAAAATATTTATAGTTTCTCAAAAAAACAATTTTTTACAAAAATTTTACTTTATTTTAAAAAATCAGAAAAAGTATAAACTGGATTTTTTTCATCTAAATTACAATTCTTAGCTGACATAATTCTTCATTATATAGAAAAATATTGAAATCAATATCTTTTATAGAACCGAAACTACACCACTTTAAAGTTTAAGTTTAAGTGACGGAATAGATATATCAGAGGAGAATAACATTTTAAGGATCCTATATACATTTCAGGAGATGAGCTGTGGATGCTCAAACTAGGGTATTAATGACATAGCTAATGTTTTACCACTAGCGATTTAGATCAACAATCTAAATTTTGCAAAATCTTGGTCAAGTTTTTTCCATATATAGCCCAACATCTTCAACTGATTTTATTATATTTTTCCTAAAATTATCCATCATTAAAAGAAATTTGAAGTCAATATCTTTATTGAATCCAAAAATAAACGATTCTAAATAGGAAAATTAGCAAAAATTAACAAACAGCCGGACGGATATTACAATTCTCTCAAGAAAAAAAAAAAAAAAAAATATATATATATATATTTTTACTTTTAGATAAATATAAAAGCAATTATAAATATTAAAATACTGATATCACCTTTCCTTGAATTAAGGGATTTTTTTGACCCATTTAACACCAATTTATAGACGGACGGACGGACGGACAGAAATACATTTTTTTACTTACTAACAAATAAAAAATAAAACGTGATCATTAAAATACCGATACCACCTTTTTCATGAAGTAAACCCCAATGTATAGACAGACGGACGGATATTACCATTCCGCCAAAAAAATACTAATAGTTCCAAAATTTAAATTTTTTTATTTACTAATAAATAGAAAAATAAAACGTGATCATTAAAGTTTTGATATTATCTTTCCTTTGATTAAGCATCCTATTTGACCCATTTAACCCCAATGTATATACAGACGGACATTACCATTCTGCGAAAATAGCCACTGAAATGCTAGAAATTATTTTTTTACTTAATAAAAAATAAAACGCGATTATTGTAATATTTTTATCACCATTCCCTGAATTAAGTGTCAATTTCGACCACTTTTATCACCATCCAAATTAACTCGAGTATCTTCGTTGGAACTTAGTCTCAGATTAACAGTCTCAAATTAACTTTCTTTATATAGTCCATTTTAAGCTTAAATCTCCTGAGAAATCTAGATATCAAAATGTCTACATTTGTCTTTTCATACCACCTTAATAATCAAACACACTTGTATAGAGAGAGAGAGAGAAAAACGGAAACAAAAAAAATTGTTAAATAAATACTATGTTTGGCATATAAAAACAAACATTAAATAACAGTTCGTCTATGTACCTTATAAACAACAATAACAATAATATCAACAACAACAACAATAATATTTGCAGTACAATCAGACACACAAATAACTACTACATACATACACAAACGCATATGTTTGTAATTATAAAATTGTTCAGTTTTATTTAAAAAAAAAAAAGTATCTGTGAACCAATGTTTTGTACTCTTGTTCTCATATAACGGAAAATTATAAAGTTTTAAATGGAAAAATGTAAAAAATGTTAAGAGAATATTTAAATAAGAAAAGAAAAATAAAGGAAAAATTAAATAAAATTGAATTTAATATTAATTTTAAAATAATTAAAAATAATTACTGGAAAAACAGGTGGACAATACAAAGGAATTAATAAAAATTGTTTCAAAGGAAATAATTAAAGGAGTAATTTAATGTTTATATTTATAGTAAATAAGGGTAGACCAACCTATTTTAAAAATTATAGTTAAATGTTGTAAAAATCAGCAGAAATTTACCTGCAAGTAAAAAGAGGAAAAAGAAAAAAACTATTATAAGGATAACATAAATAAAAATAAAATTCAAAATATATCAATTAAAAATTTAAAATTACTAGAAAGGACAAAGATCTCAGTAGTTAAATCTCAATTATTTTTATATTGATATGTAATTTTATTTATTTTTAATAATTAAAACTAAATTAATAAAAATCTGAGAAGACATTTATAAATTTAAAAATTCTTAGTCTCTACTTTGATACCTAAAATATAACAGGACTTTTTGTTTGAAATTAGCAAACAAAATTGTATTTGAAAATTAAAAATAAAAAATCTTATGCCTACTAAAGTAATAACAATCTTAAGATGTTTTTATACCCATCATCAAAAAGATGGAAGGTATATTGATTTTGTCATTCCGTGTGTAACATGTCGAAAAAATTATTTATGACCCCATAAAGTATATATTTTCTGGGTTCTAGTTAGATTTGGAGTCGATCTAGCTATGTCCGTCCGTCTGTTGAAAGCAGGATAGGGCTCGAACGGGACAACCTATACCATATAAGGTTTGTTTGGTATTGAAAATGGTTAATAAGCAAAAAAGATATTTGTGCCAAATTTCGTCTCCCTACGTTGCCCCGTTCGAGCTCTATTCTGCTTTCAACAAACGGACAGACAGACGGACGGACATAGCTAGATCGACTCAGAATTCAACTTTCCTTCGACATGTTACACACGGAATGACAAAATCAATGGTGGGTATAAAAAACGTTGACTTTATATCTTAAAAACTGCACAAAATGTATTTTTGCCGAAATACCCAGTCATACAAGGTATTGACCTAATTCTTTTTTAATTTTATTTTCTATAGTGTTGTTTATAAACCTGCAAAGTTTTTTTGAACTTTTTTGAAATTTGTTTAACAAACCTTTCTAAAAATTAAAAATGGAGTTTTGAAACGGTCTTAAGAAATGTAAACAATTTTTAACCGAGCATAGAAAGGTGTTTGAATTATCCTGCGGAAACAAAAATTAATTTTTCAGTAATTAAGGTTCAAATTTAATTGAAAATAGCTTTTTATTTAAACATTTATCAAAAAATTAAACATATCGTTGTACACTCCTTACACAAGTGTTCTAAAACACATTAATGGTCTGGGGAATTTGTAATAACTTTCATTTTTTTTATCGATTTTCTCCTTTTTATATGTTATTTGATAGATAAATATGGGTAGATTATAATTGTTTAACATTTAGGTGCAAAACAAAGTATTTATTAGCCACATTTTTCTAAAAACTGCAAAAAGACTAACTTTTTCCCATATAAACGCACCCTACAAACTTCAGGTCTGTTGCGGCACGGGTTAACGATATTCGATTTCACTAATATTTCACACAGTATGTTTTTGCAACCCAAAGAACAATTCTAGGGGGAGTTACGGTCAAAATTCGAAAGTTGGTAAATTTTGGTGCAGCCTAATTGCAAGCTTTATGCAGTTGTATAAAGAAAATTGTTTAAAATAATTTATAATTTAAAGTTACCGCTGAAATTTAGATAAACACTTAGCTTCGTTAAAAATTAAGTATTATTAATTTGTATACCCTACATCACCATATGTTGGGGTATTATGCATTTGTGCTGATATTTGTACACCAATCGCCTTAGAATCACTTTCAGAGTCGATTTAACAATGTCCGCACGTCTGTCCGTCCATGTAAACCTTGTAATCAAACTACAGATCGCAATTTTGAAGTCTGTTGAAATTGGCTACCATCGGTCCATTTAAAATAGCAGCAGTACAAATACAGTTAATTGATCATAAATACTTTAGATATAGCAATATTTAATTGAAATTTAGTTATATAGGTAGAAATCCCAATCGGTCCATAATTAATAATAGGACCCATAAAAGGCTAACTTCCAGAAATCAAACTAACACGCATAAATAAATAGTACCGCTTAACAATTGGCACCAGGCCCCATATAAGACACTTCCCGAACTTAGACGGTACACATTGGGGTAAAAGGAGTTGAAAATGGCAATTAATTCAGGGAAAGGTTCAAGTTTTTTATTGTTCAAGTTTTATTTTTTTATTGATTATTAGGTAAAAAAAATTAGTTTTAGAATTTTAAGATTTTTCTTTAGCAGAACGGTAATGTCTGTCTGTTCGTCTATACATTAAAGTTAAATGGGTTGAAAATTATGCATAATTCAGGGAAAGATAATATCAACACATTAATGATCACGTTTAATTTTCTTATTCATTAGTAAATAAAAAAATGTATTTTTAGAATTATAAGATGTTTTTTGGTTGAATGGTAATGTCCGTCTGTCTGTCCATAGATTTGAGTAAAATGGGTCGAAAATGGTGCTTAATTCAGGAAAAGGTGATATCTAAATGTTTATGATTACGTTCTATTTTTTCTATTTATTAGTTAGTAAAAAAAATGCACTTTTAGAATTCTAAAATATTTTTTGATAGAATGACTATGTCCGTCTGTCTATACATTTGAGTTAAATGAGTCGAAAATTACACTTAATTCAAGGAAAGTGATATAAAAATTTGAATACTTATATTTCGTATCCATATTAATCAAGAAGTAAAAAAAAATATATTTTAAGAATTTTTTTTAGAGTATTCTAATGTCTGTCCATCTGTCCGTCTGTTTGTTAATTTTTGCAAACTTTCCAATTCAAAATCGTTTAACTTTTGACTCAATAAAGATAACGACTCAAAATTTTCTTTGTTCAATAGATAATTTTGTTTTATAACCAATTGTATAAAATATAATAAAATAAGTTGAAAATTGTTGGCTATATATGGAAAAATCTTAACCAATGTCTTGTAAAATTGAGATTTTAAAAATTTTAAATGTATATAAATCGAATAATATATAAGATAATTAGTACTTGCAAACATGTTTCTAAAGGATTTATCAAGGACTTTAAGGTGATATAAAAATCTTGGAAATCGGGTAAGGAACAAAAATTCGCTAGTGGTTAAACATTTTCTATGACACTAGTAACCTATTTTGAACTCCCATAGTTCCGCTCATAATTCGTATATGGGATCCTGCTTCTAAACTCGAAATGCTACTATCCTCTGCTACGCCTATGTGAAAATTCATGTAAATCCAATCAGCCGATTATAAGTTATAGATTTATTTCGATTCTGCCCCACTGTTTAATGTTCTATAAAGCAAAGAGAATGTCTGCACTTAAGCTGTTTTTTGTATGAAATCGACTGCATTTTTTTGCGCACGATTTTTTACATAATATTAAAGAAAGTTGAAAATTAGTGTATTTTAGGACAATTTTCAAAAAAAAAAAAATAACAAAAATATTAGGACAAAATATAATTTACAAATTATAATTAAATATCTTAAGTTAACGGTTCCATTTTAAATTTTTACCTTAAAGGACTTTTTATTTAAAATAAACGAGAGTATACCTGGGGTGCTTCGCTACCCCTATAGTATTGAAATAAAAAAGTTAAGTGTGAATAAAACGAATTATTGTATTTAAATATTTTACTAAAATAAAACCTGCTTATTAACAATCTAATAAAAAATTTCGTGGGACAAATTTAACGATTGCAACTAATTTAATAGTAAATAAATACTTTTAAAATATTTTTTTAACCAATTTTAAAATGTTATAATGATTTTTCTAAAAACAGCGAAAATTGGTAAAAAAAAATAAAATAACCAATATAAAAATCATGGTTAAATACGTAGACAAACTCCTGATACTATTTAAAGAAGGGACGGCGATTATAACTTAATTTTAGGATTTTTTCATATTGATAATTTTTTCTAATTTGACAATTTTTTTCCGTTCTATATTTTTAACCGATTTGTAACTTTTTAACAATCAGAAATCGCAAGTAAAATAATTAATTTTACATAAAAATGTGTTTCTCATAATACCAAAAAAATATAAACAAAGCAATTCAAAGTATTAAAAACTCTTTTCTATTTTGTTTTGATAACGCAGGTAATGTATTTGCTGAAAATAAAAAAACAGTAAAAAAACAAAACTCCTTTAGAAACAACTCTCATTGTTTACATTTTTACTTTGTTTCTCATAATGCATTCGACTCGAAAAATAAACAAAGCAATTCAAAGTATTAACTGTTTTTATTTTGTTTATCACGCTCTTTTTACCACTCTCGCAATTAAAAGTGTAAAATCAACACTGTTGTTATTTCATTACAATTTGTCCAGTTTGTTTTTATAAAAAAATAACAACAAAGACTGCTTTGAATGAGAGAGTCAGCGTTGTCAACTTGTTTGATCCAAAACGCGCCGGTCATTATTTAAAAACGCGCTAAAAGGCGCTAAATTATATTTGAATATTTTTTTTTTTTTTTTTTTGTATTATTTAAACAACCTATTTCATATATATTTGTTATTTTAAGTTCATGTGCAAATATTTAGTGTTTTTATGCAATATTGAACATTCATGTTTTATAAAAACAGTATTTAAGGTGCAAAGAAAGGTTATACATTTGATAATAACTTTCATTTTAAGGCTTTTGTAATAATAAATATGTTATATTTAAATATGAAGGTCTTAGCCCCGTCATTATTCTGCTTAGTGGCTATTTACTAAGTTTTAAAAATAGTTTTATGTTTTTAAACTTGTTTTTTTCAAGTATGAAAATTGTCTGACATAAATAAATTGAAATACAGAATAAATATCGATGGCTTAACTTAGAAAAGTCGTATCTCAACTTTTCGTAATTTTACAGGAGAAGGAAAAAACTGATACAAACAAAAGGCAGTTTTAATTCAAAACAAGGAGCGAAACTAATTCTGACTTTTATTTCTGGATTCCTTAGGAAATTATCTTAGATAGGGCTCTTTTCTGTAATTTAAATTTAATTGGAATAAATTAATGTTATAATTGTTGTATCAAGTAACAAAAATTAATGTTTCAATAGATTACAGCAAAAAACTATATCTTATAAAGTAAATTTTCATAAAAATGGTGGCAGGATTGTTTTTAGATATAGAAAATCGTTAAATTTTTTTAAATAAGGCTATTTTTTCTTTTAAAAATACAATCAGGGTAGATATACAGCGGGTGTCATAAATAAGTAAACAAAATTATCATTTCTGTTTCACATGTTTTTGATTAAGTCTATTTGTTTCCTTTTACATTGATGACAAATTTTCCAAATATTATTCCATTTTAAGTTTTTTTCTAGAGAAAGTTGAAAAGAAGTCGTTTTCCCGTAAACTTTTGGCTTAAATTCTTGAATTTTTTGTTAAAAGTAAGTGAAGTTTATGGTTGCAAAATGGTCTGAAAAATATATGAAGACGGAAAACATGGTCAAGCTGTACGGAAAATTGTATACATAACTATATAAAATCTCGAAAATTTGATGAAGTTCTATGCAGATTATGTCTAAAAATATGAAAAATTTAGAAAATTAGTCTCTAGATTGAATAACCTGTGATTCGCATGGAATATAATGTAGACTATATGTATGTTTAGCTCTAAAATGTTTAAACTTTGACTTTTAAGTATAGAAAACCAATACTTAAGTCCAGCAGAAAGGGCTTAATGGTTTGGAAATACATTTTTATTTATAAAAAAAGTGGTACACAAAGGTAAAATAAAATCCAAGATTAACCTTAATCTGTTAAAAGGTATAAAGTTCCAAAAAATGTTTGTTTAATATTTGAAGATTTTATCCTTTAGAAGGGAAATTCGCCTATAAATTAGGGTTAATTTGATTCAAAATATATAGCTGAGGAAATAATTAACATTTCAGAGTGACCTGCTCAAAGTCCAGATGTGTCACCAATAGAAATTGCATGAAATTTAATAAAAAAAATAGAGTCCCCATAATTGACCAAACTGGTGGACTTAATTATTACAAAAACCTCTTAATTTTGTTGTTTCAAAATAAAGTCGGTCGCCGGGGCTATTAAAAGCCTTGTTTACTTATTTATGGAATGTTTTTTTTTACTTCTTTAAATAGAACCAGATTCACTAAGTAGTAATGTGTTGAATTGAATCTTTTGCTGTTTATTTTGCTAACAATACATTATATATTTATAATTATGTTACTTTTGATATCGTCGATCTACAACTTGAAAAACAACCAATTGAGTTCAAGACACTACTTTGTTTACTTATTTATATTAGTTTATGAATAGATTATTTCAAATTACTCATATCCCAAGGTTCCAACTATGTTTGCTATGACATTTCCAGTGCTTCTTCCTGAAATTTGAGATTATTTTTTTTTTTTTTTCCAAAATTCAGAAAAATTTAGAAAACGTGATTAAAATTTGCAACCAAAACTAACCGAATGCAAAAAGCGCAAATTTAGCGCCTTTTCAAGAAAAAGCGCTGATGGAAAAAATGCAACTTTTGGGTTGCTGAAAAGCGCTAAATCTAGCGCGAAAAGCGCTAAATTGGCAACACTGGAGAGAGTTGTATACATGAGAAATAAAATAGAGTTAAATAATTTGAGACTCTCTTTTCTTTGTATGAGAGTTTTTTTATACGTATTAGTCAGCGTTGTCAACTTTTTTGAATCAAAACGCGCCGGTCATCATTCAAAAACGCGCTAAAAAGCGCTAAATTATATTTGAATAGAATTTGTTTTTATTTTTCAGTTAAATATGAATTTTTTATTAAAAGAAAAACAACTTATTACATATATATTTGTTATTTTAAGTTCATGTGCAAATATTTAGTAGTTTTATGCAATATTGAACATTAACGTTTTATAAAAATAATATTTAAAATACAAAGAAAGTTTATTAATTTGATAATAACTTTCAGTTTAAAGCTCTTAAATTAATAAATATGTTAAATATGAAGTTCTTGGCCCAGCATTAACTGCTCACTTATTAGCCAAATTGTATGTTTAAAAACTTGTTTTTTTTTTTCCTTAGTATGAAAATTATCTGACGTCTTAAAAAATATTTATCAAAAATAAATACACAAATAAAGGCTTAATATAGAAAAGACGTATCTGCCCTTTTCATAATTTTACAAGAGAAGAAAAAAACTGAATAAAACCTATGAAACTATAGATACAATGCAGTTTTAATTCAAAACGAGGACCGGAACAAATTCTGACTTTTATTTCTGGGTTATTCTACTCTTTAGGAAGTTATCTTAGATAGGACTTTTTTCAAAATTGGAATAAAAAAATGCTGCAGTTGGTGTTTTAAATAAACAAAAATTAATGTTTCAATAGATAACAGCAAAAAACTACAAAAATTATATCTTATAAAGTAAATGTTCATAAAAAATATGGCAATCTGGAGGCAAGAATATTTTTAGATATTGGAAATCATTTATTTTTTTTTTTTTTTTTTTTTTTTTTTAAATACAATCAGGGTAGATATATATATAGTATTATACTTGTTTTTAAATAAATTATTCCAAATGACTCATCTTCCAAGGTTCCAAGAAAATTAACTATGACATCTCCAGTGCCTCTTTCTGATTTTTGAGATAATTTTAATGGGCGATGAACATGGATTTCTTTAGTTTAAGAAATAATTACATATTGGTATTTTTTATTTCCATTTTTATTCCATTAAGCTTTGTTTGGAACATTTGAGTCACAATTTTCTTTTGCACAGTTCCTTCTATAAAACAAATTTAAAATAAGAACTTTCCAACAGAAGAACAATCAGTATTTTGATATGTTTCAAAAAATTATTTTCATTAAAAATTCTAGAAAATTTCTTAAAAAACATGAATATAATAAATCAAACTTCAAGTGAGTTACGGCTTTTTCTTTCAAAATATATTTGAAATAAGTTGGAGCTTTTTTCCAAATGTTAATACATCCGTTATTTTGTAGTCACTAAATTTTTTAAGACAAATGTATTAGATAGCAATGTACCAGAAAGCATTAAAAAAGTGATTATAAAAAAATAAAATCATGTATAATAAAATTATTTAAACATTTGAAACAAAATTTTAAAAACGCTTAAAATCTGCATATTCCTTTTTTTTGGATATATTTGCATACAAAAATTAAGTTTCTACATTTGTCTTTAAAATTCATAAAAATTTAGAAGACATGATTAAAATCTGTAACTAAAACTAGCCGAATACAAAACGAGCCAATTTAGCGCCTTTTCAAGAAAAAGCGCTGATGTAAAAAAATGCGACTTTTGAGTTGCTAAAAAGCGCTAAATCTAGCGCGAAAAGCGCTAAATTGGCAACGCTGGTATTAGTAGTAACTTTTACTGCTTATAACTTCTCAAATACTGAATTTTTTGTTTAGTATGAGCGTAAAAGGGATTACAGGGAATGTGTTTGTCTATTAATTATATAGATACACTGAAAGTGATGAAAAGTTAATTTTTTACTATTCTTCAAAAATGTAAAAAAATGTTTAATTTCGACAGCTCCTTATAAGAAAACAACATAACCTAGCTTTAAGATTTTAAGTGATATTGATACATAAGTTTGTCTATTTTTATTTGGTACCCAACTTGACTACAAAAATTTTAATTTTAAAATTCAAATTTATTAATTGCTACAATTAAATAATAATTGAAACAATTTTTGTGTTTGATAAATCGTTTAATGGACCATTTTTTTTTTTTGTGTAGGTAATATAATATTATTATATTATATATAAATATAAATTTTTATTAAATATTTATTTTATTTTTGTTTATATTTAAAATTAAGCATTATTTTTATTTTTAAAATTTAAAGAAATAAGTATTAACATATAAGAATATTTTTCCTTAGAATTTTACATGATTTAATTCATCTACAAACATTTATTATTATTTTATTTTTATTATTAATTAAAAATTTCAAACATATTTGCTTAGAATTTATTATTATTTTTTTCTTTAAATGTTTATTTTTCACTTTACATATTGTATTTCCTAATAAATTTTAATCTAATCTAAATGTCAGGTTCACTGACACATTTAAATGTTTATTTTTACTTAATTAGAAATAAGAAAAAAATAATAATAATAATAAAAATAATGAACAAAAATTTATTAATAAATACAAGAAAATTAAACAAAAAATAAGTTAATATTGGCAAAATAATATTAAAAAAACCAACAATATTTTTTTGAAAACAGATAAGGTTTAACAGGTACAAGGTTTGAAACACCAAACATTTCTTGTAGGCTTTATCTTAATAAAACACACCCAACAACATAGATAACAAATGCCAAAGACAACAACAATTATATAAATAAAATATGATTTAAATTAATAAAAAAATAATAATAAAAATTCAAAACCTTTCAACTGTAATTAAAAATAGTTATAGAAATATCCTATTTTCTACCTCTTACCCTAAATGTCTGCTGTCACCATTTATGTCTTATTTAAATTTCCTTTTAATAAATAAAAAAAACTATTTAATCTCCCTTTTAATCTAACCATTTCATCTCATTAATTTTATATATCTCACTCTCTCTTTCTCAAAACTTGTCTACCGTTAAATCAATCATGGTTTGTTTATGTTTTTATTAAAGATTTTCTAAACATTAAATATACACATAAACACGCACGAGTACCTTACACAGATAAGTTAAATTTGTTTTTATTATTTTTAATGTTGTTGTAGTTTAATGTTTGTTATTTTATTGTTATTGTTATTTAATTCCTATGAAAATGTTAAAAGGAAAAAAACTTCCGGGAAAATATACTAGTTGTTTACTATTTTTTTTTTTTTTTTTTGGTTAATTGCCGCTCAATTAATTCCATATGAGAGATATAAGAACTGAATAAAAAGATTGAGTATGATAAAGTAGTATTTGTTTATTTTTTGTTAGGGTCTGCTATTTGTAACCATTTTGTGTGTGTTAATAGTAGGAAATTAACAGAAATTATAATAAAATGGATATAGCTGTAAGATTATAAACATTTCTAAAAATTATAAATTAAAAAGGGTTTCTAAGAAACTTAAAAAAAAAATCGGAAAATTTCCAAGAATAATTATAAAGATAAAGATTAAATCTCATATTAAAATAGAGGGAAAGGGAACAAATTTCTATCAACATTTTACACACAAACTTGGGAAATTTGTCCAGAAAGTTTTTTGCAAAAATTAACAAAATTCATTATTAAAGAAAATTTAGAAGTGATGTAGAAGTCATACAGAATTATTTCTTAAGCACTATTTCTAAAATATTTACCCTAAAACCAATTTAGAATCACAACAAGGTTCTACTCCATGAGTACCAGAATCTGAAGTGATTCTGATTACACCAGTTCACACTGGGCCACGATCCCTGCATTTTGGCCGTTAATAGAATACTTGGTTTACGTAAAAAATAAATATCATATGTGAGAAAAAATTCAAAATGGCGGATCCAATAGGGCGGCAAAATTTTACAAAATTTTTAATAATTACATTTGAGAATACGAATATGGTTTTAGATTTACAGAATTCGGAAAAGCGATAGCAATATGGCGGATAAAAGTGGGCTATGGTCCCTTAATTTTAACTTAAATTAGAATACTTGGTGTACGTAAAAAATGCTTATACATATAAGGTTTTTGGAACGCTAATTACGAATTTGCAATAAAATATTCAAAAGTCAAGATTGCGAATCCAATATGACGACCAAATTTTGTTTTTTGAATTGGCCCACAGTGCAGTTCTATAACTAAAGATTTTAGAACATGTTCTAAACATTTTTCCTAGAAATATATTTTTAGTGCTTTAAATAAAATATGAAAATAAACATTTGTATTTTTTCAGTTAATATGCTCTGCTGCCTATATTTTTCATCAAAGGGGAATCATTTTAGTTAAAAATCGTTGTTATACATCGAGTTGTTATTAGAACTATTTATTAAATTCGAAAAAACTCGCTTGAGTTTTGCTAAATAGCTTAAAGAACTTGAAATTTTGTTTCAAAATTCAACATATTCATTTAATGCTGGACTTAGGATGCAATTCTTAATGAAAACGAAATTTACGAAATTTTTGATGAAAATAGAAAAAAATAATAATTATTATTTGTTTATTATTAATAAAATTTTGAAAAAAAAAAAGGAATTGAATGTAGTAAGTTAAACTCATAAAAAAATTATATAACAAATATTTTTCTCTTGACTTTAAAAAGGAATTGAATGGTCAACAAAAAAATCCTCCCCCATAGACGAATAGTTGGACTTGATGTATTTTGATGTGCTAAACACGAATCTGCTTTCAGCTTTTTTCCATCAGGTCTGGATTTTTTTTTATGTCTAATATTTTACCCATGGTAAGGCCATTACTTTAGTATATGTATTTCCTCATAACTCAAGAACGGTGTGTACGATTGACATAAGTGATACACCAAAAGATGCGTACTATAATCCTCAAATCTAAACTTAATTTTTTTATGTGCTCAATAGTTTCGAAGTTATTTTGAAATAAGTGCCCAAAAAAAAAATTGTTTTCATGCAAAATTTTAGATTTTTTTGTTACTAAAATTTATTTTAATAAATGAAAACATCAAAAATGTTACAGCTTATCATCTTTATTTTAAAGCTGGTAATGCTGCGAATAAATTAAGGTATATATCTTCAAAATTGATGCACAAATCGTTTTTTTTTTTATTTATTTCATTTTATTCACAGTTAAGTAAAAATACCCATGTATACATACAATTGCGTAGAAATAAAGTGGTGGGCAAAAAAAAAAAAATATATATTTTTTTCTTGAAACAAAAATAGCTGGACTAGGTGGATTTTGACGAGTTAAACAAGAATCTGCATTTACTTTTTTTCTATCGGGTACTGATTTTTTTTCTTATGTGCACGAATAATATCACCTTATTCAGCGGTCACACTATAAAATTCGAGAATGGTTTGTCAAACTTATGCTATAACTCAAGAACCCTTTACACGATTTTGATATGTGGTATATCAAAAGATGCATACGAAAATTGTCTTCAAGGTCTGTCAACAATACTTTTCATTCGCTCAAGAATTTCAGACTTATGGATCAAAATTTTCACCGCCTTTCAAAAAAATAAATTTTAAAATTTTCGGTACTAATTACCGAATAACTACGGAAATATTGCCTAGACCAAAAATTATATAAATTCAGCTCAAAGACAATTTAGGTCGCTATATACTAAAGTTCAATTTATCTTAATTGGACAAGCTGTTCTCGAGTTATAAAAGTGTGACTGCCTAAAGGCGGGGTCATACTAGTCAAGCCCATAAAAAAAATCAATACGTGAGAGAAAAAAAAGTAAAAACTGATTCTTATTTAGCACGTTGAATTCCATCTAATCCACATATTTTTTTATTTAAGACGAAAAAAAAAAAAATTTTTTTTTTTGCCGACTAAGATATTTCCACTTAACTGTAGGTATGCATGGGTATCCCAACTTAACTGTGAATCCAATCAAGATTTGTGCATCAATTTTTACGATACGTGGCTTTACTTACTCGTAGTTTTGCCAGCTTTGAGATAAAGATGATAAACTTAAACATTTTTGATGTTTTCATTTTAAAAAAAAAGTTTTAGTCAAAAAAAAATCTTGAATTTAGCATGAAAATTTTTTTTCGGACATTTATTTCGAAATATCTTTAAAACTATTGAGCAGATAAAAATTTGTTAGTAGAACAACTTAAAGCCAATTCTATTCCACATTTTGGTGTATTATTTATAAATATTATATTTATAAATCGTACATACCGTTCTCGAGTTATAGTGAAATATACTCGAGTAATCGGCTTATTTAGGGCGCAATATTAGACACGCTCATAAAAAAAAAATCTCGACCTAATGGGAGAAAACTGAAAGCAGATTTGAGTTAGCATGCGGAATTCCATCTAGTCCACATATTTTTTTTTTTTTTTTTTTTTTTTTTTTGTTGGCCAGTGTAATTATTCCAAATCGAATTTAGATAATCGAGAAAGATTTTAGCATCACATTATCAAGCGTATGGAGAATTAGATGATATTTGAGGAATTTCAATAAAAAAAAAAATCACAATTCTAAAATAAATATTTGTTTAACCCTTTAATGGTTAAAATAGTTGATTCATATATGCATCACTGCTTACTAAAGGGTTAATATAATTAATAACTTTGTTAGTTAGTTAGTTTCCTTGCTCGTTAAGTGATAATTTTATTTCTTAGTTATAGATAACAGTTCATTTTCATTAAAAACTTTTCAAAGTTATCGATAACTGTTAACTTTCAATACATATTTTTCGTAATTATCGATAAATGGTAATTTTTATTAGAAAAATACCTAATTATCAATAATTGATAATTTTCTAGAGAAAATAGTTCCCTGTTATCGATATTTGTCAATTCGTTTCGATAACATTAAATTAATTATTGATAATTGTTAATTTTCTTTAAAATTACACAAAAGAAATTTAAATTTTCCTTAAAAAAATAAAATAAATTATTAAATTTAAAAGTAAAAAGTAAAAAAAAAATATTAAAAAAATATATCGATAATTTTCTAAATTTTTTTTACAATTTTTATAATATTTTGTTCGGAAATTCAAGACAAAAGATTAAAAATTTTAAATTAAGGCATAAATATTTTTTTCAACGTAATGACTTTGTTAGTTATCGATAAAAGTTAGTTTCCTTGAGGAAATTGTTAATTTTATTTCTTAGTTATCGATAACTGTTCATTTTCACTAGAAAATGTTCCATAATTATCGATAACTGTTAATTTTCACTAAAAAATTGTTCGTAATTATCGTTAACTGTTCATTGTTTTTAGAAAAAATTATCGATAATTGATAATATTCCATAGAAATTAGTTCCTAGTTATCGATAATTGTTAATTTTCTATAGAAAATATTGTTATCGATATTTGTCAATTTGTATCAGAAAAAATAATTGATTATCGATAACTGTAAATTATGATTTGCAGTTATCGATAATTAATTCTTATATAAAAAATTATATAAAAAAGATTTTGCGATACAAAAAATAAAAAAAAAAATAAAAATAAAAAATTTTAAATACGATAATTTTATAATTTAGACAAATTTCCAGGTAATAACTTAGGTGTATAAATTTTTTTTTTTATCTCTTCAAATTTTAAAATCATCGAAATCAATCGAACTAATATGTAGAAGTGACAAGCTCTTCAAACATTTTCCAGATCGAGGTGATCAAATTTGACTCTCTGTTGCTCACTTTGTAATAACACAGAATGATTACAAGATATCATTTCTGAAAGCTAACCTCCCCCCTTCTACAACTTAACTATATATTTCAATTTGATCAAATTAGTAGATAAAGATCATTAAAATCGCACTTATTTTGTTACGAATTACTTTTCGATATTCGATGTGATCAACTTTCATAACCTGTAGCTCATTTCGTGATTGGTGATTGCAAAAAAAAAAAAATGCTTCTGAAAGCTTATGCCCCCTTTACCACATATTTACATTTTTTCCTTAAAAAAAAATTTAAATCATTAATTTTTAGTTACGACATTTTTAAATTTCTTAATGCTTGAAGAAATTGGATCCAACTAGTTTTAAAGCAGATACAGACTTTTTTACTATATTTTTAAACTTCTTTATGCTCGTGCTGTTCAACTTTGACAGCCTATAGCTCATTTTGTATTATAACAGGGTGATTGCGAGATCATATCATATCATACTTTTTTGGAAACCTCTAAAACTTTTCTATATATTTTAATATCTCTTTACACAAATTTAAAAATACATATTTTAAATCGAATATAATTTTTAGTTACAAGAAAATTTGAAATTTTTAAGGTGGCTTACTTTGACAACCTGTAGCACATTTTTCGTTGTAACAGGGTGACTGAAAGATCATTTTTCTAAAAGATAAGACCATACTCTACAACTTTTCTATATGTATATTACAGATGTATCCGGCTAGTAGTTTAGGAGATAGGAGACAGATATTTTAATAAGCATATTTTTAAAACTTATTCATACTCAAGGTGGCCCAATTTTACATCCTGTAGCTTATCTTATAGTATAACAAGGTGATTGCAGAGATAATATTACTTAAAGCTTAAGTACTTCTTTACAACTTTCCTACATTAATCAATCTCTTGTTACAAAAATTTTCAAATCATTGAAATTGTCCTGAATTTTAGATACGAGATTTTTATTTTTTTTAACTTTGACACCCTGCAGCTTATCTTGTATTAAAACAGGATGATTGCGAAACAATTTTAGAAGTGGGAGATTAAGTCCTCCTCTATATATTTCAATTGGATCCGGCAAGAAGTTTAGGAAATACAGATTTTTTTATTTTTTAAATTTTGTTTATGCTCAAGGTGTACAACTTTGACAGACTGTAGCACATCTAGTTTGACAACAGGGTGACTATGACATCATTTTTTTAAAAGCTTAGATCCTTCTCTTTAACTTTTCTATATATTTAGATTTCTTTTTTATAAAAGTTAAAAAAATTATAGAAATCTTTCTTAATTTGCAGTTACAAGATTCTTTTAACTTTTTTCTATTCGATGTGGACAATTTTGACACCCTGTGGTGCATTTTGTCTTATAACAGAGTGACTCCAATGTCATTTTTATGAAGGATTATGTCTTCCTCTATTACTTTTCCATATATTTGAATTGGATACGAATAGTAATTTAGGAAATACTGAATTTTTTACCTGTAAGTTAAACATTCTAAAGTAATTCTGTAGAATATTCTGAATATTTATATTTATCTTTAACTTTTAAAAATTTTCTACAAGTTTATGGTTTTACTTTACAGTTATCATTAACTGTAATCAATTTTTTTGTAGAGAAATTATTTGTTTTCAATTTATGTTATTGGCTAGTTTTTTTTTATATCTTTACCTCAATTTATTCCACTTTTTTATGTTGATTTTTTTTTTCAGGCGTATTATATTACATTTTAAAATGACCTCATAACCGGAAGGGTCGTTTGTTGTTCTCTGCTAGTTATAGAATGGAAATGACCTCAACAGTTCTTACATATTTATAATTTTTATTTTTTTATTTTTATATAAAATAAAATTTTCATTCTTTTATCTTTATCACAAAATGGTCCAGTATAAAATTTCTTGTATTTTTATTTATTTTTTCTTCCAATTGCCTCTGGTCATTCAGTCCATGTTTATTGTTAAAGATAAAAAATGTGAACAAAAGATGAATTTTTCCTTTTTATAACACAAGACACAATAGTTGAAAAAAAAAAATGAAAAGATTGCAATTCAAGTATCACGCGTTTTTCTTAATTTGTCTACTATTTTTGCTGTTTATAACAAGTCAAATTATACAATAAGAAATGAAATATAGAAATAAAATGACAATATGACAATGATGATGATGATGATGAACAAAAAAAATCCCAGCTGCAACAGACCCATTGCAGCATCAGTTGTATAAGAATAATAATTTTAATAGCATGAAAATGAATGAATAAAAAAGTATAACAATGCTTAGAAATTGAGAGATAGAAGAAAGCAGGCAAAAAAAGAATATGTATTTTCTTGTAAAAATTACAGTTACTACAAAGGAAAGAAAATTAAAATTATGAAATAAAAAATAAGAAATATAAAAATTGTAATGATTGATGATAAACTAAAGCTGTAAAGAAATATAAAATTTAACTTAGATATTATCAAAAAAGAGCAACTTTAAATAAATACAAAACAAAAATAAAATAAAAAATGGTATGAGTTTTCATATTTATTCAAAATTCAAATTTGAAAAAAACTTCTACCTAGACGTACGATTCATATTATTTAAAACTAAACCTCCTAGACGTATGATTGATATTATTTAAAACTAAACCTCCTAGACGTATGATTGATACTATTTAGAAATCTACCCCCCCTAGACGTATAATTAATATTAATTTCAAATAATCCCCCTAGACGTACGATTAATATTAATTTATTTGACTGAAACTAAGTGCAAAATTTTCTTTTTATTACCAAAATTTTATATATCAAATCAATCATTACTTTACATTATTATACAGTTAATAGAAAATTCTAATCGACCTTGACATTTAACCTATATTTTTTTTTCCAAAAACATATTTTTATTTAGTCTTAAATGTACATCAATCTGTAATAAATCTTGATTTATTTTCACATTAGATTTTTTCCCCTTTTTTTTTTAATTGAATGTAAAATTTATTTTGATTATTTCTTCATGGTAATTGTTTACAAATTTTCTAAAAATTCAATGCCATAAATATAAAAAAATTTCATATAAAATGTCATAAATCTGTTACAGCAAATGATGTGTGAACAAAAATAAACTGAGAAGTATATATAAAATATTTATAATTGATTATGACGTTTAAAGCATTGAAAAATATTTAGAAAGTTAAAAAAAACTATAAACAAACTTTAATATTTATTTCAAGTTTGAAGAAAATTCCAAAGAAAAGTTAAGAACAATATTTTGGAAAGATTTAAACTTAATAACACACTTTAAGAATTTCTTAAGAAAAATTTTCATAGTATTCTTCGGAAATAAATTTTATTTTTATTTTGTTATCGATAACTTTTTCTTAACATTTATTAAGGATTTTTTTTATCTTAATCATCGAAAATTTTATTTATTTATTTATTTATTTATTTATTTATTTATTTATTTATTTATTTATTTATTTATTTATTTATTTATTTATTTATTTATTTATTTATTTATTTATTTATTTATTTATTTATTTATTTATTTATTTATTTATTTATTTATTTATTTATTTATTTATTTATTTATTTATTTATTTATTTATTTATTT
>OX596076.1:12357401-12422401 GCA_951394005.1 Protophormia terraenovae | reverse complement strand
ATTTCTTTAATTTCTTTTAATTATTGAAAAATTTCTATATTTTGTATATTGTTCTTTGATGTCGAAAACGGTTAATTTTCTTGACAACATTTTTCTTAACTATCAAATTTCTTTATAATTTTCTGAGTTATTGATAACTAAAAATTTGAATTAGAAAGTTTTTCTTAAATATCGATAATTTCTTTATTTTCTTCCAATGTTTTCTTTTTTAACTATCGAAAATTTTTCTTCGATAACTGAAGAAATTTTTTTGGAAAATGTTTTCTTTGTTATCGCTAACTCCAAATTTTCTTTAAAAAGTATATGAGTTATCGATATTTTGATACCCTTCACCACAGGTGTTAAGGGTATATATAAGTTTGACATTCCGTTTATAATTTCCACAATTTTCGTCGGAGAGCAAAAAAGTTGATATTTTTGGGATCCTTGTAAGAAATGATTACGATAGGACTATGTCCGTCCGTGTGTCGGTTGAAATGGCGTTTATGAAGCCCACCGATAACTGCCATATATAATATATATATCAAACGATCGTAAATCCTTTCGAAAATTTTGCTATTGAAATTCAGCAAGATCGGTTCATAAATCTAAAAAACAGTTTTTAGAAAGCAGTTGTTGTTTTATGTATATGCAGTCAGTTTGTTTGTACATACATACATATAATTATGGAATTATTGTCGTTGTTTATTTTTTTGTCTTCGTTTTCAAATTTTTTTCAAATTTTAAAAAAATGAAATTTTATTATTTGTTGATAAGTAGGTGAAGGATATATTTTTTTAATTTCAGCTTTTATAATATTGTTCTTTGATATCGATTATGGCTAATTTTCTTTACAAAATTTTTTTTAGTTATCGATAACTGTTATAAAAATTATTATAAATTATATATATATACTTATTTTCTTAAATTCTTATTTTTTGAAAATTTTCCATCGATAACTAAAGAAATGTCATTGAAAATATTTTCTTTAATATCGATTTTTATTATTGATGCTTTTCTCAAATACTATTTTTTACTATAGCAAACGGTTAATTAGCTTTACAAAATGTTCCTTAATTAGAAACATTTTTTTATTTTTTATAATTTAAATTATTTTTTTTATAATCGATAACTGAATAAACAAAAACAATTGGCTAATTTTTATTATAAATTCTTTATTAGTTTTCAGCAGCTTTAATTTCAATTCTTAGTTATCGTTAATAGTTGATTTTCTTCATTATTGGTAAAAATTTATTTCATTGCTAACGATAACTGTTAGTATTTATCGGAAAATTTTAGTTAGTTATTGAAAACTGCAAATTTTTCTTCAGAAAATAATTGTTAGTTATCGATAACAATTATTTTTTTTTTTTTATTCAGGAAATTTTCATTTAGTATCTGAAAAATTTTGATTAGTTATCGACAACTATCAATTTTCATTAGAAAATTAAACTTAATTATTAATTTTCTTAAAAAAATGTTCATAGTTATCGATAACTGTTAATTTTAACTAAACAAATATTTTTGGTAATCGATAACTTTTAAATTTATTTATTAAATAGTACGAATAAATATCAATTTTTATTATATATTATTAAATATATTAAAAAATTTTGATTAGTTATAAATAAATTTTAATTTTCTTTAGAAAACAAATTTTTAGTTATCGATAGCAATATATTTTCTTTTTTCAAGTTCTCTAATTTATCGAAAAAAGTTAATTTTATTACTTAGCAATCCATCAATGTTTCTTTACAGTAGAAATAATTTCTTAGTTATAGATATTTATCAATTTCTTAAAAAAAAAAAAAAAGAAATTAGTTATCGATAATTGTTAATTTTTATTAAAAAACTTTTTAAGTAATCAAGTAATAGTAAAACTTCTTTATTAAATAGTTTCTAGTTATCGAAAACAAACAATTTTTAACGTAAAATTTAAATAAGTTTTCGATAACTGTCAATTTTCTTTAAAAGACAATACTTAGTTATCGATAACAATTGATTTTCTTTACATAAATTTTCTTAGATAACGATAAAAGTTAATTTTATTAATTAGTTGTCAATAACTGTTTATTGTCAGTGTAAAATATTTTCTAGTTATCTCAGACAATTTTGATTTGTTATCGATAACTTTAAATTTTCATTAGAAAATTAAACTAAATTATCAATTTTCTTAAAAACATGTTCATAAATGTTAATTTAAAATAAAAAAATAATCGATATCTGTCAAATTTCTTTATTAAATAGTTGCTTGTAATCGATTGCTAATATTTTTTATTGGTAAATTTAAATAAATTATCGATAACTGTCAATATTTAAAAAAAACAATCCTTAGTTATCGATAACAATTGATTTTCTTTGTATATAGGTTTTCTAAGTAATCGATAAAAGTTAATTTTATTTTTTTATAAAATAGTTTAATTTTTTTTATAAAATAGTTCCTAGTTATCGATAACTGTGAATTTTTATAAGAAATTTTTGATTAGTTATCTATATCTGTCAATTTTTTGTAAAAAAATTCTTAGTTATCGATAAAAATTAAGTTTCTTTATACAAGTTTTCTAAACTATCAATAAAATTTAATTTCATTTCTAAGTTATCGATAAAAATTAATTTTCTTTATGCAAGTTTTCTAAGCTATCAATGAAATTTAATTTGATTTCTTAGTAATCGATAATTCTTCATTTTAATTTGAACAAGTTTTTTATTTGATCGATAACTACCAATTTTTATCATAAATTTTTGTATTAATTCTTTAAAAAACAAGTTATCGATAACACTGAACTATTATCCTTAGATAACTTTTAATTTTAATTAAAAAAGGTGTCTTTATTAATGATATTTTAAAATTTTTATCAGAAATTTTTGTTTAGTTATCGATAACTGTACATTTTTTCTCCAAAAAACATTCTCAATAATACTTTTTCTTTAAAAAAAAATTTCATAGTTATCGATAACTTTTAATTTTCTTTATTAAATTATTACTAATCAGAAATTTTTGTTTAGTTATAGATAACTGTAAATTTTTTCTCCAAAAAATATTCTCAATTATATTTTTTCTTTAAAAAAATGCTCATAGTTATCGATAACTTTTAATTTTCTTTATTAAATTATTACTAATTATAGTTAACTGTTCATTTTCTTAAGAAAATTGTTCTTTGTTGACGATTATTGTTAGAAAATGTTTCTTAGTTATCGTTAACTTTTAATTTTTTTTTTGAAAATGCTTCTCTTAGTTATCGATAATCTTTACTTTTTATTAAAGATATGTGTTAATTATTACTTTTTTTTTGAAAATTCTTCTCTAGTTATCGATAATCTTTACTTTTTATTAAAGATAAGTGTTAATTATCTTTTAATTAATTTTATTAGTCCTCGATAATTGTTAATATATTTTTGAATTTTTTTTTTTACTTTTTACTGTTATTTTCCGTAGAATTTTTTCCACATTGACGACCTACAACTTTTTTGAAATTTTCTGAGGTCGACTTTAAATATTTCTCACAGTTTTCGTTAACAGATTTTTTGTTCTTGTTATCGTTAACAAATTTCTTTAAAAAATATTTTATTCCTAACATTTTTATACCCTACATCAACATAGGTGGTTGGGGTATTATGCGTTAGCGCTGATGTTTGTAACGCTTAGAAAAAATCACCTTAAAGTATACCATTTGACTCAGGAACACTTCTTGAGTCGCTTTAGCGATGTCCGTCTGGCTGACTGTCTGTCTGTCTGTCTGTCTAGCTATCCATGTTAACCTTGTGAACAAAGTACAGGTCGCAATTTTAAAAATATATTGATGAAATTTGACACGAATAATTATTTTGGCACAAGAATGAATCCTATTGAAAATGGTTATGATCGGTCCATCATTTCAGGTAGCCTCCATACAAATGTCCTCCCGGAATAGTACTTAACGCTAATAAATACCTTTAATAATTAATACACGATGGTGTAAGTTATCATATGGTCGGGCTTGACCAACTTGAGCAAGGAGAAAAATTGTCCTTTTTGTCAGTTTTAAATTCCCCTTCTATTAAATTGATTCAACAATTCTTATTTTATCATTAAAAAAATATACATACAAATAACAATAACAATTCTATAAACTACAATTCAAAACCACTAAAAGTGTTTAATAAGCCTTGTTATAGTTATTCTCCAGGCTGTAAATATTTATAAGTATAAATGTATGTATATGTTTTACCCTATAAATGAGTGTTTATTCAAGTAACAGAGAATAAGAGTAAATATTGAAAAAAGAAATTACTCTTTTGATTGGTATATACAGAGTATTAAAAGTGAATGGTCAATTTGTTTGAACTTTGACTTAATAGAGAAACAGAGAGTAATCAATATAAACTCATACACACATTTATACATGCAAGCATATACATTTATACATAAAAGCCAAAGGGTTTATAAAAATAATTTAATTGTTATTAAAAAGAAGGAAAAAGAAAATATTAAAAGCCATGAAAAAGAAAAAAAAAAAAAAAAACCTTTTAAATAATAAAATATTTAAAAGGGATATTTTAATGGTTTTTAATGAAATTTTTTATAATTATAATTATTATGGTGACATTTTGTTGAGAGAGAGAGAGAAAAAGGAAGAGTAATAATTACAAAATTGAATTGGATTAAATAATGGTAAAAAAAAGTAATTAAATTTTATTATTGATTCTTTTTGAAAAAGTCATAGCTTAATTAGCACTTAAGCGTATGATTTTTATTACAAAATGAACAAATATAATTACTATTATAAGGAAAATAAAAATAATTACTAAAAAATATAAAATTTTTATTAAATAAAAATAAATTTACAGTAAATTTAATAAAAGATTTTAAGGATAATCAAGGATTTTTATTTTTATTTATTTTTGTGTTCTTTAATTCAGCAAATTTATTACTTTTTTTCATTAATTTCATTCAATCAGCTTAACTTATATTATATACTCTTACTATGAATTTTAATATTAAACCAGGTATAATTTTTATTATCATTACATATGTGTAAATGTAATTAAATTTTTAACGAAAAATTTTACATTAAAATGTAAAATAATAAGTAATAAATGAGATTATTACCAAAGAATTCATAAAAAAAAAGGCAACAAATTAAGTCATTATATAAATTAAATACATGAATAAGTAAATTATATTATTAAAAATATAAAATTGTATTTATTTGTTAACATAAAAATTAAAAAAATCTACCTTAGAAGTAAATAAAATAAATACAATTTAATATTTAAAAAATTTATAATGAATTAATATTAATCATACGCCTTAGTGGTAATAATTTAAAAAATTTTAATTTCTACTAAAATTTTATTAAAGAAAATATAAAAATAATAAACATTTTTAAACTTTAAATAAATTAATATTAATATTAATATTAATATTATTTTTTTCTTTAAAGAAATCTATAAATATTTATTAAGCTTTAAAGCTAATTATAAAGATTTATATTTGTTATTTATTTTAACACTTATTTAGTCATTAATTATTAAGCTATTAATTCAGGGAATTTCTACAGAAATTCAAATTCTTTGTTATTGTTATAGCGTGTCTGCTATTAGAGTCATTAAGCAAAAAAAAATCTTAGGAATGATAAGTAAAGTTTTTTTCTGCAACAGTTTTTATTTTTATTTTATTATTATTATTTTTTTTTTTTTTTTCTATAAAAATAGCTAAATTGTTTATTTATCTTTTTAATATAAGCAATTAAAATTATGTTTATTTTTCTTATATTAAAGTTAAAAAAACAACACGCAATTTTGTTAACTAAAGAAATTTAATGATTACCTGTTGCCAACAACCACCTGTTTTTTAAGACACTTAAGAAAACGCTAAAACTTATTGATGGCGTGATATTAGAAAGAAAAAAATTTAATGGATTTTAATACTTAATTTAATCACTTAAGAGAGAGATTAATAAAAAACAAAAAAACTATTTTTGACTAAACTAAAATTTAGCAGAAAATAATTAAATGTTTTTTTTTTTCTTCTTAATTTTATTAAATTAATTTAGAAAATTTTGAATAAAGTTTACCTTAAAATTTAAATAATGACATAAGGTAAATAAATTTAAATAATTGGCTAAACTTTTTTTTATACAGTTTACCTTTAATTTTATCCTGATTTTAATCTCGATTTTCCCAAATTTTAATTGTTTACTTAAGGTAAATATTATAAATATTGATGTAAACAATTATTTGTTTAATTTTTAATGATTTTTAAATAATATTTAATCAATATTTTAACATGTAACCTTCATATAAAATTGTTTACATTAGGTAAAAAATTTAAAATTTGTATGTAAACAATTATTTTTTTTAACTTTTAATAATGTTTAAATAATATTTTTATATTTTACCTTTATATTCAATTGTTTACATGGTAAATATTGTTAATTTGTTTGTGTAAATCTTAGTATTCGATTGTTTACATCATGTAGAAAAACTAAATATTTTTTTAATGTTATTAAAAATTGAAAATATTTTAAATTTTTATAAATTTTATTTAATTTTTTTATTTTTTTACCCCCAAAAATTTTAATTATTGACATTAAGGTATATAATACAAAAAGCTAATACATTTTTAAATTTTATTTATAATAATTCATTGTTTAAATAATTTCATAAAATTTTACACAAAATTTTTAAAGTTTACTTAAGGTAAAATACAAGTGAACAATGAAATTACATACACTTTAACCTCTAGCTTTTTTATATTTTTTATTTCATGATTTTTTTTTGTTCAATATTTTCTTAAGGTTTTTAAATATTTACATCGTTTTTAAATATTTACATCATGTAAAAATTAAAAATTACTATTTTTAGGCTTTTAAAACTTTAACATTGTTTTAACTTATTTCTCTCAAAATTTACATCAAAATATAATTGTTGACATTGGGTAAATAGTGTAAAATTTGTGGTAAACCCTTTAATTCTAAAGGTATTTTTAAATCATTATATTTTTTAATTTTTCTTCTTATTTTACCTTCAATTCAATTGTTTACTTTAGGTAAATAATGATAACTTTAATGTAAACAATCTAACAAAGAATTTTTATACCAATTACGGTAAATTTAAATTATTTACTTCATGTAAATTTTAAGTTAAAAAATCAATTAATTTGAAATACTTTTCAATGAGATGTAAAAATCAAAAATTTTGATGTAAAAAATTAAAATATTTTATTTATTAAGAATTAAAAAATGCAAGATTTTTTTATCTTTTTTATTTTTTCTCGATTAATTTGTATGATTTCTTTGAAATTTTAGCTCCAAATGCAATTGTTTACATTAAGTAAATAATGTAAATTCCAAAGTAAATAATTAAATATCTGATTTTTATTTATTTATTTATTTATTTTTATTTTTTTCATTTAATTTTAAATATAAATTTACATTAAAATATAAGTTTTTTGTTACAATTTACTTCATATTTTAAATGTTTACATCGCGTAAATAATGTATAATATTAAAGTAAATAATTAAATATAACAATTATTTTTACTCTTAATATATATTTATTAATTTTTAATAAATTTTTTTAAATTTAACCTCAATTTTCAATTGTTGACATTAGGTAAATAATGAAAAATGTTTATGTAAACAATTGAAAATAAAAAAGAATTAATATTTTTATATTTTAAAAAATTGTTACTCAATATTTAGTAAATTGTATAATATATTAAGTCAAATATCAATTCTTGACATTAAGTAAATAATGTAAATTTTCATGCAAACCTTTAAAATTCACACTTTTAAATTTTAAAATAATTTGTATATAATGTTTGTGATTTTTGTTAAATTTTGAAAAGAAATTTCAATTGTTGATAAGTAAATAATGTAAACTTTTGTGTAAACAATAAAATTTTACAAATTTTAATTTTTTTATAATTCCTAAATAATATTAATTGATTTGTAACGCTTTTTATATAAAATTTATTGAAATTATTGACACTAGGTCAATAATGTAAACTTGTCATGTAAACAATTAAATATCACAAAATTTTGAATTTAAAACAATTCCTTACAAATATATAATTTTTACAGCATATTTAACCTTAAGTTTCGATTGTTTACATTAGGTAAAGAATGTAAATTTGCCGGTAAACCATAATAAATGATTTTTGCTACATTTTGTTTTAAAATCCAATTGTAAACAATGTAGATTTCATTTATTTTTAATTTATTTGGATATTTTTAAAATATTAAGTGATTTTTTGGATCATTTACCTAAAATTTCAATTATTGACATTAGGTAAATAATGTAAAATTTGTATGTAAACAATTAAATTAGCAAAATTTTTAATTTCAAAGAATTCTTTAGTAATGTATTATGCTTTGTAGTAAATTTAACCTTAAATATCAATTGTTTACATTAGGTAAATAATGTAAATTTTCAATAAACTAACAAATATTCGAAAGTTTTATATTTCTATCAACTCTTTTTTAATCTTTAACGATTTTTCTTATTATTTTCTTATAACTCAATTGTTGACATTATGTAAACAATGTCAAATTTGTAAGTAAACAATTAAATATCACAAAATTGTTAATTTAAAACAATGCTTCAGTAATATATTAGGCTTAATAGTACATTTAAACTTAAGTTTCAATTGTTTACATTGTTTACTTAATGTAAATTTTCAGGTAAACTAAGGAATATTCGAAAGTTTTATACTTTTAATTATTTTTTTATATTTTTTATTATTATTATTTCTTTTTTTTTTGTAAATCTTCAACGATTTTTCTTATATTTTACTTGTAATTTAATTGTTGAAATTATGTAAACAATGTAAAATTTGTATGTAAACAATTAAATATCACAAAATTTTAAATTTTAAACAATTCTTTAGTAATATATTTTGCTTTGTAGTAAATTTAACCTTAAGTTTCAATTGTTTACATTAGGTAAATAATGTAAATTTTCAAGTAGACAATAAATAATTTTATATTTTCAATAATTCTTTATCAATATTCAACGATTTTTGTTATATTCTGCTTCAAATTTAATTGTTTACATGGTGTAAACAATGTAGATTTCATTTATTTTTAATTAATTTTATTATTTTTACAATACTAAATGATTTTTTTTGGATCATTTACCTTAAGTTACAATTGTAAAACATAGAAAATTATTTACTTTTAATAATTACAAGGTGTAAATTTTATTAAATTTTAATTTATTTTAATCTCTTTGCAATATTAAATAGTTTTATAGATAACTTGTCATAAATTTTAATTGTTGACATTATGTGAATGTAAAATATTTTAAAATTTTGATATTTGAACAATTTTTTAATATTATATAATGCTTTATGACAGATTTAACCATACATTTCAATTGTTTACATTAGGTAAATAATGTAAATTTTCCGTTAAACAACACAATAAAAAAAAATTTTATACTTTTAAAAATTATTTACCAAGATTTAATAGTTTTTATTATATTTGACTTAAAAGTAAATTGTTTACATGATGTAAACAATATAGATTTCATTTATTTGGACATTTTTCAATATAAATTAATGTTTTGGATAATATACCCAAAATTTTAATTGTTGACATTAGGTAAATAATGTAAAATTTTGATGTAAACAATTAAATATTTTAAAATTTTGATATTCAAACAATTTTTTAATCTTATATAATGCTTTATGACAGATTCAACCATACATTTCAATTGTTTACATTAGGTAAATAATGTAAATTTTTCCGAAAACAATAAAATAAAAGACAAATTTGTACTTTTAAAAATTATTTATTAATGTTTAATGACTTTTATTACATTTTACTTAATTTTAATTGTTTACATGATGTAAACAATGTAAATTTCATTCAATTTGTATTTATTTTATACTTTTTACAATATTAAATGATTTTCTGGATGCTTTGCCTTAAATTTCAATTGCTGACATTAGGTAAATAATGTAAATTTGTATGTAAGTAATTAAATATTTTGAAATTTTGTTATTCAGTTCTTTATTCATCAGTTCTTTAATATTATATAATGCTTTATGACAGATTTAACCTTCAATTTAAATTTTTTACATTAGGTAAATAATGTAAATTTTCCCGAAAACAATAGAATAAAAGAAAATTTTATTCATTTAATAATGTTTATCAATATTTAATAATTTTTATTACATTTTACTTAATTTTAATTGTTTACATCATGTAAACAAAGTAGATTTCATTTATTTTTAATTTATTTGAATATTTTTACCATATTAAATAGTTTTTTAGATAATTTAACTTAAATTTCAATTATTGACATTATGTAGACAATGTAAATTTGTATGTAAACAATTAAATTTTTTGAAATTTTGATATTCAATTAGTTATTTTATATTATATAAAGCTTTATGACAAATTTAACCTTAAATTTTAATTGTTTACTTTGGGCAAATAATGTAAAATTTCAGGTAAACAATAGAATAAAGGAAAATTTTATTGTTGTAAAATTTTTTTTTTTTTTTTTGTGAAAATTTAATGATTTTTGTTATATTTTGCCTAAAATTTATTTGTTTACATTAAGTAAACCTTGGGTAAATAAGGTAAAATTTGTAGTAGATAAAATAAAAATGTTTATTAATTATAACTTTAAAGAGTTTCTTTAATTTTTAAGTTTAAACTATTTTTTTTTTTTATACACTTTATACTTTTTTTATACTCTTTTATACTTTTTTATAATCAATATTTAAAAAAAACCTCTTCACTTTTTCAGTAGAGTTTTTTTATTACTCAAATTTCTATTATTATTATTTTTTTTTTCTATTTTTAGCCACAAAATCAATATAGTTAGATGACCCTAGAAGCTTTCTAGAAACAAAGGAAGAAAACAATGACATTATTCTATTTTTTTATTACAAAAATATTTTCTTACAAATCTTTGTACAAAAAAATAAAATTGTGTAGGTGGAACTAAAATTGTGTTTAAGTTAAAGTTCATTGTTCTTAAAACAAATATAGAATGAAGCCACAAATAATATTTTAAAATAAAAATCTCTAAAGATTAAGATAAACAAATGAATCTTGTTATAGACTTGAAAATTATTATTATTGAAAATCTATTTTACGTGGGGTAATTTCTAGAGAAAATATTAATTGAGGGAAAATTATGATTTTTGCTTTAGATATTATAGCTAAAGTATTTGTTATGGTTAAATATTATATTTATTAAAAAAAACTAATTTAATTTTGTAATATTATTTATTACATTAAAAAAAAATTTCATTTCTTGAAATTAAAGCTAATTTAACCCTATACAAAGTTCTAGGGTTAAAGCTATTTTCAAAGTATTAAAAAATTCCAAATTAAATTTTAATTGAACTTTATGAGTTTTAAATAACTTTATTTTGTCCTTAGGTCTTCAACTTGTATTTTTCTCTATTCCTAAGAAACCTTTCAAAAGTAAAAGCTATTAAATTTCACAACAATAGTAATATAATTTTCGTTTTCCATAACAAGTTTACTGAACTTTGTTTATTTTAGTTGAGTTTATATTTTTGAATTTTGCAAACATCAACAAAATGTTTCTATTTATAGAACAGATATAAGAATGAAAGAAATAATAGCAACAGAATAAAAACTATAGAAACGAAATAGAAAATATTTATACAATTTATTAGGGAGGTTAGCTTAAGACGTATTAGTTTACTAAAAATATACCGAGACAAAAAAAAAAAAAATATCTTAAAATAAAATTTTTCTTTAAAAAAATTGACTTTAAATTTTTATAAAAATCTAACATCCAGAGAAAAATTTACCACATACATAATGAAAACAATACAATTTAGTGTCTATAGTGAATCTGCCCCACTGCCTGTTCAAATCTTAACGCAAGTTGACATCAATTCGGCATCAAGTTGACACCATTTCGGCATCAAGTTGACAATACTTCGGTGTTAATTATCAATGTGACCACAAGTGTGGTAGATTTTGAAACAATTTTTTTCCTTTAGTATATTTGTTTTAAAGATTTTAAGTTATAAATCTTTAAAATTTAACAAAGAAAAGCTTTTAGTAACTTTTCTTAAACAAATTTCACAATTTAATTCTCTTTAAACCTTTTTTCTTCATTAAACCCTTATATTTATTTCATATCATTATTATTTATTTTATTTTTAGTTAAAACAAAAAAGGGAACAAAAATCAGTAAAACTTACCTTTATTAGTTAATTATGCTTCAACACAAACAAATAAGGAATTTTTCCCTGTAAAAGAAAAATGAGAAAGAAAAACAAATTAATGATAAACCATTGAGTGAAAGTAAATAAAAAAGGTTTTAATTAAAAATCTTTATTTTTACACATAGCAGCTCAAAAATAGCAAAATATATATATATATATTTTTTTTTTTTTTTTGCAAATAAACTACAAAACTTGTAAAAGTACAAGAGAACCCTTTTGTTAAACAAATCGTCCAAAAAAAAAAAAAAAAAAAAAAAAAAACCCCTCAACATTTCCCAATGAAGCTGAAGCTATTGCCACCGCAACCAAATGAAAGTGAGATGTATAGATACTTTTTGCAGGCAAAAGGGTTGCTTTTTATTATATTTATTTAAATCTTAAAAAATAAAATAGTAATTACCAAAGCTTTTGTTTATAGAAATTTTTGTACTCAATTAAAATAATTTCATTTAAGTACTTTCCACCAAATTCTGTATAAATATAAAGGAAAATAGTAAAAAAAGAAGAAGAAGCTTTAAAATAAAATTTTAATTAAAACCTTGATGATTTTCATATAAGTATATAATAATTAGGTGAAATAAATAATCAAGTTACTTATAAAAGCTTAATTAAAGATTTTCGTTGATTAAGTTTCTTTAAAAAATTTAATGGTAAGAAAAAAGGAAAGAAATTAATACGTAATGAATTGTTTAATTTACAAAAAAAAAAGAAAATTAATTTTAATATAGCAAAGAAGGAGCTTAAAATTGTAAAAGCTTTACTACTGCTTATAATTTAATCCTTATAGTTAACTCAAATCTTTTAAAACATTTACTTTTGGATTCTTTTCGTAAAACTTTCTTAACATTACTTCTTTAAAGCTTTAGATTAAGCTTTAATTTGGTGCATACTGGATTTGAAAAATTTTACACGCTAAGCTTTTTTATCGCTCTGAAATCCAATTTCTTGGACAAAATATACCCAAATGAGATCAAAGTCCAAAATAAATTTTTTTTGTATACTTTTATTTGACTCTCCTCTCTGCAAAAAGACAAATGAACATTTTATCACATATTGGTTAAAAAAAGCTTTTTTGGGAAATAATTCTGTAACTTATGATCCTTTAAAGATATCACAAAAACAAAAAAAAAAAAAATGTACATGGCTAGAGCTGAACTGTTTTTGAATTGATTTGGAGGAGCACAGATCCCTAGAGGATGAGGGGACTAGATAGTAGACCCCCAAAGTTAGTCACCTCGGTTTAAGAGATATTTAAGTCAAAGCTAATTTTTCTCTTATTTTTTTAAGTTTCTAAAACTTGGCGGGCTTAATTGGGTTCTAAATTTATTTTTTTATTATCCACTAAATTTCGTACAAAATTGTAAGAAATATTGCTGCAAAAACCATATAAATAAATATATGAATCCGTTAAATAGTTATATTAATCTGAAGTTGGAACTTTAACGAAATTTCATATCTTTGTGGTTATGTTAAAAAAAAAATGGTAATATTCTTTCACATCTAAAATACTTTCTTGTTTCGGATTATGTAAATACTTATAAAGCAAAACCGAAGGAACATTGGGCAACGGTTTCCCTACAAGCCCTATCCAAACTTTGTCAATTTAGTTTTTATACCCACCATCAAAAAGATGGGGGGTATATTGATTTTGTTATTCCGTGTGTAACATGTCGAAGGAATCATCTAAGACCCCACAAAGTATATATTTTCTGAGTCCTGGTTAGATTCTGGGTCGATCTAGCTATGTCCGTCCGTCTGTTGAAAGCAGGATAGAGCTCGAACGGAAAAACGTAAGGGTCCGAAATTTGGCACAAATGTTTGTCTTATATAAGGTTTGTTTGGGATTGAAAATGGGCAAAATCGGTCAATAAACAAAAAAAATTATGGGCTAAAAACTAGAAACACAGGGTGTCCGTTTTATACTTTTCTGCTGATATTTCTTCAACAAAAGCATGTACGACAACGAAATTTTCTACGTATAGTTCGGGGATCGATATAAACTCGGAAACCAAAAATGGGCGTGTTCCGCCCACTTTACCGCCCACCTCCCATATAAGGTGAAAATCAACGAAATTGTGTTAAAATAGTTCAAGGGCCAATGTAAACTCGGAAACAAAAATAGGCGTGGTCCGCCCACTTTACTGCCCACTTTCCCGCCTCCTTCCATATAACGTAAAATTTGAAAAAGTTGATGGTGGGTATATAGATTCGGCCGGGCCGAATATAACATTCGCGCTTGTTTTAACTGGGAGGGCTCAATTTGAGATCTAAAATTTTTCTAAAATATTCTCTGGATTTTGTACAAAATTCTAAATAATTTTTGTTTAAGCATCATATACCTATGTGGTTTAGATAAAAAGTTATATTATTTTGAAATAGAAATTTTGTAAAAAAATTGTGATTTTTTTCAAGAAGGTGGTAACAATTTTTCCATTATTTTCCTCCGGACTATACATTTTTTTTCATGTTTCTAAAAGAACACAATGAAATTTATAATATAGAAAGAATTTGGACTTAAAATTAAGTTAAGCATATAAACTTTTTCTTTGTGTTAAGAATCGCTAAACTTCTTAATCTAAAATAAAGGGTGGTCCAAAAGGCTTTTTTTTCATTTTTAAACTACAATAACTCAGAAACTAATAAATATATTTTCATAATTCTTTCACAGTAATATTTGTATAAAATATTACTCTGAGTCGTTTTTACTAAATTATAACAAAAATAGGAAGAAAGTAGAAATTAAATATTGGATATTTTGGGTACAAATTATGATTAAAATCAAAATAGATCCAATTATAATTCTTACGCGTACATTTGGGAGAAAGAATTAGGTATATATTTTAAATTTACAATAAATTTGTAGGTTGTTCAAACTAATTGTATATTGGACTAATTTATTATACAAGTTTATAGAATTCCTTATACATATTTTTACACCGATATTGTTAGGAAATTAAGAATTGCGAAACATTTTTGCACAAAATTGAACTAAAACATAATCATGAGATCACTATAATACAAATAAGAGTAAATTATCTTAAAAACTATATAGTACATTTGTATTAATTAAATGATCATCTGAATGCCTTCTAAATATTGAACAATGAATTATAAAATATTCTAAAAACTGGTGCATAGAAACTATTCTGATCATTTCTTATTTTTGTTTTATTTAGAACAATTCAAGTCTCAAAATAAATTTGGATATATATAAAATTTGGTTCGAATTTATAGACGAAATTTGTGAAATATTCATAAATATTTACGCAAATTTTAATTAAATATTATTTTGGAAAGATTATTTCTTGTTTTAAGCTACATATATTTTTGTTTTCTTAAAAAAAAAAGAAAACACTAAGCCATTGAAAAAACGAGTAATATTTTAAGTTTCGAATAACTCGAGTAACTTAAAAGATTTTCTTGATTATTCGAGTAATCTAAAAACTGCATTTTAGAGTTATTTAGGCTCCATTACTCTACTGTAAATGTAAATGTAGCGAATCAGCTGACACGTTTTGCTTATGAGTGTTATGTGTGTATGTGTACTAAAAAACGTAAATGTTACGTAGCAACCTAATCATATTAGGTCGCTCTACGCTTTTACGTGACAGCTGTAACAACAGTGCTGACAGCTTTTTATTTCATTGTACTAAATCTGCGTAAAAAATCGCTGTAAAAGGTTTATCAATTAGACAATTAGTTTTGCTGTTTTCTTCACTAAAAAATTGTTTAACTAATTTAAATAAGACGTAGAATCGAACATTTAATTTAAAGTTCAAAATTTTTGTCATAAAAGCACAAATTTCGTTTTGTATACAAATCGTTGAAATACAAACCAATAAATTTAGCGATTTTCAATTTGAATTTGATCCACTGAAAATATGTGTAATTGACATCACCGACGTTCATGTGTACAAAACAACAACAAAGTACTAGCTACATTTACGTTTTTAGAGTAATCATCCACTTACGTTTCCCTTTACATTTACGTTTTTACATTAACATTTACGATAGAGTAATGGAGCCTTTTGACTATTCGAACAATGAAAAAGTCGAGTAAAATTAATACTCTAATATAAGCCCTTATACCATTTTAAACTATTTTTCAGTTGTAAAATTTGACATGTTCCAATTCGAATTTTTTATATGCATTTGTATAATTTTTAAATTTAAACTTTAATGTTTTTAAAGCTAAATAACACTGGTCGACAAAAAAAAAAAAAATTCGAGCTCCTTCAAAAAAAAATATATGTGTGGACAAGACGGAATTCCGCATGCTAAATCTCTGAATCTGTTTTCAGTTTTTTTTTTTCATCAGGTCGAGATTTTTTTTTTTTTTTTTATGGGCGTGTCTAATACTGCGTCCTAATTAAGCCGATTACTCAAGTATATTTCACTATAACCCGTGCGGTTATGCACGATTTATATAAATAATACAAAAAAATGTGTGGAATAAAATTGGCTTTAAGTCGTTCTGCTATCAAAATTTTATCCGCTCAATAGTTTAGGAGATACGAGTATTTCGAAATAAGTGTCCGAAAAAAAGTTTTTTCATGCTAAATTTAAATTTCTTTTTTTTTTACTAAAACTTTTTTTTTAAAGTGAAAACATCAAAAATTTTTCAGTTTAACATCTTTATCTCAAAGCCGATATAACTACAAGTAAATAAAGCTACGTATCATAAAAATTGATGCACAAATCTTGATTGCTTTCACAGTTAAGTTAGGATACCCATGCATACTTAGTGGGCAAAAAAAGATTTTTTTTCGTCTTAAATAAAAAATAGGTGGATTAGATGGAATTTAACGTGCTAAATAAGAATCGGATTTTACTTTTTTTTTTTTTTTTTCTATAACGTACTGTTTTTGTTTTTTTTATGGGCATGACTACTATGACCCCACCTTTAGTCAGTCACAGTTGTATAGCTCAAGAACGGTTTGTCCTATTAAGTTATATTAAACTCCAATATATAGCGACTTAAATTGTCTTTGAGCTGAATTTACATAATTTTTTTTTTTTTTTTTTTGCAGTTAATATTTCCGCAGTTATTCGGTAATGAGTAGTGAAAAATAAAATTTTTTTTTTTTTTGAAAAATGGTGAAAATTTTTATCCATAACTCTGAAATTCTTGAACGAATAAAATCTGAAATTCTTCAACGAATAAAAGGCTTAGAATGAATAAATACGAAGTTTTAAAAAAATTGGCGCAAGGACACGCCTATCTCCCATATATCCTGAAGTTAAAAAACTAATTTTTTTCTAAAATACAGATCTGAACTTTACCAAAATTTGTGGCAGCCATTAAAAATAGATTGCTTACACGTCTTCTAATTTATTTTTTAATCGGAGCAAGGACACGCCCACCTCCCATATATCCTGAAACTAAAAAACGGATTTACTTCCTGAATACTGTGATGTGATTGCTGTTAAGTATAGATTATTTATGATTCTACCAATTTTTATTTAAATCGGAACAAAAACACGCCTACCTCCCATATATCCTAAAATGAGAAAAACGCATTTCTGGCTAACACACTGTTTTTAATTTTCTAAAAATAGAAGGAGGTGCCGCAGAAAATTGAAACTTGGCACATATATTACTTTAGTTCCAAAGTAAATATATACAAAGTTTTGAAAAAAATTGAAAATCGGAGCAAGAACACGCCTACCTCCCATATATTCTGAAATGTGTAAACGCATTTTCTTCCAAAATACTGGTCTAAACAGTATCAAAGTTTACGATAGCTATTGGAAATGGGTTTTCTATGGGTCAGACAATATTCTATTTAATAGGAATTTTTAAATATTAATTTAATTTCTGCATCCACATTTTATGTTCAGTAAATCATTAATTTGCCTAATTTCGCCCGATTTCCGGTCCAAAATTTTTATTTTTTTTTTTTTAGTTTTCAATATTTTATTAAATTTTAAAGCAATGTCGATTTAACAACACGAAACATTTCAACATAAAGAATTTTTTGACTTTTGTGTAATAAAAGGAAATTTATTAATTTTTTGAATTATTATTTTTTTTAGTTGTGGCAAAAAATAGGACGCAATTCTTCTTTTATATATTAAAAAACAATACAAAATTTTAGAATCAAGCAAAAAAAATTTATAATTTTTTTTAATACTCCATCGAACTCACATAATTTTTGTATTAAAATTTAAAAATTCTCTATAATTAGCGCCATCTGGAGGATTTTTAACGTAATATATTAGGTCCAAAAAATATATTTTTCTATTCCTTAGGTGTTTTTTTAAATTTCGAAATAATTTTTATAATTATATTATTTTAATTTAGCAAAATAAATTACGTCAACATTGAGAACACTTTAAAATTGTAGTAAAAACGGAAAATGAGAAACTTTTTCAATTAAACTTTTTTTAAAGTTGTGGCAAAAAATAGGCTCTAACTATTTTTTAATCTATTAAATAACTGTAAAAACTTACATAAACCGTAAAAAAAATGTATAATTTTTTATAATTTTTTTATATCCTTCATCAAATTTAAGGAATTTTTAGGTTTTAAGTAAAAAAAAATATGTATAAATTTGAGCAATAATATATACATATTCGAAACACTATATTTAAAAAATAATAATAGTTTTAATTTACCAATATTCTGAGGTATTGGAAAAACGAAACTTCGACGCAATGCATCAAAAAACGAATTTTTGACAATTTTTTTCCTAAAATAGTTTTAAACCAGCTTTTTGGTTTATTAATATTGGCTTTAAATTCTCTGACTTTAGCGCCCTCTAGTAGCCACAAAAATAATTTTTTTCAAAAAAATCTTTTTAAATTATATGATCTATATTGTTACCTTTCCAAAAACGTATATGTCAACTCAATTTGAGAAATGTTTTTATTTTGATTTTTGTCTATGGAACAAAGCACTGTGCGTCGTGGGTTCGACTCCTCCGGAGACTGGTGTTTGTTCTATTACGTGCGATATTCTTCTTGACTTTAACAAGTAATTATGTATTTTGTATTTTCATGTTTTATTCATTCTTAAAATACAAATATAATTTTTATAATATAAATGAAAAGATAAAAAGTAACATTTCCAAAAATCTGATCTTATGTAATTGATTATATATCAAGTTAAAAGTAAGTAGTTACTAATCTACTTTCATATAATGAAGAAAGTATGTTGTTATCATTGAAAAGTGACTACATCCGTAATTCCATACCATTACCAAGTTTTTGCTGGGAAGTTAAGAAAATATATTGTTAAAACTTAAACCCTGTAATATTATATTTATTAGTTAATTTCATTCATTATTTTAAGGATATTTTCTTAACATTTTGTGATGCCAGATTAAAATAAAAATTTTTGTTTTATTGCAGGGTTTCTTAGCTTTCATTTGATACCCATATTTCTTTCGAAACTTTAAAAGTCCTTTTAAGAGAAAATTTGACGTCCTGAAGTAAAACTGAGTACATTATTATGTATGGTCTCTAGTTTAATGCATATATCGATTTTTCAATGTGTGAAAATATTTTTGGGAAATTGTAACACGATGTAACACATAAAATTTTTAAATTTATAAACTATTTATTAAACAAATATGTGTGGAAAATTGTCTATAAAGCTTTCATAAACTTAACTTTGAGTCTACATTAGACAAATTTTTATCAAGACAAACGTCAAAATTTTATCATGATAAAGATTTGTCTAATGTAGACTGAATTTGTCAGTATTATTGCAGCGTTAAAAGAAAATTGTCAGCGCTCGAGCACTGACAACTTTGTCTTGATAATGCTTGATAAAAGACGCCATCTTGGTTGTTGTTGGTACTCTTTGCATGGTTTATTATGATATACGTTTTCCCCTATAATTGACAGTGATAAAAAATTATCTGCAACTCAAACAGAAATTTGACGTTTGTCTTGATACAAATTTCTCTAATGTAGACTCAAAGTAAATATTTTTTTTAAGAAAAAACAAAATTGAAGCTCTTAAATTTGATAAGATTAACTTTGAGTTTTCATTTTTTTTAAAGTTAAATAATTACTTTTTTTAATTAGCTTTTAATCTAAACTTCTCAATGAAATTAATTATTTTGTGTAATTTTTCAAACGCATTTTTAAAAACAAAAAAATTAAAAGAATTTTTTAATAAAATTAAAAGCTTTTCTCTAAAATCATAATTAAAACTTATAGTATTTACTTCTAGAAAAATCGTATTTCTTAAAAAAACTTAAGCTCTTAAATTTCTTAAGCTTCATTTTGTAAGCTTTTTGCTTACCTTTTATGTATTATAAATTTTAAGATTCTTTTAAATTTGTTATTTAATATACAGGTGACTTTAATTTTTCTTGCTATACCAAAAACTGGCAAATAAATTTTTCATTATTTAAGCTAACAAAATGTTAAAACTGCTTGCCTACCCCCTACCCTTTGTAAACCATTTTCTATGAATTTCCTTTTTTTTTCTGGTTAATGGTCTCATCATTAGTACAAGCACGAGCAACAGCAACAGGGGACAGATGTATTACAACATGTTTGTAGTCATTTTGTATACATTGTTTGTTATTGTAATAAAACAAGAATTTATATTATAAGATTTTCTGTTTTAGGAGGGGGGCAGACAGTCGATAAGGGTATAAAAATACAATGAAATAGAGAAAACTTTAGGGAATGGAGCCAGAAATCCCTTTTGGAGAGGTAAAGAAAATATGAAAGTAATGGAATTTTAGAAAATATACTTTAAGAATTTTTATTTAGAAATCAAGTAAAACATATTTTGTTAATTTAAGAGAAAAATTAAACAAAAAGGAAAATAATCTGAAGGAACAAATTTTTGGGTTTATAATTTAAATATTTTTTTAAATTAAAGTTTCGAGTTATTTGTCCTAAAAGAAATTTCTTTACAATTTTTATAAAAATTATTAATTCTTCTTTTTTTAATATACATTTTTCTTGGAAAAAAGAATATTTAAATAGGTTTTTTTTATATTTTTTACTTTGATTATCATTGACTTGTTTCAGATTTTAAACATGAACATATAGAGCCAAGTTATCTAGTGAAAAAAAAGAACACCAACAACAAGCCATTAAAAAGTAATTGGATCACACTTCATACTCAATTAAACTCATTAACAGGTTGATTGAACTCATTTGTGCGCCTAAAAATAGGCAAAATGCTAACATTTAAACACTACCTCTCTTACTCACGTATCATACCTTGAGAATAAAAAAAAAAAAGAGAAAGGGGAAAGGAAAAACAAACTAAAAAAAATCATAAAACTGATAAACCCATACCCTCAGAATGTTGGGAAACTACAGCGTTGGGTGCTAACTGCCTTTATAAAATAAGATACAGCTGTTAATGTTAACAGCCTCATCAGTTTATTTTATTTTTTTCTTTCCTTGTACATGCTGTGCCAAATCGGTTTAATGAACTAAATAGAGACATTTTTTTTTTTATTTTTTCCTACAGTTGCTTTTAGTGTACTCAACACCATTTCTCCGGCCTAGTAACCAACAAAATTTTTTTAACCAACATGTTTATTCAACGGACCGAAGGACCATTTAAACAATCATCAATCCATCCATCCAACCAACCATCGAGCCAACAAGCAACCAACCATTTTAATATTTACAAGGCTGGGGTGTTGTACATTAACCTCATTTCACTTTTTTTCATTTTTCATTGCTCTAGTTTTTTATTTTCTTTTTCACAATTTTTACTTTTTATTTTGCAATTTTTTTTTTTTTTTTTTTTTTAATAATTCAACAAACATCCCGTTTGTTTAAAAGATGGCAAAAAGAGAAAAATAAAAAAAGTAATAATAAGTAAAAGAAAACAAGTGAAGAATTAATATAAATGAAAAACTAAAAGTAGAATAAGACTTATAAACAGACAGACAGTTAGACAGGGGAAAAACAAAGTTGAAATTTAATCATGTCAAACTAAAAAAAACAATAAAAAAAAACAATGAAAAGTTAAGAAAAGGGACCTAAAATAAAAAGAAACAGTCTGAAACAAATTTACAAATTAAAGCAGGAAAGTTGAGTTATATTAAAATAAATAAATGCTACTTAAAAGTCTGGCATCTATTAAAAAGACAAGAAAAAAACTAAGTTGAAATTTATTTATAACAAAAAATTTATTTATAACAAATTTATTTATAAGAAAAATGTTACAAATTTTGTCAAATTTGCAAATAAATGAAATAATTTTAAATGTAAAACATTTAATTTTAAAGTCTGACAGCCTTTTAAGTTTTATTACATCTGGCAACACTGTTTCTAATTTTGTTTAATCCTGTAAAGTTATCTAAAAAAAATCGAAGAAATTTAATGTTAATCGCTCGTTTCTTATTTCTTGGTTAAAATTCACAACACTTACCCCTCAATACTCTTACTATTTAAAGAAATACATCTGGCAACACTTTATATATCTAAGCTAACATAATATAAAGGATTCTTATTTTAATTAACAGATTTAAAAAAGGATATTATTTTCTAGATCTAACAAATTTGCATTATCACTAATAAAGAGTATTTCTTCGGAGTCTGGCAACACTATTGATAAGGCAAAACTTAAAAAAAATTTTAATTAAACAAATTATATTCGATCTCATATGATTTATCTAGAAGAATTTCAAAAGAAATCCGATTTTATTTGATAAACAGGGCAACCAAAAATATGCAAAATTATATTTTTGCTGGGCTTTAAATTAACCAAAAATAAGTTATTTATTTATTCTGAAATAAGTTTTGTAAAGTTTTCTGAGCACCCTACTGAAATATCTTGATTCATTTTAAATTGATTTCTGAATAATTCTTTCTTACGGAAACACTCTAATTAAAGTTCTATTTGTAAATATTTAGTATCTCCGAACTTGTAAAATTAAGAAGAATTATACTTAATAGGAATAAACCAAATGAGGTAAAATTTCTCCAGACCATGACCTGAAAATCTTAAAATTTGAATATGAAATATATTTTTGAGAAATATTATTAATATTTGTATCTAAATCAAATTTAAACAAGTAAAGGTATTCTAATGACATTTTGACACAATATAGATAAACTTGTTTTAAAATTAAAGAAGTAAAAAAAACTCTCACTTTTTCTTACCAAAATACCCAAAATCCCAGACCGGGGAAAATTTATTTCAAACATTTTAATTTATAATTAAAATGATCACCCAGTCGTTATATAAAGCGTGTCTCATAAAATATTTCTTGTGTGTTCAACCATCGTATTGGGGTGGTATATAGTCAATATATTTTTTTGTAAATCTCGGATTTGACATAGACATTGAAAAATTAAAAATTTGCTGTGAAAAATAGAATATTTTCTTAAAACTATGAAATTTTTTAAAAGTTTTAACTGCACATTAATATAGCTTTTTATAATATTATTAAGAATTTTGTAGGAAATGTAGTGAATATTTTCAAATAAAAATTTGGACCATGTTATAAAACTTAAATAAACGAGACAAAAAATTAGCGAAAAATTTACTGCTTTCTAAATATCTCTTAAACTAAAAGAGATAACCTAAACATGTAAATATATTTTTATAGAGATTTACAAGGACTACGTATTTGTAACGAAACTACCTCAGCTGGGACCATGTGAAATATTATTTAGATATCACTTTACTGTATCAAATAAAAAATTCATTAATTCATTTAAGTATAAATAAAAATAACTGATAACACTGGTCGACAAAAAAAAATTTTTCTATGCTCTTTCAAAAAAAAAATATAGTCCACATATTTTTTTGGAATTCCGCATGCTAAACTCGAAACTGCTTTCAGTTTTTTATTGCGTCCTAAATAAGCCGATTACTCGAGTATATTTCATTATAAATCGAGAACGGAACGCCACGATTTTTATAAATGATACACCAATATATGTGGAATAAAATTGGCTTTAAGTCATTCTACTAACAAATTTATTTAAAAATTTATTATTTATTTAAAAATTTATGCACAAATCTTGATTGCATTCGCAGTTAAGTTAGGATACCCATGCATACCTATAGTTAAGTGGAGATACACTAGTGGGTAAATAAAAAATAGGTGGATTAGATGGAATTGAACATGCTAAAGAAGAATCAGCTGTCACTTTTTTTCTATCACGTATTGATTTTTTTTTTTTTTTATGGACATGACTACTATAACTCCGCCTTTAGGCAGTTACACTTGTATAACTCGAGAACGGTCTGTCCTATTAAGATAAATTAAACTCCAATAGATAGCGATTTTAATTATTTTTGAGCTGAATTTACATAATTTTTTGTTCAGTTAATATTTCCTTTGTTATTCGGCAATTACTTGCGAAAATTTTTTTTGGAATCGTAAAAATTTTGATCCATAACTTTGAAATTCTTTAGCGAATAATAAATATTGTTGACATACCTTGAAGACAATTTTCGTATGCATTTTTGATGTATCATTTATCAAAATCGTGTAAACGGTTCTTGATTTATAGTCTAAATTGGACAAACCATTCTCAAATTTTATAGTGAGACCGCTGAATAAGATGATAATATTAGTCATGCCCATAAAAAAAAAAAAAAAAAATCAGTACGTGATAGAACAAAAGTGAATGCAGATTTTTGTTTAACTCGTTAAAATCCACTTAGTTCACCTATTTTTGTTTAAAGAAAAAATAAAAAAAATACAATTCTTTTTTTTTTTTTTTTTTTTTGCCCACCATTGTATTTCTACTCAATTGTATGTAACATGGGTATTTTTACTTAAATGCAAAAGATTTATGCATCAATTTTAAACATAAATGTCTTATTTTATTCGCAGCATTACCAGCTTTAAGATAAAAATGATAAACTGAAACATTTTTGATGTTTTCATTTATTAAAAGAAATTTTAGTAACAAAAAAAAAAAAAAATCTAAAATTTTGCATGAAAAGTTTTTTTTTTTTGACACTTATTCCAAAATAACTTCGAAACTATTGAGCAAACAAAGTTTGGAAGATTTGAAGATATTTTTAGACCGCATCTTTTGGTGTATCATTTATGTCAATCGTACACACCGTTCTTGAGTTATAAGAAAATATACTAATGGCCTTACTATGACATATATTTGATTTTGAAAAACTTATATGTAAGTCTGGCCGAAATTTAATTAGTTTGAATGTATTTGTAGCTTATGATGTTTTAATTTATTAAGAAATTTATATCCATTTATGATCCCAAAAAAAGTGAATTTTTATTTTATTTAATTTCATAAAATATAACAATCTAGACTTTCAAAAAGTTATCTTTAAAGTTAAGAAATTTTGTAGAAATTTCAATATATTTTTAAAACCTTTTAATCAAAAGTTTAAAACAATATTTATTCGTCTGAGAATAATATAAACAATTTTAATGTTTTGTAATTCTAAATAAAATTATTCAACCTAAGAAATTTTATTTAAAAGTTTCAAGTTTGTTTAATAAAATTTTTACTAAAAATTTATATTATTTGTTTTTTAAAAAAATGTATATATTTCCCAAAAAATTTCCCTCTCTATTTATTTTGTAAATAAAGTCCTTTTTACTGTGGCCAAATAACAATAACAAAAAACTTAATATCACAACAGCAACAAAAGAAAAAAATGTCATCAATTTGTAAAATTTATGGAAAATAACAACTTAATAATTGAATACAATATTAAAGTTCTAGTGAAATGTCTGTCGTTAAAGGATTTTAACATTAAAAAAAAATTGAAAAATACACATACCAATAAAAAAAAGTTTACTAACAAACACAAGCAAATAACAGAAATAAAAAAAAAATTAAAAAGAGAAAAAATCTTCTTTGAAATGATTAATATACAAATGTAGGTTATCCTAGTATACATATAAACAAATAAACCAACAAACATTTATATATAAACCTAAATATATTTGTGTGTAATAAAAAAAAGGACTAAATTTACATATGTATATGTTTGTACATATAACCTTCTAGCATATAAATTCACATAGACCCATGTTTTAAACATGAAATCCCCATTAAAATAAATGTGGGAATATTCTCCAATACATGTGTGTTGTATACATATTGATGTGAATATGTATGTATGTATATTTTACAATGTTTCTTTATTTTAATGTGGAAGCATGAGTGTGTTATTTGTGTACATATATCTTATGTTGAATGTATGTGTTTGTTATATAAAATATAACCTCATGACTGGTTGACCTTTTTTTAAATATTGTTGTTGTTGTTTTATAGCCTCTATTGCATTATTTTTTTGCTCTATACTCAATGATACATTTGACAATTTAAGACGTTATTTTTCTTATTTTTTGTTTGCAAATCTATGAGCAATGTGATGAGTTGTGATAAAAATTTAGTAATAAATAGAAAATGGAAGGAGATAAAAATAAATTTTTTTAAATAAAAATTACAGAGAAGGGTATTTAGTAAAAGAATATTCTAGATTTTCTAGAAAATTACAAAGAAAAAAATCTAGAATTTTTGTTAAAAATTAAATATTAAAACAAAAATAAAAATTAAAAAAAATGCCCAGTAGTTTAAAAGCGTTTTTTAAACCCTTCACCACAGGTGTAAAGGATATATATAAATTTGTCATTCCGTTTGTAATTTCTACAATATTCAGTATATATATATATTGGAATCCTTATTGATAGGGAAGTCGATATAACGATGTCTTTCTGACCGTCTGTCTGTTGAAATTAGTTTTTAGAAGTTCCCAATTATCGGATGAATATGTTTTATATATAAAATTGTAGGGAATACTCCTTAAAAGAACGCTAATAAAAATGAGCAAAATCGGTTTATAAATAGCCAAAATATAGCCAAAAAAATCGAAGATACCTCCAAAAGTCGTTTTTGTTGTCGGCTTTTCAAAGCTCCTATACAAGCTAACGACTTCGTTCTTGCACGGAAAATTCAGAATCTTTTTTCAAATATTTTTTGCTGAATAAATGAACAAAATCCGTCTATTAGAGTCCGAGATATCGGCCAAAACGCATTTTTAAACTTTTTGAAGCTCTTATATAAGCTACGTTTGTTTTTATACAAATTTGTTAAACAAATCGGTTTATAAACAACCGAGGTATTGGAATTTTTTAACATTTATTTAATTGCTGGTATAAATTGGTATAAATTAAGGTGGGTATAAATTAAGGTGCTTGTAACACCAATATTTTTGGGTGTTACAAGCATTAGCACAAACACATAATACCCTCCCCACCTATGGTGGTGTAGGGTATAAAGATTCCGTGTGACCCTATCTTGAAGCAAAAAATGCGAATACAGTCATCTGTAAACATGATTTCAACTCCAATCTTCTTCAAATGATTTATTTTTTTCAAGAAGAGATGCTTTATAATTTTTGAAAAGAGCCATATCTGCAAAAAAATCCGTAACACAAAATAGTTTGTTGCAAGTCAATTGTCCTATCGGTCTAATGTCTGCAAATATATGGCGGTATTTGCCAACCACACAAGGGATATTAATATTGAATATTGAAGTCAGGGTTCGTTAACATCGTAGCCAAAGGAAGATCACATAAGATGGCCTAACCAACTTCTTTAGCCGTGATCAACTCATACCTATAGGTTGGAGGAAGCTTCGCCGCCAATTGAAACAAAATATTTAATGGAGTGGATCTTAACAGTCCCAAGCTCTTTCTCACAATATCATTAACCAGTGTGTTAATCTATCCCGCTGCTCTTGGCAAAGGACAATATCACGTATTCTAATATAGGCCGAACAAAGACTTTGTACAATTAAAAAGCTCTTACTGGGTCTATACCTGATCTGCAATTATTAATGAGTTTAAGAAAACCGCAAGACTTTCTCACCTCTTTGACTATGATACACATGGATCATTGCAGAACTACTTGAGGAATTCTTACAAAATTCACTCAATATCTATTTTTTTTAGACGATTGTTAAAATAGATCACGCTAGACTTCACCGAATTAAAAGATAATTTGTAAGCCTTGCTGGTTGATAATTTGAATGGAAACAAGCGCGAATGTTATCTTCGGCCCGGCCGAATCTATATACCCACCATCATCTTTTTAAAATTTTACGTTATATGGGAGGGGTCGTGAATCAGAATCTACCCAGGACCCAGAAAATATATCTTTTTTATGGTGGGTATAAAAATCAAGTTTTGAAACCACTTTTCCCTAGACTGAGACTAACAGTAATCCAATGTTAACAGCTTCTATTACAGCTACTTCTAACATGTCTGCATTTTTATATATATAAATGAATTTGGTGAATTTAAAGAAAATTATATAGCCAAGGTGACCTACTTTAAGGTTATATCCTTTAGCCCCCTGACCCTGAAAGGATTCAGCTCTCTCTATGCAAAAATTTATTGAGATATCTTTAATTATTTCAAAAGTTACAAAATTATTTCCAAAAAAGTATTTTTCTTAACAAAATTTTAGTTTTAAACACATTTTCAAAGCTTAATTTTATTTTTATTTAAATTTATATGTTTTATCTTCTTAAAACACCTCCCTATAATTCATACAAATTTTTGTTTAAATATTAATTTAATTTATATCTTAAGCTTTTAATTTTCACACACTCATAACCACTAAAACCTCTCAAAAATTTCTTAAGGTTTCGCCTTCAACCTTTATATTCCCCCTCCCATTTGAAGTGTTTTATACAATTTTTCGTTTTACAAAAAATAATTTAAATGTATTATAGACTTTTCAATTCAAGTGCTTTATTTACCTTATTACGTAGAAATTTTATATAAAAGAAATGAAAAATAAAAAAGCAAGAAAAATTGTAATAATGTTGCTTAATTTTCAGCTTCATTAAAGATTAATCAACTTATATTTATGTTAAATTTTATTAAAACATAAATTGAAACAGACAGGCAAACAGTAGAGGTTGAAGAAATGGTAAAGGAATTAAAGTCAGTGTTTTATTGGTTATATAGCTGTATGCTTGAATTATTGGTTAACATAATCTTCAATGTTAAAGAAAACTATAAGAGGAGGATGCTTTTAAATAATTTATTAAAAAATATTAAAAATAAATTTTTAAAAAGCAACAAAAAAAAAAAAAAATATATAGTTTTTTTCCAAAAATTTTTGACTTTAACTACAATTTATTTTAACATTTTTTATAAAAACCAAGGCAACAATGTATTAATTTTTAAGAATATTTTTATTGTAAATAAAACAAGACTTAATTCTTCAAAATTAGTCAAAAACTCTAGAACTTATTAAACTTTATCTGGAAAAAAACTATCAATATATTTCTCATTTGTGCCCCAAAAAGTATGCACCAAATTAAACATCAAATAAAATATTTTTCCTTAAAATAATTATAAAAAACAAACTTGATAAAGTTTAGAAAATGTTAAATCTTTATATGATCAGGAGTATAAACTTACGTAGACTACATTTGTAGTCATCCATATATTTTTATGGAAATTATTGCAAAAAAAATTTAAATATTTAACAAATGAATAAGTCTTCGCACAATTTCGCACAAATATTATAAAGGAGTATCCGTAAGTCTATTTTGAAGACGGACCTCATGGACCTCTCATTGCCAGGGCTATATTGTCTCAAAGTCGAACGCCTTTTTTTATAAATTCTTTTGTAAAACTGACTTTTTGTTTTGTATCAGATTTTCATGGTATTTTTTTATCTCACATTAATGAAATATTCGATGAATATGGACTCAGTTGTTAGAAATAATAAAGTGTATAAGGAACTTAAAATAGGAGGAATTCTACAATTCTTCTATAAAGGGGCAGAAATTCTAACATTTTATGTTTTTTATTTTTGGCTAAAGGTTCATATTAGTTCTAGTAAAAAAAAAATAAACTGTAAGAATAGATTTAGAAATCATCAGGGTTTTATAAAATTTTATTGATCCTTAATTTCATTTGGCTTTACTTGTACTTTAATCCTTAGTTTTTTTTATTAAGAAGAGGTTTAATTCGATTTTCAGTAATAATTTATTAGAGCTCTTTTTCGCGGGTCTTAAAATATTTCATTTGCGTTTTTGTAGCATATTGTTTGTGCTTAAATTCTCGTATTTGTAATTTCTTACTTTTGCTTCAGATATAAAGCTTTATAAGGTTTTAATTAAGTTTTATTTCCTGCCATTCGGATAAAAATGTGCCGCAATGTGATGGCTAAAGTATCAGCTGTGATATTTCCTAGGGTCTGACTTCTTATAGCTGATTAATTCCAAATTCTCTTTTCAAAGATAGTCTCTAAGATATAGTATTTAAATTCTGGCACAACAAAAGGTTATGCAGTCTCATCCAATATTCCTTCTTAAAAGTTAAAGCTAACGACCAATAAAGCAAAAAGAAAAAAAGTAGAAGAAGGAAAAATCAGAAAGACATCCTTAAGTTGAGATACACCAAGGCGGTTTTCATTCTAGACAAGATTGCCAAGAAGGCCGCCAAGCTTAATACTTGCCCTCACCATCGAACATGAGATTCCAGCTCTTCTTCGTGGTACGAGACCTGAAGGTCTAGTTATTTCGACTCAAAGTTTCTAGAAGCTATTAAATAGATGAAGTTGAAGCTTAAAAACCCACAAAATTACGCTTAATAAATCCGCAGCACTCGAAATGTGCCTCAGATAACTTACAGATGCTCTTAGCCGAAGAGGACCTGGACATTAGTTGGGAGCTGGATACTTGAGTTGTCAACTTAAAAGTGAAATAATTCCTGTCATCAGCATACAAAACACACCAGCAGTTTATTGAGAGGTAATTAACCCGCTTTTAGACAGTAAAATTCATTGGTTTATAGTCACCTGCATACATCGTTCACCAGTGAGCTTATTGGCAATTGCCAGTTTACTGACTCTGCGGTAAACGGAAAGAAGACCACAGAAGATAAGATAATATTAACAATTTTTAACTGACTCATTTTAACCAGTAAAGTGGTTGTGTTATCTCACAAAAGTTACACTTTGTAACCGTTGAGGTGATTGTGTATGCAAAAAAGGGCCACCACGTAGTAGTAAAAGTACCTATTGTCACAGTATTGACCCTTCGTTAGTTGTGGAGGTGATTGTGTGTGCAAACACCATGTAGTCGTTGAGGTGGCAATAGTCTTCCTCCCAGAACAAGCCCACTTTAAAGTAACTACTCACGTATTTAATAAAGTGACTAATGATACCCTAATGTTGTCGGTTAGGTAACCTGTACGCAACAGCCACCATAGACTGCTAAGTAGTATTAAGCCTAGATCATGCTTTAATGCGAAAAAAAAAATTCTTTCTAATCGGTTAAGCTCACCAGACCCTACAGTTGGAAAGGTCAAGTTGCCGTGTAACAAGAGCTTCATGATAGCCTCAAGCTGTATGGTACATGAGAAGTCAAATTCTCCAGTCGAAGTGAGCACTCTCCTGTCCGCACTCGGGGCGTCAAGTGATATAATTCGGAGCTGTGACGTCTTTTTTATGCATTTGAGGTGGGACTTATGGAGATTTTGACGTTTGACGGAAACAAAACGGTGATGGTGTTGATGGTGCAGAGTTATTGACCTAACGCCTAGAGTTGATATTAAATTGAAGATGCATAGCCGGATGTTCAAGATTTCACTAAAAATCTTGTCCTGAGGAAGTATGGTGGTTTATTGGAAGAGGTCAACATGGTCGTTACGGGTTGGATATTTAGAGATTCTGGTAGATGTACCAACGTCACAGAGGATGTGAATCCGTGGGTTTCTACATTCGGGGTCGAATGTGCTGTCAGGAGGGCCGAATGTAGGAACTGGAGGAGAGGGAGATGGGAGGATCACCAAGTTTTTGCTGGACGGAGACGTTAGTTTGGGATTTGAAGGTTGGGCTTAGACAGGACGGGATAATACGGAATGGGAACATGGGTTCCCATACAGTTTGGACAAACGGGGAGAGTTACTCAGTGAAGGGTTGTGTGTATAATTTTAAATAGAGGATAGAGTGTGACAGATGAGGTCACAAAACCACAAAGTGTTCATCAAAACGCTTATAAAATCTACATAAATTTAACTTTAACTGGAGGCTTTAATTATCTTGTTTTCTTTTCAATAAAAAAGTTATAAAGTATTAGCTGAGCATAAATTGTTACTTTTTAAAAAGTTGTATTTAAAATTTTCACTTAAGACATAATTTAGTACAAAGAAAAATTTATTTTAAGAAAATTTTCAATTACCATCATTAATCGAAAATGTAAAATGCTATAAATTATTATAATGGAATAATTTGCTCAACAGGAAAATTCGGTATTCGTGACTACCTATTATCGCGACGGCCCGGTTATTGAGGCGACTTAATTTTTAAAATTGCAGGTTCTATAATTACGACAGTTTACGAAAAACGATTTCTATTTTCGCGACTTTTATCAGTTTTTTTTTTAAATACGGAATATCTTTCTTTTCACGAATGCTGACATAAACAACTGAATTCAAGAAGAATTTCATGTGGAAAGTAATGAGGAGCAAATGAAATTATCAGATACGGAATCAGAGGATTTATACGATAGTGGTAATGAAGAAAACAAAATTAAAGTGGACGATTGTATAACATCGATAAGTATATGCATACAATGGGCTTTGGAAAATGATAAGCCGACAACAGCACTATATGAACTATGTGATTCAGTTGATATTTTAAAAATTAATTTGCCAAAAAAGCAACTCAAAATCAATAAAAACAATTCTAATTTTAAAAATTACATACAATTTTTTTACATAAATTTTACAAAAAAAAAAAAAAAAAAAAAAAAAAAAAAACCTAAAAAAATATTTCAGTTACGAAAAATTCATATTCAATTATTTTATTAATTAAAATTCTACCTGTTAAAAAAAAAAATTATATTCAATTATACAAATCATCACTTTTATTAATTAGATTTTATTAATTTGTTAATTGATACCATAAGAAAAAATTTAAAGCCACTAAATTGTTTTATTTCTAGTAAAAAATATTATAAAACTTAACCTTGGAGCACTTGATTAATTGATACAATTAAAAAAAGTAATTGGAATAATTTGTATTTTTGGCAAATCGTTTAATTGAACATTTTTTTTTTCTGTGTAGGAATATACATATTAAAATTATTAGGAAATTAGTTTATTTATATTTCACTCCTTTGGTGCTCTTTTTCTTTACTTCACTGCTCTTTGCTACACCAAACAATCGATTAATAAATTGTATTAAATACGTTTTTTATTTTTTGTGTTGAACACAATCTATCATCATACAATTTTTTTCTTCTAATAAAAATAATTAACTTTTCGTTACATTACAAAAGTAAGAAAAAAACGAAACACATGAGAGAAAATGTTTTTACACGAAATTATTGTAGAGCAATAGCAACAAAAATTCTAATTTATATTTTTTATATTGTAAACAAAATGTAATAGACATACAGTTGATGACAAAAAAAAATAGAAAAAAGTAAACAAACATTTAATAATGCTTTAAAAATATTTTAACAATACCTTTTGAGTATAATAAACTTATCATAAAAAAAATTTTACATTTCATCTGCTCCTTTTTTTCTGTCACCAACTGTAGCTTTAATAAATTCCCTTTTGTTAAACTTGCTCACGCACTTGTTATTAAAATACCTGACTCTGGTATTTAAGGCACTCATTCATTTATTCATTTACACATCTGTTGTCAGTTACACTAACAAACAATAAGAAAACAACAACAACAAAAACTAAATAACCATCCAATCTGCCATCTTGTCATTCATAATTTGTTTCCTCTCTTAATTATCTAATAACATTAACTTTTGTTACCTTTAACAATAAAAAAAAAACTTCTGTTATAAATATTATAACAAAAAAATGCAAAAAATAAAGTTTACTCATAACAACAACAAAAAATAATAAAAATAGAAAAAATTAACAACAAAAATAATAATAAAAATATTATAGAAATATTGTAACAAATTGTAGATTTTCTTGGAGCATACATACATGGTATGTAAGTGTTAGTGCTCTTAATGTAAACAACAGTGTGTGTATGTTTGTTTTTTTTGGGGTAAGAGATATTAATGGGGTGGTTGGGAGAAGGGAGTTTATTTTTTTACTATATAAGAGCATATCAAATTACTTGTTATTATTTTCTGTTGTTGTTGGACATAGTCGTTTAGGTTATGGTGTGTTAATGAATAGGTTCAGTTGCTTGGTTAGGTTTTTTTTGTTGTTGTTGTCGTCATTATTGTTGTTGTCACTATATAATGTTATTAGTATTTTGTTGTTGGTTTTATTAAGAATATTATATTGTACGTATACTTATATTTTACAGCTAGTCATCAGTAAAATAAAAGTATTAATTATTCCTTAAAAAATAAAAATAATGTTCCTCCTCAAAAAAACATAAAACTCTTATTTAAAGTTTTAATTCTTTTACATTATGTTTAACTATTTTCCACACTAGTTTTTATATAACCACGTTCTAGTGTAACTAAATTTTAACAATTATTATTATAATAACAAATAATAGTTAGTTATTATATTCTTATTTAATTTTATGACCATAATATATTGTCTATCTGTCTATCCATCTTTTATTGTTACTAACTGACATTATAATAATACATTTCCTTTTCAATAATAATAATATTTTCTAATATTTCATTTGCCTTACAAATTATTTTTATTAAATATAAAGTTTTAATATGATTTTATGTCATGGAAAGTTTTTCATAGAAAAGGAAACAATATGTGACATGTTAATGAAACGTTATTTCCGTTAGCTGCTCTCCATTCACTATTCTTAAATGAAACGGATCATATAACACAGTAGGAATTTTTGCAAAGCAAAGGAAAAATAACTAAATGAAAAGGAAGTGTATAGAAAGAAATATTATAAATATATTGAATGGAGGAGTAAAAGGAAAAATAATTTTGTTTTCAATATAAAAATTTATTATTGAGTAGTAATTTTGTTTATAAACCTAAAGGTTAAAGGTCATACGAAGTGAAATTAATCAAACAAAAAGTGATAAAATAAATCATAATTTTTTCTCTACGTTTAGAGAGAAATATAAATATTTCATCACAGTCTGTCTTAACTAGAGCATAGTACATAACTCGGCTATAAACTGGGATATTATCTAGATTATAATCTAGTCTATACTCTGGACCACAATATATTCTATAGTCTAGACTATAATATAGTCTATAGTCCAAATGTAAGTGAGACACTTATTGAATGCAAGGATCTGGATGAAGTTACAACGGAAGCGGATATTTGCGCTGCATTGGTGGATCAACTCAACATCTGCGACTTGGACAGGAGTGCGGTTAAAAACATTGGTAAGGTGTACGGTGGCACACAAACTGCTAGGATTAGCTTACCGGATGCTGCCGCCCAGAAAGCCTTGCAAATCGGAAAATTAAGGATAGTGTGCCTTGAGTTTAGGCATATAAGGAGTGCGATCGAAAAAATCGTTTTGCCTCATACCTTTTTTCCGAAGCAATATTTTTTTTTTTTTTTTTTGATCTAGTTATCTTGGAAAAATATGTCAGTTATTATTTTTAATAAAAACCATGTTGATTTGTTGTGAATTTGACCAACATGAGTGACGAAAAAAATGTACGTGCCGGAAAAAGTACCGGAAAAATACATCACAGAATATTTGCAAAAAATCAACTTTCTTTCATGAGAGAGCACAATGTGTCCACATATTTTTGGCCCGATTTGGCATCATGTCACTACGTAAGAAAGATCTGGAGTGGTACCAAAACAATAACATAGTTTTTGTACCAAAAAAGGTCTATCCTCTAAATTGACCAGAGCTAAGACCAGTAAAGAGATATTGGGCTTTTGTGAAAAGAGAATCGAAGAGGATAAAAAAGGTATCCCAAAATATCGAAGATTTTGAAAGGAGAGGGGCAAACTGAAACAACTGAACAACTGAAACAACTATGGTTACCAAAAAAGGTCTACGAGTTCATAAGTAGTCGTTAGAAGTATAATATAAATTAAATAAAAAAACAATTAAAACTCTAAGATCAACCGTTTCCAAATTATTTAATTTTTTTATATATGTTAAGATTTTTTCGATCGCACTCCTTAGCTGGTGCCTGTAAGTGCAGTTTCGACAGATCAAAATTATGTCGAAAATGTGGCGAGATAAATAATATCGCAAAGGATTGTTCATCTAAACCAAGATGTATGTTCTGTGTGGCAAATAAGGAGGAAAAGACGGGACGCATAGCAGGAAGTGCCAAATGCCCTGTCTTTAGAGAGGCCCTTAGCCTACGTATGAGAATAAGGTCATACAATTAAACCTAAATCACTAACTAACTGCTCAAGATTTACTTAGCCAAATAATCCGAGAGATGGATATAGATGTGGCGATAATATGTGAACAATTAAAAACATATTACACGGTGTATGGGAGAAGGATGACACGGGAAAAGCGGCTATAATTTTGCTTTCCAGGAACCGATGAGAACCCTCGTGAAAGGATTCGTTAGAGTTAAGATAGAAGAGATATATATTTACAGCTGTAACATTTCACCAAATGTTTCATTGACTGAGTTTGAAACATATATAGACGGACTTGTTACTGATGCTTCGAACTACAACCCGAATATGATTGGACATTTCAATGCGTGGGCAGTTAACTGGGGATATAAACCGACTAATGCAAGAGGTCGTATACTACTGGAGGCATTTACTCAATTGGAACTTGTACTCTGTTACAGGGGAATGCACAGACGTTTAGAAGAGGAGATACTGGATCAGTAGTAGATCTACCTTTCGTGAGTCCAACTCTTGCAAAGGAGCTCAATTGGAACGTCAGCGAACACTATACCCATAGTGATCACCAGGCAATTATCTTTTCGGTATTGACCGGAACTACGGGGTCGACAATCTCAAAAAACAGGATCAGACCTATTCCTACCGGAGTTTAGTTTGCGCGAAACATCGAGAACGAACAGAACAGGATATGACCAAATTACGTACGCTTTGAAAAAAGCATGTGATGCAGCTATACCTAGAAGAAGGCAATCAGATAAAAGGAAACCGAATTACTAGTGGAACGATGAAATAGCAGATCTTCGAAGAAAATACCTTAGAGCAAGAAGGTTATTCCAAAGGGGTATTTCAAGAGATGAAGGAGGCAAACATACCACCTAGCGAGGAGCGATCTCCAAACGGCAATAACAAAGAATAAGTGAGAAAGCTTCAAAAAAACTATGCAAAGAAGTTGACTTAAACAGCTCCTTGAAAAAATAGTAGAAGTAATTTTTCCAAATGGGGAACCATACAGGGTAACTACGATACATGCCCAGGAAACGATAATAGAAGAAGTAACGGAGAATGAAGTCTTGCAAATCTGTTCAAACATCGGTGTTAGCAAGGCATCAGGCCTGGACGGCGTTCCGAATAAGACACTTAAATTGGCTCTAATGGATGAACCACCTTTGCAAATGCCTTCAACATTTGTCTACGCAATGGAGAATTTCCTAAAGTCTGTAAGAAACAAATGTTGGTTCTGATATCGAAACCCAACAAATAACTAGGAGAACCATCATCTTACTGACATATCTGTTTGCTAGATACGCTTGATAAGGTTCTGGAAAGGATTATTTATAATAGACTGCTGCCTGAAGTATAAAGTGCGAATGGGCTTTCAGAAACACAATACGGACTTCGAAAAGCAAGAATAACGATTTATGGCAGTAACAGCAATAGAAGGAAAAGGAGCGAACAAAAAATATTGCGCGCTCATCACTTTGGACATCAAAAACACGTTAAATAGTGCAGGATGGAAACATATCATGCTATCTCTTAGTAATCTAGGGGTCCCCGCCCACATTTTGAAGATACTTGGTGACTACTTCACAAACACAACTCTGTGGTATAATACAGACGTTGGAATGTGATGCTATAAAACAAAGTATATACAAGTAGTCCGACTCTTTGGCAGGAGAACCTAACTCTAAGAGTGTGTTAGTAAAAAAGTACCTAACTGTAAGTATGTGTTAGTAACAAAAATATTTATGTGTTTGTACTTTTATATTTTTTTTATTCACACAGAGTTTTATAAAAATGTTTTAAATTTTATTTTGTTTGAATTTTCAATACCAAAAATTGAAACTCTGTTAACGAATTTAATAATGAAAGAATACAAAACAAATTGTCAAAAATTATAAAAATAAAATATTTGTGATTTGCGTAAATTTTACCGTTTTAAGAAATAAATTTGTGCTAATAGTGTAAGAAAAAATTGTAAAAACCTGTGTGCAAGTGAAATATAGTGCAAAAATGCATAACAATTTCATAATTTAGTGGTAAAATTCTGATTCTATTTCTTTGTATTAGTTCTCTCACAATTCACACAGTACCCGTATATGTGAGAGAGAAATTTGATTAAAAGAGAGTCGGACTACTTGTATATACTTTGCTATAAAACTTCAGCAGAAGTCCCACAAGGATCAGTATAAGGAACACTTATTTGCAACGTAATGTAAAACGAGGTACTGGAGTTAAATGTACCTGATGAGGCGAGTATTATTGTACTTGCCATTGTTATCCGTGCACGCTTCTTGGACGAAGTAGAAATATATGCGAATGATACAATTCCCATAAAGGATTGGCTAATCATAAAGGATTAACTCCAGAAAACAGGTTTGGAGCTTACGGATCACAAGACAGAGGCTGTACTAATTAGTAGTCGAAGGAAAAAGAAGTCAGTGAATATAAAGGTAGAGACAGAGGATATTAGATCGAAAACATCTATTTAGTACTTAGGAGTAATAATCGACGAAAGACTTAATTTTAAGGCACATATGGAATTTGCATGTGAGAGAGCGGTAGCGGTAAACAACACCCTCAGTCGAATTATGCCGAATGTAAGAGGACCGAGACAAAGCCGTATATTACTTATTTCTAGGGTGATTACATCCATCTTACTTTATGCAGATGAGGCATGTAAAGTATATGCCGCCACAGAAGGAAATAGCGAAAGAAACAGGACTGTGGAGAAATGGCAGAGAAGATGGGAGAATACTCAAAAGGGAGGTCCATCGCCCTTTTTGCGTATTCTCCCATCTTAGGTTGATTCCACTATTAAGAATCTGGATAGAACGCACATACGGGGAGGTTAACTATTATCTCACTAAATTTTTCTCAAGACACGGGGTATATAGAAACTATCTATTTAAATATTGACACGATGATTCGCCAAACTGTCCATTATGTATGGAAGTAGAAAATGCTGAGCACGTAGTGTTCAAATGTTCTAGATTTGATGACAGTAGACATACATTGGAGAATGAAATTGGAAGAGTTATCACACCGGAAAATATGGTGAACGTAATGACAGTTTAAGAAGAAATTTAATTTCAAACTATTTAACCCAAGTACATCTGAAACTAAGTATAGAAGAGAAGCGACGAAAAGTAGAAAGAGGAGTACTAGAAGATATAGACGTAGCATAGATGCTAACCAGCCCCACAATGTAATACTTAACGGCAGTGGCGCGGAAGAGAGGTTGAAGAATAGGAAGGCGGTTTGGTGAGTCGAAAACAACACCTGGTCGACGAACAACATCTAGTCGAATCTCACATAATAAATAATTATTTATATCTTCCGAAGATTCCGCACTCTATTAAAAAAAAAGTTTTATAGTCTACACTAAAATATAGTCCATACTATAATATAGTCTATAGTCTGGACTATAACATAGTCTATAGTCTAGACTATAATATAGTCTATAGTTTGGACTATAATATAGTCTATAGTCTAGACTATAATATAGTATATAGTCTAGACTATAATATAGTATATAGTCTAGACTATAATATAGTATATAGTCTAGACTATAATATAGTCTATAATATAGACTAGAATATAGTCTATATTTTAGACTATAATATAGTATATAGTCTAGACTATAATATAGTATATAGTCTAGACTATAATATAGTATATAGTCTAGACTATAATATAGTATATAGTCTAGACTATAATATAGTATATAGTCTAGACTATAATATAGTATATAGTCTATACTATAATATAGTATATAGTCTAGACTATAATATAGTATATAGTCTAGACTATAATATAGTCTATAATATAGACTAGAATATAGTCTATATTTTAGACTATAATATAGTATATAGTCTAGACTATAATATAGTATATAGTCTAGACTATAATATAGTATATAGTCTAGACTATAATATAGTATATAGTCTATACTATAATATAGTATATAGTCTAGACTATAATATAGTCTATAGTTTAGACTATAATATAGTCTATAGTTTAGACTATAATATAGTATATAGTCTAGACTATAATATAGTATATAGTCTAGACTATAATATAGTATATAGTCTAGACTATAATATAGTATATAGTCTAGACTATAATATAGTATATAGTCTAGACTATAATATAGTATATAGTCTAGACTATAATATAGTATATAGTCTAGACTATAATATAGTATATAGTCTAGACTATAATATAGTCTATAATATAGACTATAATATAGTCTATAGTCTAGACTATAATATAGTCTATAGTCTAGACTGTAATATAGTCTATAGTCTAGACTATAATATAGTCTATAGTCTAGACTATAATATAGTCTATGGTCTAGACTATAATATAGTCTATAGTCTAGACTATAATATAGTCTATAGTCTGGTCTATATTATAGACTATAATATAGTCTATAGTCTGGTCTATATTATATACTATAATATAGTCTATAGTCTAAACTATAATATAGTTTATAGTCTAAACTATAATATAGTCTATAGTCTAGACTATAATATAGTCTATAGTCTAGACTATAATATAGTCTATAGTCTAGACTGTAATATAGTCTATAGTCTAGACTATAATATAGTCTATAGTCTAGACTATAATATAGTCTATGGTCTAGACTATAATATAGTCTATAGTCTAGACTATAATATAGTCTATATTCTGGTCTATATTATAGACTATAATATAGTCTATAGTCTGGTCTATATTATATACTATAATATAGTATATAGTCTAAACTATAATATAGTTTATAGTCTGAACTATAATATAGTCTATAGTCTAGACTATAATATAGTCTATAGTCTAGACTATAATATAGTCTATAGTCTAGACTATAATATAGTCTATAGTCTAGACTATAATATAGTCTATAGTCTAGACTATAATATAGACTATAGTCTAGACTATAATATAGTTTATAGTCTAGACTATAATATAGTCTATAGTCTAGACTATAATATAGCCTATAGTCTATACTATAATATAGTCTATAGTCTAGACTATAATATAGTCTATAGTTTAGACTATAATATAGTCTATAGTCTAGACTTAAATATAGTCCATAGTCTAGACTATAATATAGTCTATAGTTTGGATTTAAATATAGTCTATAATGTGGACTATAATATAATCTTAGTCTAGAATATGATATAGACTATAGCCTAGACTATGATATAGATAATAGTCTAGACTATGATATAGATAATAGTGTGGACTATTGCCTAGTCTATAGTTTTTACTATAGTCTGGTCTTTATTTTGGATTACAGTCTAGTCTATAGTTTGGACTATAGTATCGTCTATTGTCTGCACTATGCTCGACTATTCACTATAATAAATGCAATATGTTTTAGTTTTTTCTTAATGAGCTTTTTCTAAAAACTGTTGTGTTATATTTTTTCTTTTATATTTTCCCTCTATTTTGAACTTGTTGACAGTTTAATTAATATTTTGTTTATTTATCTATTTAAAAATTATTAATGTTTATTTCTTTTTACAGCAAACTTGTAAATTAAAATAAAATATGCTTACCTGTGTTGATTTTTCACTCTTAATTGTTTAAATCATTTAAGCTGCTAAAGATTTTCTAGTTTTTACCACTTTTGCTATGTAATTTCCTTAATTAACCAAACATTTTTTTCGTTTCATATAAATTGCACAATAATTCACAAACACACACACACTGTGTAAATTACTATATTTAATTATTTTTGCTCAACAAAAATATTTTAGATTTTTTTTTTTAATTTGCCTGTGATTTTTATATTTCTTTTGGAAAGAAATTATTTGCAAACATTTATTTTTATAAATACACTTTTTCACTATTTTTTATTATACTTTGCTTAGGAATATTTTAAAGCTTAATTACTATTTTAGAATATTAAGTAGGCAACTGAACTGAAAATACACTTTTATTTTTTTAAATTAGATTTTTTTTTTTAATTTTATAATTTTTTTTCTCTTTTTTATTATTTTTTCACTTAATTTTTTTTAATTTTTTAAGTATAATTTTTTATCAATTCACTTTTTTTCCGCAAAAAATTTCTTTTAATGAAATTTCTGGTAGGTGTTTTTGTTGTTGTAGTTTTTTTGTTTTTTATTTAATTTATGATGTTAAAATAAGTTTAACGTTGAGTAGTTGATTACTGAAAGCAGAAAAAAAGAAGGTGAAATAAATAATGTATTAAAACAAGAGCACAATTGGTTTTTAATAAAAAGAAAATAGTGAAGAGCATATGATTAAGCTAAATAAGTACTTTTTAAGAAAAAGTACCTAATTTTTTGTTATTAAGTGAATAAGTAGTTTAAAATATTTATAAATAATTGTAAAATATTTTATTATTTAATATTATTCTGGACTATTTTATGAAGTAGACTAAGTTGTGGTCCTGACTATAGAATTTAGTGTAGTTGTGATTAACTAGACTATAGTCTAAACTTTATAACAGACTATAGTTTAGTCTTAAGTTGAAATTAAATTCCAAATTTGTATTGTATTCTCCCTTTAAACCCCCCTTCCTTTTATATTTTATTTCAGATTTTTCTGTTTATTATGTTTAATCCCATTTTGCAAAAGAGTTTTATGTTGTATTCTCTTTAGTTTGTACTCTTTCACACTCTCTGTTTCATTTAGTTCTAGGTGTAAATCAGGCCTGGAAACTTTAGTTCAATTAAATTTTTTTTTTTTTAATAAAATAATAGAAATTAAGAATGAATTTATATTGTATTTTTTGAAGTTAGGGATTTGAACTCAACACTTTAGAAAATAAATAAAAAATTTTCGAATATAATTTAGCTAAATATTATTTAAAATGCATTAGTTAGAAAATTTAAAACTTAAAAAAGAAATTTAATTAAACATAATAATTAAGTTGGAAATTTTCGAAATAAATTTATAATTAATTTTAAGCTATTGTTTTCTTTTTTCAAATTGAACTCAAATTGAATTTAACAATTTTTTGTAAAGTTTGAAAATTTTACATAAAGTTCGAACTTTTAAAATTAATTTCAAAATTTTCCCAAAAGTAACAAAAAAATCTATTTTTTAAAATAAATACAAAATTTTATTTATTTTTGAGATTTTCGAAAATTTAATATTAATTTCGAATTTTTCGAACATAGCTAAATTTCATAGAAATATATTATTTTTGTAGAGAATTTTTAAATTTTAAAATTTTTATTATAGTTCGAAAATACAAAATTAAATTCGAAAAATTTTCGAACACAATTACAAATTTAAAAAATCTATATTTATACCATTTACATTAATTTAAATAAATTTTTATATAAAGTTTTCTAAATTTTAGTTATTTTCTTAAAGTTCAAAAATTCGAAATTAACTAAATATTTTTCGAACATCTCTATAATTCATAGAAGTTGTTGTATTCATGCATTTATTGTATTTCCATAAAGAATTTTTATAATTTAAATTTATTTAAATACATTGAAAATTCAAAATAAAGTTCAAAAATTTTCGAACATAACTAAAACTTCGAAAAAATCTATATTTATAGCATTTACATTAATTTATATTAATTTCTATAATAAACATCCCAAATTTTTTTTATTTTCTCACTTTTCGAAAATTCGAAATAAACTAAATATTTTTCGAACATCTCTAAAATTCATAGAAATTGTTATATTCATGCATTTATGTTTTTTTTATAAAGAATTTTTATAATTTAAATTTATTTGCATACATTGAAAATTCAAAATAAAGTTCGAAAATTTTCGAACATAACTAAAAATTTGAAAAAGTATATATTTAAAGCATTTACATTAATTTAAATTTATTTTTATAAAAAGTTTTCTAAATTTTTGTTATTTTCGTAAAATTCGAAACACAGAATTTAAGTTCGAATTTTTCGAACATCGCTAAAATTTATAGAAGTAGTTATATTCCTGTAGTTGCACTACTTTTATAAAGAATTTTCATAATTTAAGTCATTTTTTGAAGTTCAAAAATTCGAAATATATTTAAAAAAAAAAAAAAAAAAAAAAATATTCGAATATAACTAGAAATTCGAAAAATTTTAATTTATATATAATTTATATTTATAGCATTAACATTAATTATTACTATTATTATTAATTTTTTATTATTTTTTTTTTTTTTTTTTAATATCCTAAAGTTTAGTAATTTTCGTAAAGTTTGAAACACAGAATTTTTCAAACATCGCTAAAATTTATAAAAATAGTTACATTCCTGTATTTGCACTATTTTTATAAAGAATTTTCATTCGAACATGACTAAAATGCATAAAAATTTTTATATTCATGTATTAATGCTATTTTTTAAAAAGAAATTTTATAATTAAAACATTTGATTAAAGTTCGAATATACGAAATTAAGTTCGAAAATTTTCGAAAATATCAAGAAATTTTAAAAATCTCCATTAATAACATTTATGTTAATTTTTAAAAAAATCTGATATAAAAAAAATTTCCAAATACTAATATTTTGATTTTGAGTTCGAATTTTTTGTATAGAATTCAAACTAACAAGTTCGAAAGTTCGATATTATATTTGAATATTAAAAATTTAACAAAAAATTATAAAATTATGAAGCTTTCATAAAATAAGTTTATTAAGAAGAAAAAATTTTTTGAATTTTAGTTATTTTTGTTAAGTTCGAAATACCAAAATTAAGTTCGAATTTTTGGAACTTGACTATAATGCAATTAAAATAAAATATCTATAAAGAAATTTCATAATTGAGGCATTTTATTAAAGTTCGAATATTCGAAATTGAGTTCAAAAATTTTCAAACATATCAAGATATTATAAAAAATCTCAAAAAAAAAAAAAAAAAAAACACAGATTTTAAATTTATTTTCAAATATTAAATTTTTGATTTTGAGTTCGAATTTTTCGAAAATAATTTAAAAATTCAACATTATATTTTAATTATAAAATTTAGTATTTTATTGTAATTTAAATTTATTTTAAAAAATTTTTGGAAATTTTAGTTATTTTTGTAAAGTTCGAAATACTAAAATTAAGTTCGAATTTTTCGAACATCGCTAAAATTTTTAGAAATTGTTACATTCATGTATTTATTTTATTTCTATAAAAATATTTGTTAATTAAAGCAATTTAATAAAGTTCGAATATATGAAATTATGTTCGAAAATGTTCAAAAATATCGAGTAATTTCAGAAATCTTATTAATAACGTTTAAGTTAATTTTATAAAAATCTCAGACATAAAAAAATTTTCTAATACTAATATTTTGATTTTGAGTTAAAATTTTTCGAAAATAATTCAAACTAAAGAGTTCGAAAATTCTATATTATATTTGAATATTAAAAATTTAGCGGAAAATTATAAAATTTCGTATTTTAATATAATTTATATTTATTTTTATAAAAATATTTTAAAATTTAGTTATTTTTGTAAAGTTCGAAATACCAAAATTATGTTTGAATTTTTCGAACATGGCCCAAATGCATTAAATTTATGTTATTTTTATAAAGAAATTACGTAATTTAAACATTTGATTAAAGCTCGAAATACTAAAATGCAATGAAATGTTTATATTCTTGTATTTTTATTATATCTATAGAGAAATTTCATGATTAAAGCATTTTTTTAAAGTTCGAGTATTCGAAATTAAGTTCGAAAATTTTCGAACATATTAAGAAATTATAAAAAAATGTCCATTAGTAACATTTATGTTAATTTTTATAACAAAATTTTTTAATTTTAATAATTTGTCCATAGATTACAATTTTAATTTTGAGTTCGAATTTTTCGAACATTATTAAATTCTATAATTATTAAGATAATATATTTATCTTCATTTTCTGAGATAATATTATATATTATTATGAATTATTTTATAAAAGTCAATTTTCCATTATTATTTAAAATCTTAAATTCCCATCCCTGCTGTAAAGCAATTTCTTTTTGTTTAATTTTTTTTTTTTTATTATTTTAAAATAAAAACAAATAGTTTTAAAGTATTATACATTAAAAGCACCTACAACAACAATAAAACATTTTTTAATTCTTAATTTTTTTCGTTGTGTGTATTTAGTGGTTTTACTTTCAGTTTTGCTTTTTTTAATTTTCAAACAATTTTAGTACAATTAATACGTTTTTTGTTTTTTTTTGTTTATTTGTGTTTTCTTACTTTTTTTAAATTGTGTTTATTTTATAAACATTTTTTTTTTTTTTTTTTAATTTTGTATTTGGATGGAATATACAATTTATTAATGTATTTTGTTAGTTTTATTGTAGTTGCTAGCTGTAAGGGAAAAAAGAGTTTCCCTACATAAAAAGGAATTTGTTGGAATAAAAAATTGGGAATTAAAGGATAGTTATAGTTTTTTTATAATTTAAAAAATGTGTTTAATTCCAAAAAAAAAAAAAGATTCTATAAAATTAGTTTAAAGGATTTTTAAACAATTTAATTTGTTTTTAATTTCTTAAATAATTTTAATTAACTTTATTTCATAATTTATATACAAATTTAACTTTTTTATTTAAATTTATTTTAATAAAAAATTCAGTCGTTTTTTTTTCAGATTTTCCCAAGTTAAAATAAAGTTTTTATTAATTTGCCTACAATATATTTCTTCTCAACCACCTGGCATCCCTTTTTAACCGTAAATTTGATACAAAACTAAAATAAAAAGTAATAGAAAATATAAAAATTGTACTCACAAAATAAGTAATATGTACTCTTTTCTTCCCCTTCTGATTTTTCTATACATTACACTTTTTTTTCTTTTTATATATACATATATATAAAAAATAAAATAAACAACAACTATAACAATTGCTGAGTACTCTCAACGAAAAAGAAATACCTCAGACTGTATTGCACCAATTTTAAGAGTGTTTTGTAAACAAAAAGAACAAAAAAAAAAAATCTTTTTTTTTTGGTAAAATGATTTTTTTCTTTTGTTTAGATTAAAAATTTCAACAAAAACTTTTACTTTTTTTTAAACAATTAAACACTTACGTTTAAATTTAACTCACGTTAATAAAACATTAATTAAACGTATAATTAATTTGTTTTATTTTTTTATTTTTATAAAAAACCATTGAACGCTACAATAGTCCCGCCGCTTTTAGGTACGCAAAAATTATGACTAAATGTTTACATTAAAGTTGTTGTATTTATAAAATCCAAACACAATAACAATAACAAAAACAAAATAAGACGGCGAATAAGAGAAATAACCAAACATGTGTCTTAAAGTTAGGGGTTTTGGTTTTTTTAAAAGGAATTGAGTTATTAATGGGGGGTTTTGAAAAGAAATTTATATTTATAAACCGAATTAAAAATACTTAAACAAAAAAAGTAAAATTAAAAATAAATATATTACATATTTAAAGTTCCAGAAAAATTCCAGTGCCTAGAGATTGTATTAGGAAAATAGGTTTGATGGACAATAATAGTCCACCGAACTACGAATCAAGAGCTACCTTGTGCAGCCTATTTCTTTCTCTTAGAGCGCTATGACTTTCCCTAGAATCTTTATCCGATGACGAAATGAAACAGGTAGCAGCAGTGCCACAAAAACAACAATACGGCGAATTCATTAATTAATTTTTTATACATGAAGTTTAAAGCCCCAACCAGTCAACTTTCCATCGCAACGAAAAAAAGTAGCGTGAGACATTTTGTACAACCAGTCAACAAAATTAAACGTATCATATGTTTTAGAACATTCACTGTGTAAACAACCCTGTTTTTCGGTTATTTTGTGAGCAAAATAAACCACAGGGTTGTTAAAAACGCACACAGCTACGTAAAAATCTATTTTCTGTAGATATCTGCGATACGCTACCTAGAATTTTTGTGTCAATAGCTAGATACACACATCTGCATAAAGCTGGTTGAAACAGCTGATTGCGATACGATGATTTTTAGTTGAGTGGTTGGGGCTTAACACTTCAGCGTGTAAGCAAAAATTGTGCTTATGTGGAGTTTGACAGTTCGAAGTAGTAAGTGGTTGGGGCTTAACACTTCAGCGTGTAAGCAAAAATTGTGCTTATATGGAGTTTGACAGTTCGAAGTAGTAAAAAAATAATAATCAGCTGATTAAGTATGGTCACCTGTTTCAATTCGCCTTGCTATCCTATGAGATTAAATAGCCGGACAATTTCATATTACATGTCTTGATATCTCTCAATGTTTCTTACAAAATCTTTACAGACTAAGGAGTGCGATCGAAAAATTATTAATACACGTTTTGTGTCATAACTTTTTTTCTGAAACTATAATTAAATTTTTTTGGTCTAGTTATCTTTGAAATATATTTCAGTTATCATTTTTAATGACAAACATGTCGATTTGTTGTTAGTTTGATTAAAAGGTGTGACGGAAGAGATATACTTGTTATAAATTATTAAACAATTTTTAAAAAATCCAAATTGGTCCTACAAATATTGGCCAAAGAATTAAAAGTTTGTTGTCAAACTGTTTTCAAGGTTATTAAACAGTATCAGGAGAATTCGATCATTGAAAGGAAACATGGTTCGGGAAGAAAAAAGGTCCACATGGTAATGGGAAGGCCAAACAAATTGAAAGCATATTGAAAAGAACTCCAAACACATTTGGTAGAAAAGCAGCCCGGTTAGCTCAGTGCTCCGACTATTTGGTGTGAAAAGTTAAAGCTAATGCGGAGTTAAGAACATATAAAGTCCAAAAGGTTCCAGACTAGAATAATGCAAAAAATTTTGAAGCCAAGAATAGGGCACGGAAATTAAAACTAAATTTCATACAAAAATATTTATTTTTGTATGAAATTCCGAGTCCGTATCATGTTTATGTTGCTGATGCTAGAGGAAATGTTGAAGATAAGTTTAGGACCGAAAACCTGACGAAATTTCCTAAAAAATTCGTGGTGTGGCAAGATTTATGCAGTTGCGGCAAAAGAAGCAAGTCATTTGTTACAGTGGGCTCTATAAATACCGAAAAATATATCAAATAATGTTTGCAAAAAAATCTTCTTCCTTTCATAAGATAGCACAATGTGTCCACAAATTTTTGGCCCGAGTTGGCATCATGTCACTACTAAAAAAAGCTCTGGAGTGGTACCAAGAGAGGTCAATACTTTAAATTGTCCGGAGCCAAGACCAGTGAAGAGATATTGAACTTTTGTGAAAAGGGAATCGAAAAGGACAAAAGTGGTGTCCCAATGTATTGAAAATTTTAAAAGCAGACTTGACTTTTCTAAAAAAGTGACTGAAACAATTATCAAATCTCTAATGAAGGAGTTACCAAAAAAGGTCTACAAGTTCATAAGTAGTGGTTAGAACTATAAAATTTATATTTTTCTGTGATCTGTACTATAAAATCAATTAAATTAAAAAACAATCAAAACTCTAGGATCAACCGTTTCCAAATTATTGAATTTTTTATATGTTAAGATTTTTTCGATCGCACTCCTTTTATCTAAAATTTTCTAAGATGTATTTATGGTATTTAAGACAAAAAGTCCCATTCAAAATTCCATTATTACTCTAAGATCGATTTTTGTCGAGTAATAACAACTTCTTGGATTTTCGCCGAGGTAATAAAACAAAGGTCTTAACCTATAGATCAATCCAGAAATATTCTCCCATAGTTATGCAAATTCTCCCTCAATCCAGAAGATAATCAATTTCATTAAAATATGAAACGCAGTCCATAACAACTTTTGATTTTACTTCATAAAATGGATATATCTTTTAAATCAGCCTGGTTGTCTAACATCCATATATAGTATTTAAACCCATCGACTTTTGACTCAAACACTCTTTAAAAATTAAATGAAGATGGCGTAAATTTATGCCAGCAAAATCGAAGGGAATTTACCCATGAAAGCCCTTTACAATTTAGGTCGGCCACCAATATTGATCTATTGGATTTAAGGGCATGAAAATTCGTGTATAACATAGTGGGTAACAATTAGTCCTCTTTAAATATTCTCACGACCAGAACATTAATCTTCAAGTTAAACATTTCTGGTATTATATTACCTCTTCTGGTCTAATCATGGTAATAAAGTCCAGTGTATCATTTTAGGCTTAAGTACACTGTACAAAATGATTCTGTTAGTTCTCAAATGCTGTTTTAAAAAAGTATTTCCAAGAATGACATTAAGATATTTGACTTCATTTGAGAACTTAATAGTTGAGCCATTTTCAGTTGGCTCTATGAGTCATAAAATTTTACGTCTAGTAAATGGTACAATAAAGGTCATGGCGTGGTAAATATTTTGCCCTCTTTCCCTACAACTGTTAAAAATTGTCTGCAGAATCAGTTTAATATGTTCCATATTTGAAAAATATGTTAAGTAAGAGTGGATAGACTGAAGAACGACAACTTTGAAAAACAGATCCATACAAGGGAGATCATGATCGATTATAGATGTCCCAGCAAAAAAAGAACTGAAAAAGAGCTGAAACAATCATGATTTTAACATTGAATTGTCATTGAATATTGAATATACTTAGTTTTACAAAAGAACCGCAAACTTTTTTTAACCCATTTATGTCATTGGCCGGATGAACTTCTTTTATGCTTCTTAGTCATTGCTTTTGAAGTATGTACTTCTCTTAAAACTATGTTTATATTTTTTTTATAAAGATCCTGTTTATTTATTTTTACTTTTCACATACTTTGAAAGTAATTATTATAAACTTCCAAAAAAGTACAAAATATGCTATTAGACCTACTTTTGAATTGGTGAAAAAGTTATTTTTTGGAAGCACTTGATTGTTTTTTGCTGGGGATATAAATTGTATGAATAATTTAAGAATAATTATTTGTTGAAGTCAGATAATACAATTGGAAATGTTAATGATGTTATTTCTAGCCTCGGGAGATGATTTCTCTCCGGCAAGTTTGAATGACTTGCAAATATTTCAAATCAGTGTTGCCATTTGGTTATATTTTTCCTAACTTTTTAGCGCTCCACGTAACATTTTAATATGTAACTTTTTTAATTTTTTACTTTATTTTTGTAATTTTGTATACCTGCATTATCCCTAGCGGATGAAATTATTAAAGTTTTTTCTGACAGCTCTTTGTTTATGTTTTTGATGACAATTTATAATTTTTTTGAACATAGGCTATTTATTTTTGCATTAAATCATATCTTTTAGATCCTATTTAACCCTCTTCATAGCTTTACTTTATCAATTAACGTTGTGGCTTCCAATATTTAGGAATCTGTGAGACTTCATCATTCCAGATACTAGCTTACGTATTACTATTTAAATATATTTTTTCATATAAAAGTACTTCATGGTGTTTAAAGAATATATGTAAAGCTGAGACTGAATTAGCCGTCAAAAATCAATCATAATGCATAATCTTAACTAATTTAATCCTCTTAAAACCAGTTTGAAATATTAAACTTAAACTTTGATTTTAAATAAGATGATTTTTCATAATAAATCTATTAAAAACTAAATCCGGGGAAAATTTTTAAAAAATTGTAATGTTTTTGATACAAAACTGTAAATTTGTCCAAATTATCCCTGGCAACACTGGTTCAAATGTAAATTTTATTATTAGTTCTCTTACAAATGATTAGAAGCTCTACTGTTCCAAAGCAATTTAGAACTTTAGGTTTTTATTTAGGCTCTATATCTGTATCACAGCAGCTACATTTTGGTTATTAATCCAGGGTCTGAATCAGGCATGGAAAAGTTGATACACACATACTCTGTCTTGTACAGTTATTCTAAAGTACCGTAGTACTCTCGCAATTAATTTTCATACTTTTATACTATTTCAAAATGGGTTACCCTGCAACAGTGTTCCCAGTTTAGCATTTTCAGTGCTAGATTTAGCATTTGAAAAAGTTAAAATGTATTGACAATTTATAAAAATATGCTAAATGCTTTTTGGCACTTTTTAAAAGTGTTTTTTAATTCACTATTTTTTGATTTTTTGAAAGAATTTATTATTAAATTTGACGGTATTAGTTGTAAGTTTTAAAATATAGTAGATCATGTTTTTACTTAATTTCCCAATATTACAAATAATTTGAATGAAATACTATTTAGAAGTTGTCATTTGAACTATGTTTTAGAAGAACAAGGGCAACGAAAATATGACTTATTCTTTAAAAAAAATTTTGCCAAAGACTGTATATTTATATAAATATAGAAGTTTCACATTATATGGGAGGTGGGCAGTAAAGTGGACCACGCCCATTTTTGGTTTCCAAGTTTATATCGATCCTCGAACAATTTGTACAAAATTTCGTTGTCATACATGTTTTTGTTTAAGAGATATCAGCAGAAAAGTATGAAACGGACACCCTGTGTTTCTAGTTTTTAGCCCATAACTTTTTTGTTTATTAACCAATTTTGTCCATTTTCAATCCAAAACTAACCTTATATAAGATAAATATTTATGCCAAATTTCGTCCCCCTACGTTATCCCGTTCGAGCCCTATCCTGCTTTCAACAGACGGACAGACGAACGGACATAGCTAGATCGACTCAGAATCTAACTAGGACCTATAAAATATATACTTTATGGGGGTTAAATGATTCCTTCGACATGTTACATACGGAATGACAAAATCAATATACCCCCCATCTTTTTGATGGTGGGTATAAAAAAAAATAATAATAAAAAAAATAATAGTATTTAATTTAGTAAATTTTTTAAAAACACATCTTAGAGGTTTATTCTAAATCAATAAATCTATTAGATCAGCCCTTTAGATATAAATATTTTTTTTTTTTATATTTGAAAAAAAGAGTTTACAGTCATATGTTTTGCTTTTTAAAGTGCATCATATAATTAGAGGCTGAATTTTCATCCATTTACTTTTTTAGAATAAGCCCCTAAAATATGCACTAAAATTTTTAATTAAATTTATAAAGCATACTTTTGGGGCTTAGTTTTTACATAAATGTAAAGTAGGGATGTCAATTTGCTGGCTGAGTTCACACTTATTCTTACGCTCTTTATTTAATCGTTACTGAGAGTGCAAAGAGTACAAAATGCACTGGAAAAAAATGATGGAATTAATTGCATGGAAAACAATTTCTTTGATATTAATGTCGTAATAATAATATTTTTTATGCCAATATTAATAGATTTAAGTGTAAAGAAAGCGAAAATGCATAAAAACAATAAGTATTATATAATAATAAATGACTATGTATAACTAATGTATTTCGTTTACTAAACCCAATTTTTTTTGAGTGCATTTTTTCCACTCTCACAAACACAACTATATTTTTAGTCATTGACATCCCTAATGTAAAGGTATGTTCAGACTAGTCAAATATTTGTCCAAAATTACGTAACCATTATATAAAACATTTTCTAACTTCTATATTTTAATGAAAAAATATTTTTAATATGTCATTAATCAATGATAATATTTTACCGAATCTTGTATGACGCTGTTTTCTCTTTTATAAAACTAGTGGTCACGCAAATTTTGACAAATATTTCATAAATGTGAACATAGCTTAAATCCGCTTATTTTCTAAAAGCCTATCTTACGTTTTTTACATTTAAATGCATGTAAATCCGCGCCATTAATTCGGTTTTGCCAGAAATAAAAAATATAACTAATAAAAATGTTAATTTCAGTACCTAAATTCGGGGTTCACACACAGCAATTTTTCTTGCCGCAATTCCGAGTTCGTAGGTAAGAGATAAGAGGGAATACTAAGCTTTAACATTATTTTTAGGTCTCACGCCTATGAATTTATAATTGCGGCAAGAAAAAATTACTATGTGTGAACCCCGTATAAGGGCAACACCTTATCTGTATATTATTGAAAAATATTTTACATTTCTAAATGCTTCCCTCTGGATCTATCTGCAATTTTATACGACTAATTAAAGCCAAATTGAACTCTTGAATTGTTTAGGAATGCGAATAAAAAGATTGGAATTTTTTTTTTAAATTTACAAGCCTGGAACTCATTGTGGATTCTTAAATATAAATCTTATTATTTTCAAAATTATTTTTATTTTCTAAATGAACAGAATTTTTATTTAAAAAAATAATTCAAAGCTAAATTTCGAGTGTGTAACTAACTATTTTAATTGCTTTAATCAAGATTACTGTATTAACACAAACAGAGAAAAATCGACCACATACGTGTTGAAAATGATACCATTCAGTGTCAATAGTAAATCTTCCTCGTACATGTTGAAATCATTAACAAAAATTTATACCAATTGGCTTTAAATTGACACCACTTCAGTATTGAATTATAAAATTAAATTCAGCTTAATCAAAAATATTCCCAAGGAATTTATTTCCCACGCAAAACATCTTTCTTGAGAATTTTTTTTCCCCTTAATGCAGTTGATATAAAAGGGAAATTTATTTTTCACAATAACTGACTGGGAAAAGTGAGAAATCTCATATGGAATTTTGGATTATGTTTTCTATTTTATGTATTTAAAATTTTAAAATGATCGATATTGTAAATTTGATCTCAACCGTGATGGATTTTGAATTTAATTTTTTCTCTTAGTGCAGCTGTTTTCTAAACAAATTTAAAATTTATTATAGCCTTCGATCAATTAAATTTTTTTAAGCAAAAGCTAGTAAATCAACTTTAAATTATTAGAGAATTAAGGAATCTTTAGTATAATTTATTTGAACTTAAATAAGAATATCAAACGAGGCTTAAAGTCAAATCAAACTATTTATTTAATTTTTTTTAATTGATACAGAATTATTTTTTTTTTTTTTATATATAAAATACATTTTCTCGAAATTTCTTATAGAAATCAGTATCAAGTATTTTTTTTTTTTTTTTTAATTTGAGAAGGTCTTTAAATAGTTATGATAAAATTAAAATATTGAAACCGTTTAAAAAATTCCAAACTTCTCAGAGCTTTTAAAAAAATATACCCCAATCTAATAAACTCAGTTTAACTATAAATTAAGATTAAAATTCATAAATTTATTTATTATATTTAAAATTAAAATTAACTCCAAAATTCTAATAATTATAATAATATTTGTTTATTAAAGTTTTAAAATGATTTGTAATATTTTTGTCATTAAATAAATTACTCAAAATTAAAATATTCCAAAGAAATTTACATAGAAAAATTTAAGATCCAATTTTAATTACAAATATACATATTCTATTATTTTATTAAATGAAATCTATGAAAAAAATTGTAGTTATTAAAATTATCACTTATTTTAATTTATATTTGATGAATGAAAACTGAATGTTTTATTTTTAGTAAAAAATATTAGACAATTTTAATTTTGATCAATTAAATAATTGATACAATTAAAAAAGTAATTGGAATAGTTTTTATCTTTAATCTTTGATCATATTTTTTTATTGTGCTTTCATTTTTTGTACATTTTCTCGAAATTTCTCATAGAATCGTTTAAGGAATAACTTATACACTACGTTTTTTTAAGATTCTGTTTTAGTAGTTCAAAATTTAAAATTTATTTTTTCAAAATTATAAAAAAAAATATATGGCTTTTAAAGCCTGAAAAAAATTTTAAAACTTAAAAGAGAGCTCCTTAGTTTACCACTGATTTAAAATGTTGGCTTTAAATAATTCTCATTAAGTTTTGTTTTAATATTTTAATTAAAAAAATATAATACTTTTGTTTTAAATTTCTCAAAAATTAATTAAATTTTCTCGAAATTTCTTGTTATACTTTTAATGTATAATTTTCTTGAAATTAAAGCATACTTTTGGGGTTTCTTTTAATATTGTTTTTATTACAAAGATTTTTTGTGCTAGTGTGTGCATAAGTGTAATTTAAAATAACATCAATGAATATTTGGCAGCATCAGTGGGTAAGAAAGAAATCCCAGGCAAGAAAAACAGATAATTTACATTTTTCCCTAAAAGATGTTGAGGCACGCGTTGCGTTGCCTTTTGTTTAAAACAGCCTTAAGCTATGCTAAGGAATATAACAAAAAAACAAAAACGAAATTACATCACAATCTACATATGAAAGCAACAAGGATTTAAGGACTTTTGCTTAAACAAAGAATGAAATAAAACATGAAAAAACAAAACATAAAAAAATGGTACAAAATCTCAGTTTAATGAAAAGAAAATTTTAACACCTACAAGAAAATAAAGGAGCTAAAAATGGAAAAAATTATTTAAAAAAAAAGAAAAAGGAAACTTTAAGCAAACAGGCAACAGAAAGTTTAGGAAATATAGACATTATTTAAAATAATTAAAAATATATTTAGAATTTAAAGTTTTTAAAAATAGTTTTTATTTTTGTAAGAATTTTTATGTTCAAGTTTAAAAATAGTTTATTTTTTATATAAAAAAATATTATTGAAAATCCTTTAATTCCATATTTTATTTTTTGTTTATGTTATATTAAGATTTTAGTCCTGCGCGCCTAAAAGTATGCTTTAGTATTTCAATATATATATATATATACAACACTGTTGACCACTGCAATTTGTCGTATTAAACCTTTCAGCCAAACATCTAGCTAACCAGCCATAAAAGAGTAAAACATAACAAAGCATAATTGTGAAAAAAGGGAATAATGGGAATAAAGCATACAACCGGAAAACACGTTTTCTTTAAGGATAAATTATTTTATCATATATATTTTTTCATTTTAATAAGCAACGCCTAAAAGTAGACTTTTGTTTTTTATATTAAACTTATATATAAATAATATTTAAATAATTTCAATGCCTACTTTTTTATTTAATTTTTCTTTTTGCTTCAAATATAATTTTCACTAAATATTTTCCTTTTTTTTTTCAAAAGAATTTTTTTCCTTTTTTCACTTGTATTTTCAATAAATTTTTTTCACTTTTCTATATCATTTTTTCTTTTGTTATCCCGTTACCGTTATATAGATTTTCACTACGTTTTTTTCAACTATTTATTTCAACTGCGCTGCGTATGAATGTTAAACACGAACTGATTTCATTTTAGGTAACTACCTGAACATTAAGGCCTCTTCAATTAGGTGCTCTCCACAAGCTCTTTTAATGTTTAATTTTTACTCTCTCTTACAAAGAATTTTGAATGTATACAAAGGCAGTGAAATGCCACAGTAGAATGTTATTTCAAATTCCCAATAAGGGGAAAAAGAAAACATACAAAATAGCTTTTAAAAATTTACATTTTCATAAGTGGAAATTATTAAAAATTTTATTGCATATTAAGTTTTTTTTAAGACATATTTATTTTATATTATCTGCCCTAAAGTATGTTATGATATGTACAAATTTTTTTTAGTAATTTACACTTATGTAAGTTTAAATTTTTAAAATCATATTTTAGGGGCTTATTTTAATGTATAAATCCATGTAAATCAGGACCCAACTTATAAGCTTATCAGGCCTAAATTGGGCAGAAATCCAGATCGGCTTTTTGTAATAAGTTAAAATCGTACATCTTTATATATATAGTACTTTTCTGCTTTCAACGTAGAACTTTTTTTTGCCTCAAATAATATTCAAACCTTGAAGTCTTCCTTTGTAAGCTGATAAACTAGAATTGGCTTCAAATATATTTTGAAGTGACCTCGTAAGTACAGCTGATTTGCAATTTCTTTATGTGCGTACCTCGCGAAACTGTCAAATTGTTTTTGTATTCGTAAGCAAATTTTTTTTACGTTTTTTTTTTTTTTTTTTAATCATCTTCCCCTTTATTTTCTTATTTTCTGTTCATAGCATTTTGACATTATATGCAGTAGTTTTACACTAACAAGCAATAACAAAATACAAGCAATTGTTGTTTTTGTAAATGTGCGGCAACTTTCTAATTTCACTATGAGTCCCAATATAACTTCAAACGCACAGTGGGTCCAAACGCAAAATTTTTGTTAAAAAATCTGTATCTTCTAAACTACTGCTCGGATAGAATTGAAATATATGGAAGAGTTGTAGAAGAGGACCTAATCTTTCAGAAAATGTATATTGTAGTCACCCTGCAATAACACAAGATAAGCTACAGGGTGTTAAACTTGACTACCTCGATTATGTAAAAGTTTCAAAAAATGGCTACTTCTACAAATCAAATCCGATTTTAAAGATCTTTATATTTCTAAAAAGCATTTGGCGTTAATAAAAAATAAGCTTACTCACCTCTATCTCTTACAGTTTAAAAGATATTTACGCTTGAATTTTTAATTTTTGATTTTTTGCCTCGACTTTATTTCGTTTTTTGGGAATAAGTCCAGAAGTATATGACATTTAATATTCTGTAATTTGTAATATATTGCGAAATAATATGCTGAGAAAAATGTTTGATTATCTCAATTCATCTAGACGTGAAAAATTTTCAAAGTCGGCTCTTCTAAATTAATGTGAAAAATGGCTATTTTTTTACCAAAAAAATATAATACTATTCTTTCAATTTTTTCTCAGTTTTTCAATTTCAGTTCTAGATCAGTTCCAGTTCATTTCTAGTTCAGTTTTATATTAAGTAATTCTGTGTTCAGCTCTAGCTAAGTTTTATTTCAGTACCAAAATCCAGTTCTAGTTCAGTACTAGTTTTAGGTTATGTTGAAAGAGAATCACACAGAACTGTGTGTCTTCACAAGACCAATGATGCTGATCCATAGTAAATTTTCAATAGAGAAAGAAAGAAAAAAGAGCAAAGTAAAAATAAAAAAATTTTAAAAAATATATATATTCCTTAAGCTCCACACTAAGAATAAGAATCAAAATATTTAAATCTATAGCGCGGTAGTGCAGCACACTCGCAGAGGAAATGAAATGTATCCTCTTCCTCCTCGCTGCACCATCTGCATACATATACCAAATTTCTTAAGAAAATATTTTAAGTTTTTATTACCCGTAATAATACCTACAAACATTCTCAATTCATTCTTTTCCATATCTAGAACTTTCCTCCATGTGTTATTATCCCTTGGTTCCCATAACGCCTTTGTCTGTTTATATCTCGATGGGTTATTCCAGAGTGCATCGGCTTCCAGTTTGAATTTATCTCTTATTTTTCGATATATATAATCTAGTCCAGGATAAATGTCTTCACATGCGTTAGTCGATTCCATATCTGCTCCTGTTTGTACTAGTTTTATTTCTAGTTCATTTCTAGTTCATTTCTAGTTCAGTTCTAGTTCAGTTCTAGTTCAGTTCTAGTTCAGTTCTAGTTCAGTTCAGTTCTAGTTCAGTTCAGTTCTATTTCATTTCTAGTTCAGTTCTAGTTCAGTTCTAGTTCAGTTCAGTTCAGTTCTAGTTCAGTTCTAGTTCAGTTTAGTTCTAGTTCAGTTCTAGTTCAGTTCTAGTTCAGTTCTAGTTCAGTTTAGTTCTAGTTCAGTTCTAGTTCAGTTCTAGTTCAGTTCTAGTTCAGTTCTAGTTCAGTTCTAGTTCAGTTCTAGTTCAGTTCTAGTTCAGTTCTAGTTCAGTTTTAGTTCAGTTCTAGTTCAGTTCTAGTTCAGTTCTAGTTCAGTTCTAGTTCAGTTCTAGTTCAGTTCTAGTTCAGTTCTAGTTCAGTTCTAGTTCAGTTCTAGTTCAGTTCTAGTTCAGTTTTAGTTCAGTTCTACTTCAGTTCTAGTTCAGTTCTAGTTCAGTTCTAGTTCAGTTCTAGTCCAGTTCTAGCTCAGTACTACTGTAGTTCTTGATTTAGTTATATTTCTATTTCAGTTCTAGTTTTGTTCTAGTTCAGCTCTTGTTCAGTTCTAGTTCAGTTCTAGTTCATTTAAATTTTAGTTTAAGTTCCGTTCTAATTCACTTCTACTTCATTTAATTTTCAGTTCAAATTCCGTGTTAATTCAGTTGTAGTTCAGCTCTTGTTCAGTTCTAATTAAGTTCAAGTTCAGTTCTAGTTTTGTTCTAGTTCAGCTGTTGATCAGTTCTATTTCAGTTCTAATTCAGTTCTAAATTCAGTTTTAGTTTAGTTCTACTTCAGTTCTAATTTAGATCCAGTTTAGTTTTACATCAGTATATTAAGTTTGTCACTCCGTTTGTAACATTTCTAAATATTCATTTAAGACCCCATAAAGAATATATATATTCTGGGTCCTCGTGAAATTCTAAAAGCAGGATAGGACTAGGATTGAATATCGTAGGGGGACGAAGTTTGGCTCAAATATTTAGATTTGTTTGGTATTAGAAATGGGCAATTAGTTAATTAATAATAATCGATTAATAAACAAAAAGTAATGGGCCTAATACTAGAAAAACTGTGTAAAACTTCAGTTGAAAATTAAAAATGGGAGTGATCCGACCACTTTACCGACTACCATATAAGGTAAAATTTTAAATTAGGGTGGCACAAAAAGTTGCAGATTGTGGGTATGATAGACTCACTTTTTTTTAAGTTTAAATTAAGTTCAAATTCACTATCAGTTTACTTCCAATTAATTTTTAGTTCAGATTTAGTTTAATTCTGGTTCAGTTCTGATATAGTTCTATCTTACATATACATACTTTCGGTTCTGGTATATTTAAGCTATATTTAATTAAATCTTATTTACATATTTTTTTTTTTTTTTTTTCTAAATTGTTTCAATTGCAAAATAGCCATCAATCGACATTAATTTGGTGCCAAACTAATTTCAATTTAGAGCCTTAATTGTTCTAAATTTAATTAGATTATACTACTTGCTCCAAAAATTATATTGAATTGAAGATGTTTCTTTTTTGCTTATAAATATGCTTTAATTATTGTTTTTCATTACTCCAAAATTAGCTCCTATTGTTGGTCTTTAGTCATTAGCTCCTATTGTTGGTCATAATCATTTCAAATGCAATCCTTTTTTAGTCCACAAAAATATTTAATTGTAGCTTTTATTTGGATCTTTTTAGTTCTAAGTTAGTTTTATTTCCATCAAAATTAATTGCTATTATAGATCGTTTAAATTACTCCAAAAATAGCTGCATTTGCAGGAATTTCTTTAGTTTCGAATTAATTTCAAACGAAAGCCATTATTTGGTCCAGAACAGTTTGAATATTAGTTTTTTTATTTAGCGTCAATTTAGCTTTTATTATAGGGGTTTAAAAATGTCAAAATTATAGTCAATTTCAGACCTTTTTTTAGTCCTAAAATGCATATAATTTTAAGTCTTTATTAGTTTAGTATTAGCTTCAATTGTAAGTGTTTACTTAATACCAAATATGCACCTATTATGTGTCTTCGTTAGTGCCTAATAATCTCAAATTAGTATCAGCAGCAATTTTTTATTTAGTTCCTTATTAGAGCGGAACATTGATCTTTGTCTAGTTACCTAAAGTTTAGAGGCCTTATTCATAATAAAAATTTTAATTTTATAATTTTTTTTTTTAATCAAATTTGTATGGGAAATTTTCCTATTAAGCTTAGATAAATTGTATTATGAATAAGGTAGTAGATCTTTATTTATACTCAAAATAGTTCCAATTATATAACATTATTTAATTCCAAAATCCTTAAAAAATAATATAATATTACACATCTGGCATCATTAATTGTCTTTACTTCTTTATTACTCATACGCTCTCCCTGTCTACACTACACAGAACTTTCTACATAAAAGAGCTAATTCTCTCAAGAAAAACATTGTAGAATCAAAAGCTTTTTTTTACATGTAATAAAAGCTTTAAAATTTTTCTTATATTTTTTATCAGTTTTATTATGTTATTTATTCGTTTCTCATTTAACTTATTATTTTACACTAATATATTTTATTCTCTCTCCTCTCATTAGTGACTTTTTCTTCTCTATAAAAATTTGTTGTATTCCTTACAAAAATACTCACTGCAAAAACAACAAAAACAAATACAATGGTTGTAAAAATATAATCTGAAACAAGAAGAAGATAAAAAAACAATAGAAAAACGTGACTTTTGTAAAATGTAAATAATAGGAGGGAGTGAAGCGTCAGTGAGTTTGTGTATGTTGGTAATGTTTGGGTGGCCAAGAGCATAAAAATATATATGTGCATTTGTAATGTTGAGTATATCTACTACATTTAATGTTAAGTAGTTGTAGAACATGTAAACACTCACACACACACAAAAAAAACACACTTGTATAACGTCAAAGACAACAAACATTGATGTCTGTTGTTACGTAGTTACACATAAAACATTGACAAACTTTACATTGACCTTAACAGTTTAGTAGACATGATTATAATATTGTTTTTGTTGGCTAGTTTACATTTATAAGAATGCTGTTGTTTTTGCTAAGTATACTTATCATATTTTACTTGCAGACACACTCATACTCACACACACACACACTCATATTTTTCAACTAAACTTTCACCTTTACTGTTTTTTTAGACAATTTAAACCAAGACCATCGCCAATTTGTTTGTGTTGGTGTATGTATTTCCTGTTGACCATTGAAACGCGTCCATTGTCAATGAAATTACAATAACAATAAAAATTGTTTTTTGTTTGTGTTTTCCTAGTTTGAAACATTTTTAAGGTTTCCTTTAATGTAATTTAGCAGCCCGTTTTTTTCTTTTAATTTCAAACATGTGTTTTTGTTTGAATTTTATTGTATTTAATGCCATTATTTAAAATCCTATTTTAATTAATTATTTTAATCCTGTTAATATAGTTAAGTCTTTAATTTGATTATTTTACATAAGTAGGTGTTTAATTTTAGGGAAACAATTTTGTTATAAGTTTTTAAGCTAAAGCTTTCTCAAGGATTTTTAAAACCTACATAAAGAAAATAATCCTGAAGCCATAATAACAAAGCAAAAAAGTTATAAGTAAACTAGAACTAAATTAAAACTTAACTAAACCAGAAATAAATTAAAATAAATTTGAATTGGACTGATTTAAAGCGTAAACTGTAACTGAATTTGAAACTGTAACTAAACTAGAATTATATTAGGATTAAACTAGGACTCAACTTTAATGGAAATATAATTGAACTAGAAAGAGAACTTAAATAGAAATATGAAATGAACTAAAACTGATACAGAATTGAATTAGAACTAGGACTGGAATTGAATTTGTTAATAAAAAATTTAATTTGTTAATAAAAAAAAAAAATAAAACTGAACTAGAACTGAACTAGAACTGAACTAGAACTGAACTAGAACTGAACTAGAACTGAACTAGAACTTAACTAGAACTTAACTAGAACTTAACTAGAACTTAACTAGAACTGAACTAGAATTGAACTAGAACTGAACTAAACATGAAATAGTAAAGAACCAGAACTGAATTAGAACTAAACCTAATTTAGAACTGATTTAAAGCTTTATAGTGTAACAGTTTAACTAGAACTGAAATTGTTAAAGTATAACAGATTAATTTAAACGTTTTACTTCATAAATCATAAATTAAAAAATATTTATTCTTTTACTAAATTTAAATTAAACTGTTATTCAAATTTATAACAGAATTATGTAATTATTAATTATAAATTTATTGCCATTTTTCGTATTTTATAATATATATAATACTGAGTATTCTTTTTAAAATTTTCTTTAAATTTAAACTAAAATTTTTGATATAAAATTGACTTTTATTATTTTTAATTAAAAAACTTAACTGTCATACTAAATATATAAGTGTCGCATAAATACATAGAACTCTATTTTACTTAATAAGTTTTTTTCGGACAATAAATTGTTATATTTCTCTTAGTTTATACTGTATAACAGTTTTATATTTATTATGCAAGTTATAATTAAATGTTATATCATTCAAAATGAAGTAACATTTATTTTTTATATTAAATTTATAAAACATATTAATTTCTTTTTTAATTTAACAAGAATGAAACTGTTATATAAAATATAACAGTTAAAAGTAACTGTTATACAACTAGAATTTTAAGGAATTTTATATGTTTTACGAATATCACCTAATTCGATTATAGGATATTTGTTACTTTTTATTATAATTTTTTCTTAGAGTATAAAAGTTTTATAGTTATTACACAAGTTTTCAAAAAGTTTTATACCCTTGAAATGAAAAGAGAATTTCTTTGAATTGTAATAATAATTTATTTATTTTTTTTATTATTTTGTTTTTTTTTTTTTTTTTTTGTAAAATGCAACTGTTATACAAAATAAAACAGTTTTTCAAAAGTGTTATACAACTATAATTGCAAAATTAGTTCGCATATTATTATTTAATTTACGTTTTAGGTATTTGGGACATTAAATTATAATTTTTGTTTAATGTATAACAATTTTACATTTGTTATACAAATTCTTAAAATTTTATTACCCCTAAAATAAAAATATATACCCCTAAAATAAAAATATAAATATTTTCAATTGTATTAATTAAAAAATTTCAATATAACAATTATAAGGAACTGTTTTAATAGCTATAAGTAACTGTTATACAACTATAATTTATAAATTTCACCAATAAATTCTTTTTTTAAATATTTGATATTTTTTATTAGAATTTTTCCTAGTGTATAACAGTTTTAAAGTTGTTATACAAATTTTTTAAAATATGAAAATAAAAACATATTCAGTTATAATAATTTTAAATTTTGTTTATTAGTTTTCTGGAAAATTTGACTCTTATACAAAATATAATAGTTTTTATAAGTGTTATACACCTTTAATTTTACTTATATAAGCTATTTCACTATATAATTAATTTTTTTTTTTGCTGCATTTTTATTTTTTCCTAGTTGTATAACAGTTTTATTACATTTATATAACTCTTATAC
>OX596076.1:12309901-12354901 GCA_951394005.1 Protophormia terraenovae | reverse complement strand
AAATAAATCTATCTAGAAATAACCTCTAACCACTAACGAACTTTACAAAATAAACGCACTATTGACCGCCATTTTTACAAAATGCTTTGTAATAGACGGAAATGCAATAGAAATTCACTTTTATAAACTAATACATTTACAAAAAATAAGTGTTTACATTGAAATCCATGCACACACACACACACATTGCAATGAACACATTAGGAGTATGAGTAGGGAGGTAATAGATTTTTAAGAGTACATAGCCTTGTAAAGTAAGTTTGCACATACCTACAAGCAAACACTTAAATACAAATGTAATCCTTTTCTCCTACGAACTCTTTAAATTTAATGAAGCAAAGTAAGAGTAAGAGATAATAATTATACAACCTTAAAACTATTATGACGTTTAAAAATATTGGTTTGGATTATATAAAAACCAATGAGTGGAACTCAAAGAGAAAGATTTGAACAACTGAGATATCAGCTCTTATTTAGTCTATATAAATTAAATTTTATTGCAGCTTAAAAAGGACTAAATAAAAATCTACAACTGCAAAAAATTTCAAAGTATAAAAAAACCTACAATTAAAGCTTAATAAATTATTTAAGGTTAACTTATTAAATTTTTATTGCTCTTGAATTTATTTCCTTATGTTTAACATTATTTTAGTTTAAAATAAAAACCTAAAACCACTAAATTTATTGAAGGTTTTTTATTTTTTTTCCCCCTAGTGCAAGAACTATCATTGAAATAACAAAAATTTCCTTTAGTTTTTGTATTGATTTTTGTTTAGTTTCATTTGCATAATTTAAAAAATATAAGGTTTCTATTGATTTTTGATTAAATGGATTTTGTGTGTTTCCCTATCTTTTTTTGTATTTTTCTTAACATTGGCATTGAATTAAGAAAGGAAAAGTTTTTATGTATATAAGGCTTCCTTTTATTCTTCTTTTATTTAAAATTTAAAATTATTCAAAAACTAAAAATGTTTAAGGTTGTTTTTATGTTCTTTATTTCGCCAATTATGTTTTCTAAGCGTTAGCAAAGAATGTAACATTAATTTAATTTAAAAGTTGTCTGAGTATTAAAATGCAAACAAGATAAGACAATAAAATAAGTGGATGAGAGAGAGAAAGTAAGGAAGATTAATAAAACAGAAAGATGTAACATTTAACAATTTATTAATTAAATTAATTTATTTTACAAAAATCTCACAGTCAATTTTGACACCTTGTAGTTTGTCTCGTGTTATCACAGGTTGATTACAACATGATTTTTCTGAAAGCTTAGATCCTCCACTACAACTCTTCCATACATATGAATTCTATTCGACCAGTAGTTTAGGAGATACGGAATAATTACCAAAAGTTTTGCGTTTGCCCACATTGTAATATGTATAAGTATTAAATTCAATTACACTTGAATGTCAACCCAACAAAAACTGATCAAGTACTTTCAAAAAACAACATTTTCTTCACTTCAAAAGTTGAACTAAGTAAATATTTTGTGCTTTTATGGAAGTTTTTAATAATTACTTTTAAAAAAGTGAATATAAATGTATTTTTTAACAGAAAGAAAACAACCCAATAAGCACAAACCTTTGAAATTTCATATTTATTCATTTGAAAGCAAGTTTAAATTTCAAACAATAGCTGTGAGAATAGGCTTTAAATTCATATTATTTCAAATACAAAACTATGCCTTTCTCCAACAAAAATTGTATCAATTGTATTTGACAAACGCTTTCATAATTTAAAACTAAGCTGGAAGTTTCTTTAACAAACAAATGTTTCTTAAATATTTTCAAAACGTTTTTTTACAAATTTATAACTACACTTGAGTTAAACATGAAATAAATTTGTTTCTAAACTATTTTCCATACTAAAATTTTGCATGAATAAATTATAATTTGATATATTTTTTATATTAGCTGAAAAGGAAATTTTGCATTCATCATTTTGAGCATATTTTTCACCATTTGTAATGGACCTTAGTAGGTAATTTTGTCCATTTTATTGCGGCATAATTGCGTACAAATATTTTTATTTTGTAATGTATGTATAATATTTTATTTTTTGAACAAACATGTCTAAGTTTAAAACTTTTTTATGAAAAAAAAAAACTGAAAGCTTTTTTAAATATGAAAAACATTAGAATATTTTCTTATAAACAATAGAAAAAATACAAAATAAATCAAATATAAAAAAACTTAACTTTACACTTTACAATCACTTGAAAATTTTATAAAAACCTAACATTATACTTTAACTGGAAATTTTTGAAATTTTCTTGTTTATTTCACACCCATATTTTTAAAATTTGAATTGAATTTGATAATTATGCTATTTATTAAAGGAAATTTACCAAAAAATTATAAGGTTTGAATGAATGTTTATTGGGAAACATTAATAATTTCTAAGAAATTTAAAATTTCACAAATTTCAAAGCATGTATTTTTATTTACTTTTAATAAAGTTAAAACAGAATTTTTATTAAAAATTATATAAACATAGTTTTAAGAGAAGTACTTCAAAAGCAATAAACAAGAAACATAAAAGAGGAACATCTTACCAATGACATCTATGGGACATCTGCAGGACTTTTTTCCGCAATAAGTACTTCCTTCCAGTTAGAACACAATGTTAAAATGACATTTTCAGTTCCTTTTTGGTTAGGTTACAAAAACAAATATTATGGAACCAAACTTCTTCTTTCTAAGATTATATAACCTCTACTTCATTCAAAGAAGTTTTAAATTACATTATATTAGCATACCCGAGTTGAGATTTACATAATTGAAGCCAAACATTTTAATACCCAACAAACCATTGAATGAATCAATGAAACGTAATGATATCATAACGATAACAAGAAGCCCGAGAATGATATCATTTATAATTCTAAAATGATTTAGGTTGATTTCTAAAAAGTACACTCGATAATGATATCATAATTTTTGAAAATAACGATATTAGTAATAATATCGTTAAATTTAAGCAGCGCGATAATTTGCAGAATATTTACATACATATCTGCTAAGATTGGATGAATATATAATATTCTAAATGTTTTATTCAAAATTAATAAAATAACCATAATAAACTAAAGTTGATCCTGCTCCAAATTATTTTACATGTAATACGAAACTTTTATAATCCAAAGACAATTTCCCTTTAAATCCGAGCTGATATTAGTTTCTTTATTTCTAAAAAACATTTTTAGTTTTCGATATTTTATCATATAATTTTAAAATAATGATATCATTAATGATACTTTATCGTTTCTTGGTTTGTATTTTTTTTACCATACTATTTTATGGTGTCATCAAAAAAGCTTCGAATGATTTTTAATAGCAGCAATGTATTATTAAAACCAAATTTATTTATTGATTTTATATATATTGTAATTTGTACAAGGCAGTTATTAGCATTCAACGCCCACAATTATCTTCAACAAAGCTATCAAGATAAGTCTTACTTCAGCTCTAAATAAGTTATTTCTTTTTGTTTTAGTTCTAATTTAGTTCTAGTTGCGTTTTAGTTCAGTTCTAATATGATCTTTTATAAATTTAATCGCATATCCTTATTATTGTAGATTTTAAATAAGTTTTAATCACATGCCTCTATAGGGTCGCGATGTAACTTTAATCGTGAAAAATTAACCTTAATTTTAAGTCTTTATGTTGTCAAATACTTAATTTTAATCATAGGTCCTTATATACTATAAATTTAACTTAAATCATATGTAATATTATCCCAAAAATAGTAGGTTTTTATACACTCCCCGAAATATTTATAAGACCAGAATAGTTTTTTATATATCTATGGAACTAAGAAGTGCAATCCCAGATATATTTGGCACACATATGAAGACAAGTAAGGCAGTTTTTTTATATGTAAAAAAATTTGGTTCCGTTACTCCTGTGGAAAAATAGCGGGACTTTTACTTGAGCTTCGAACGAAATAATTATAAGACCAAATATGACGAAGTATTTTAAATATTTAAAAAAATGGAATATGTTTTCAAAATTTTTTCGTATTATTAATAAAGGCTGTACTGAGTTAGATTATAGTTAATTTTTGGTACAGTGGGACAAAGCAAATTTTTTGATACAATCAATAAAAATTCAAAAATAAGCCTAAAGGCTCAATTAAAATATATTTTTGTTATATATATATATATATATATATATATATATATATATATATATATATATATATATATATATATATATATATATATATATATATATATATATATATATATATATATATATATATATAAAAAATAGAAAAGAAATAGTGTGTTTTATTGCTTTTGTAATTTTGGACTAGACTAAGATCAAAATATGTAAAATTAATTTAATTGTCTACATAAAAAATGTATTTGTAACTAAAATGTTTGAGATACGGAGTGTCTTGTTGAGAATAAATCAGAAAATATTAATCATATTTCAATATGCCTTGGCCAATTTGGTAATCGCAAGATAGTTTATAATTATTAATAGCAAATTTAATTCTACAAATATAGTAAACTCATTTTAGTGGGTCTGAAAGCAGGCGCAATTTAATGAATTTCATAGTAGGAATTACACTTATTGTTAATGGACTTTTATCTCAATTATATTCTAATGAATACCCTTGATTATTAGTATTTACGCAATTTCTGATACAAAAATTAAAAATTGGATACAATTTATTTCCAAATAACCATAAATGAAGGCTAGATATTGTATTGCGTATATGCAATAACTTCCGGATCTATAAAAGCAATAAAAAATATATTTTTACAAGATATATTTACAAAATATCTTTAGTATAGTTAGCAATTATTATCAATTAGCTTACAACTGACATTCTGGCCAATTTTTATTAAGACATGATAAATATTTTCTGATTTATTCTGAACAAGACATTCTATATCTCCAAAACATAAGGCTATAAATAGCTTTTTAACGTAGAAAAATACATTCGTTTTACATATTATGATACAAATATAGTCCAAAATTACAAGAATAGCAATAAACAGCAGTTTCCCCATAATTTTTTTGAATATAAAAAGAAAAAAATAACTTAACTGACCCTTTGGGACTATTTTTTACATTTTATTGATTATATCACAAAAATATATTTGTCGCACTGTACCAAAAATTAACTCTGATCTAACTCTGTACAACCTTTACTAATAATACGAACAAAAAAATTAAAAATTTTCGCATGTCTTTTAGTTGTTCCAAATTCATTTTAATAAAATATTGTTAATCATTGGTTTTCATACAGTTCAAAAATAGCTTAATCTGTACCTATGACTTCATATTATCTAAAATTTGCTTTATCATAGGAATTTTTAAAATCCTCAAATTCTTCTAATCTTAAGTCTTTACATAATCTCAAACTAGCTTCAATCTATAAAATTTATATATTCCTAATGCTACCTTCAGAAAATAGCGATCAACTTTGGCAAATCTACAATTTTTTTTTTTTTATTTCTACTATTCTTCATTTAAAAAGGTGCACATAATTTACTTTCCCGATATAAATAAGTCAAAAAAGTGGACTATAAACCTTAACTTTGAGTCTACATTAGACAAATTTTTATCAAGACAAACGTCAAAATCGGTGCGAATCTATACAAGGTAGCCTCAGTTAAACAGCTGATTATTATTTTTGGTTGTTACAGCTGTCAAACTGCATACATAAAAAACATTATTGAATTCGCCATATTGTTATTTTCCCACAATTGTTGTCACCTTCCATAAATTCGAGTTCATTTTGACGTTTGTCTTGATAAAAATTTGTCTAATGTAGACTCAAAGTTAGAAAAGAGCTTAAATATGTCACTCTTGAGATCGAGAATTTATATTTACTATTAATTAGTTACATTTCATATATTTTTATTAATTATTCTATTTTCCTTCAAACAGTAATCCAAAACACTGGCATTTCATTTAGCATCACACCGGTCAAAAATATAAATTAAAAATTTGTCTCCTTCAACACATCTTTAACGATTTTAACATACTTTAAGTAAATAAGAATTATTTATTTATTAAAAAATTCAATTTATATTTATTTTTTAAGGATTTTTATTTAATTTCTATTAATATAAACTAATAAACATTGTATACATAACAAAAGTATAACCAACTTAAGCACTACGAATCTTCTTGCGCTCACGATACACACAATCTTTTTGTACTAAAAATTAAAGAAAATTTATTAAAATATAATTCTTTTAATAAATATTTGCTAATAATACTTACTATAAGGATCAAATCTTATTAATTCAATTTTATCCGCTAAACGATCACGTACGGTATTGAATTTATGGCCACTAACCACACTCTCGACAACGACCATGATGCGTCTGTTAGAAATAACAAAAATTTTCAATAAAATTTCAATTAAATGATAAAAGAAATTAGTTTGATATTTGATAACATACTTGCTCTTAACTTTTTTTAATAAAATATTGGTTAGACGCATATTTTTTATTAAAAATTAAAGAATTTCTTAAAAAAAAATTTCGATTGTGCAAGAAATGTTTTTTTTAAACAGCTGTAGAATGCTGCTTCTTGCTTGAAAGACATGCAGAGTGAATGATTAGCCCGACTACAGCTGTCTTGAAAAATAATTATATTTATACAGTACTTTTGGAATGTATATAGCAGAGTTGTATTTGTGGTATATAACCCTTAAAAATTATTAAATTCTTTTTTCCGTTATTGGAAACGAAACTATTACAAATTTTATTATATTTATAAACAATTTAATTATTCTTAAGGCGTATTTGTAAAATATAAATAATAATATCGTAAAAAATATTTATTTTACTAAAATTTATATTATTAAACTTTTATTTATTTTATTAGTCTATTTTATTTAGTTTATTTAAAAATAATTATAAATTTACAACAGAAAATAAACTATTTAAATCTTCATTGAAATAATCTGTTTATAGAATTCAATACGGGTTGGTTTTACAACACTCTCAACAAAACCAATTGGATTTCAAAATCTAAATATTTTCGTCCAATTAAAAAGTAGAATTTCAAAACAACGCTTAAATCGTTCATTATTTATTTAAGATCATAAAAATGCAATTTAGAGCGGAAATATTATTTCTTTAACTTTTTCTTTCAAGTTGAAATTGTATTGAAATTTCGTTTCCAACGAATTAGTTAAAACGAAGATTTTTCTTTCTCTAAAATTTAAACAAACTATTTAAAGGTTATTTAAAAACATACAATAATATTTATTTTTATTTATAGAATTTCTCAATTAAAACAAAAATATAAAACAATTTAAACAATTATAAAATCAAAAACCTTGCAAATTACACATAATATTACGTTATTTTATATAATTAAAACTTCTAAACTAGCAGACTTGTCTTCAAACCTCACATAGCTATTATTTTTTCTTTCTTATCAAATTTACCTAAAAGGTTTTTCCATCATTAGTAAACCTCTTTCCCACAAAGCCGTAACCAAAGTAATTTTTTGATCATCCGAAGGTAAAGGTAATTGTGACACGCCCACATATTGGGGATATGATTTAATTAAAACCTCTACGCTAGCAGCCTCCATAGCTTCAATTTCTATAAAATTAGGTTCATATTCACAATATTCTTTCGAGTTATCCAAATAATAGTAGATACGTATTTTCTCTTCTTCCTCCACCAAACGCAAGATATTTGCTCTTAACAAACGTACATTAGTACGTTCATCTATATCATAATCGCAAACACATTCACCGCGTTCGTTGGTGCGACTACGAGAACCAAAAACAGTGCGTAACTTTTCAGCGGGTAAAACCTCGGGAGGCAAAGCTTCATGTTGAAACTTTTTGGCCAATTGATCCATGGCCGCATCCATCATTTCTTGCAAAGGCATATCGCGTATACATTTTTGCATAAGTTGGGTGACTTTTTTAGTTAAATCGGCTCTTTCTTTAGTGTTATTATCGCTAAAGGCAATACCAGCATGCTGCCAGGCATGTAATGGTAGCCCCCTCCTCAAATCAACATTGGAGGCAATGGCCTTTTGCAACATTAAAGGTAACATTTTCTCAAATAAATCAGCATAGGATTGTTTTTGATAAACACTTAAGGTAATGTGCAAAGAATGATAACCAGGTTCAGTGCAGGCTTGATGAATAGTACCACGGGGGAAGTACAAAACATCACCAGGTTCTAAAACCTAAGAAAATTAAGATTTTAGTTACAAATCTAATTGTTTTTATAAGTTAACGTCTAAATTTACCTCCTCCAATACCGGTTTTCCTATTTCTTGTTGGGTGAAATTTTTGGAAGAGTAACGTGGCAAAATTTCTGAAGTATTACGTGGCTTATAAAGCTTCCAACGTTTGCGTCCTTCGATTTGTAATACAAAGGCTTCAATATCATCATAGTGAGGAGCAAAACCCTGGCTATTTGGTGGTGTTAAATAGGCATTAGCTCCTACCAAACATTGGAAATATTCTTGCATGGTAGTGCTGAGAGTGAAAAGTGCCGGCAAAAAAGTTTGGGGATTAAGTAAGCGTATACTACAACCTTGACCATAGTGGTCCCAGACCACTGGAGGCAACGCTCGACCCTCGGGGTTTAATGTTTCACGAACACCTAGAATGAAATATCAATATTTAATTTCATAACAAATTTAATTGATAACATAAGTTGTTTTTTATCGATATCTGATAAATATTGATAATTTTGTCGATATTTTTTCAATTAACACTAAAAAATTATTTCTCTTACCATTCTTATAAGAAGTAACATCTATATTCTTAGTAAATTCCACATGATTCTTCAATAACATCTGGTCAATACCCTCAAATGAAATTAAATGTCCAAAATAATTAGACTGTTGACGTTTAATCAAACATGCTTTTTGTTCCCAATATTTGGCAAAGAAATCTTCTACAGTTACAGGATTAAGCAGCCACTTAAAAGCTCTTTTACCCTCTTCAATACTATTTAATTTAACAATATTTGCAGGAGGCGATAAAGGTTCCAATTTAACATTGGCCGTGGTAGATACCTTATTAGTAGCAGCTTTAGGAGTAGATTTCTTTGAAAAATCTTCTATAGAAGCTAAAGATGAACGACGACGTTTAGTTTCCTCGGTTACTACTTTCTCTGTTTTAGAAGCAGGCAAAGATTTTCGTGAAAGTGGTTTAGGATCTTCAGCTTTTTTAGATTTTTTGGCTTCTATTGCATTATTAGTAATTGCTTTAGTTTTAGCTTGGGTTACTTCAGGACTTTTACGTTTCTTGGCATTCTTGGAGAGTATGGCTTGAGCCAAAGCCTCTGCTGCTTTATGATCATCTTCATTGGTGCTGGATGATTCTTGATCAGTATAAGAGGCTGTATCTTCTTCACCTTCTGCCGAATCTTCATCTGTAAAACTGCCACTTTCATCGATGGTATATTCATCAGAGTATTCATTCGAATCGGAGTAGCTTCCCTCTTCTTCCTCTGAACCATCTTCACTATCAAAACTTTCATCTCCCTGCTCATCATCCATTTCCAATTGCTTTACCAAATAATCTTCTAAATCTTTTTTCTTTTTTTGTTCGGCTTTTGTTAATTTCTTAGGTTCTTCCGAGTATAGTTGTTCCACTAGTTTAACAACTTCTGAACCTTTATAATTAGCAGTTGGTTTACCTTTCTTCCCAGCTGCAGCTGTTGTTGTTTTACTATTGGTTTTATTCTTTACCGCATTAGAGTTTTTAGTTTTCAAGGCTTTACCGTGACCACTCATATTTAAACTTTCCAATTTTTTTGCAGCTTTAGTTCCACCTGCAGCAGGAGCACATGCCAGTTTCTTGACCTTACCTTTGTTGGCATTTCTTCCCTTTACTGTGCCATTTTGTGCTCTTTTCGATTTTTTATTGGCGTCTGCCATATCTTTGGCTGCCTTGAAAACTCCATAGGCTGAGACCGGCTCTCCCGAAGACATTTTGATGGCTGTATCAACAATGGGTATAAAAGCTTTGGTGAATTGACCGGCAAACTGATTAAAATTTGTTAAATGTTTATTCATATGTTCCATATACGGATCCATTTTTATGTTTAATACATACCGCTAGTTAGTGTTATAATATTCCTGATAACCGATGGGAATTATTTTAACTGTAAAAATGGGAAAAATTACAATAAAAACTAATAAAGTTTCCAAATTGTAAATTCAGCACGTGCAATTGTTTGTATATTTCCAAAACTTAAGTTGCAGGGTTGTATCATGGCACAATCATTTTAAATAAGGTAACCTTATAAGATCAGCTGATTATTTTTTGCTCGTTGTCAAAGCAGACTATCTTGTCAAAATTTGTTTACATTTGTTTGTTTCCAAGAAAAGTAAATCATTTTATAATACAATTCCTGTGTTATAATACTAAAATATATTTGTGTTGTTATTAATAAACTATTTTTTGTTACATTTCGTGTGTTTTGTGTTATAAAAAGCGAAAACAATAAAAGATAATATAAAAGTTTTATACAAACACATTAATATTTTATATAATTGTGCATTTGAGGGCTTTATTAATTCGAAGTAACTTGGATTGTTTAATGATAAAAATTGCGTTACAAATATAAACTGCCACTAAAAAGACGAATATAAGTTGTAAAATACACAACTTTTTATTACGTGCGCCAAGATAGCAACGAAAGTTAGCAACGAATTTGAAAATTGCACAACGGCAACACAATGCTATATATATGGAAAAGGAAAGAATACTGTTTAAATATTATAAAAAGCATTTCGTGCAAAAAATTCCCCCATACGTTTTTGAGAAATCTGAGTTCTTTCATCCTGCCCACAGATTCTGCAACATCTTGGAACACAGTCAGTGCCAAGATATCAGACCTATAGAAAATGGAAGAATACCATATATAGACTATAAAAAGTCAACCGTGCAAAATTTTTGCAGACACGTTCCAGAGAAATCTCTATTCCTCCATTGTGCCCATAGAAAATGTAGATTCTTCTATAACATGGAACACAGTCAGTGCCAAGATATCAGATCTATAGAAAATGGAAGAATACCATCTATAGACTATAAAAAGTCAACCGTGCAAAATTTTCGCAGACACGTTCCAGAGAAATCTCTATTCCTCCATTGTGCCCATAGAAAATGTAGATTCTTCTATAAATTGGAACACAGTCAGTGCCAAGATATCAGACCTATAGAAAATGGAAGAATACCTGTTCCATACTGTGTTCCATGTTATAGAAGAATCTACTGGAACGTGTCTGCGTAAATTTTGACGGTTGACTTTTTATAGTCTATAGATGGTATTCTTCCATTTTCTATAGGTCTGATATCTTGGCACTGACTGTGTTCCAAGTTATAGAAGAATCTATATTTTCTATGGGCACAATGGAGGAATAGAGATTTCTCTGGAACGTGTCTGCGAAAATTTTGCACGGTTGACTTTTTATAGTCTATATATGGTATTCTTCCATTTTCTATAGGTCTGATATCTTGGCACTGACTGTGTTCCAATTTATAGAAGAATCTACATTTTCTATGGGCACAATGGAGGAATAGAGATTTCTCTGGAACGTGTCTGCGAAAATTTTGCACGGTTGACTTTTTATAGTCTATAGATGGTATTCTTCCATTTTCTATAGGTCTGATATCTTGGCACTGACTGTGTTCCAATTTATAGAAGAATCTACATTTTCTATGGGCACAATGGAGGAATAGAGATTTCTCTGGAACGTGTCTGCGAAAATTTTGCACGGTTGACTTTTTATAGTCTATAGATGGTATTCTTCCATTTTCTATAGGTCTGATATCTTGGCACTGAGTGTGTTCCATGTTATAGAAGAATCTACATTTTCTATGGGCACAATGGAGGAATAGAGATTTCTCTTCAACGTGCCTGCAAGAATTTTGCACGGTTGACTTTTTATAGTCTATAGATGGTATTCTTCCATTTTCTATAGGTCTGATATCTTGGCACTGACTGTGTTCCAAGATGTTGCAGAATCTGTGGGCAGGATGAAAGAACTCAGATTTCTCAAAAACGTATGGAGGAATTTTTTGCACGAAATGCTTTTTATAATATTTAAACAGTATTCTTTCGTTTTCCATATATATAGCATTTGAAACTGATCAGATCGAGAGATATAATGGAATGCAAAATTGTTGAAATATATGCAAAAAAGTGTTGCCGTTGTGCAATTTTCAAATTCGTTGCTAACTTTCGTTGCTATCTTGGCGCACGTCTTTTTATTTACTTTTCTCAAATATATTTAAATTTTTAGAACGAAAAATATAATAAAGCAAGAAGCGCAATAAAATGTTTACAAACAAAAATCAGTTGTTTTTGACGTTGTGTTAAGCCCTAATTACAATAGCGCGTAGTCAGCAGCAGTGTGTGCTGCCATAATCAGCTGATTATTTAGAATGCACTGTTTGTTATGGTGTTGATCATGGTACAATAATATCAGGTAACAGTATCGCTACAACAAATACAACAAGGCAACAACAATAGTAATTTTTGTTGGTTTATTTGTTTTCTTGATGTCAAAAAGAAGAAAACAAAAAGCAAAACAAAATATATAAAAAACAAAGCACGTGTATATTACACTATGGCCTCGATTAACCGGCAACGTCGATTTTACAATTGTTTATAATTGTTTTCTTTTTTTGCATCGATTATTCGTGATTACCTCTATTCGGGTTTCTAAGCATAATTTATTTCATTGGTTTTGAACAATCAAACACAATATGAATAAAACAAAAAAAGGGAGTTCCCTCGTTTGAATAAGTCAGAGAAAGGTAAAATCCAAATTTACTTTATTCATGAGAAACTAGTTAAGAAAAAGAAGAATTTGAAAAAGAAGAAACATTATATGATATTTTTAAGAAACTACGTAAAATTAAACCTTTATGTATAGTTCATGTTCTTAAAAAACTATTATTTTTCCTTATATAATTCAAAAATTTATATTAAATCCTTGAATAACTGAATAATATAAATAAAAAAATGTTACTCAATTAACCGCGAATATTGATTATTTAGATTGCTTTCGATCCCGACCATTATGGATAATCGAGGCCTCAGTGTAGTTAATATAAACAAACTGTAAATGTAAACAAAACATAAATATAAACAAAGCTTAAACGTAAACAAATTTTGACAGAAATATTACAAAATTGAAAGCAGCAAAAAATTATCAGCTGATTTTATACTGTTACCTGATATTATTGTACCATGGGTGTTGATTAAGCCAAAATTACAATAGCGCGTAGTCAGCAGCAGTGTATGCTGCCATAATCAGCTGATCATTTAGAAAGCACTGTTTTTTATGGTGTTGATTACATTTGGTCAGCAGCAGTTTGCAGTGCTGTTTCATTTAAGCCCAAATTACAATTACGCGTAGTCAGCAAAAATTATCAGCTGTTCACTGTCAGTACAACATGATGCTGCTGTTATAATTACAATTCAGCATAGGCAGCCACAATTTACAACCACCATCTAGCTTTATTCTACTTGTGTATTTTAGCTTCTCATTTATTTGCTCACTCTCTTTGTCTCGCTCTCAATCTGAATTCAGCGCAGTGAATTTAGAAATTCACTGTTTTTTTATATTTTTTTATATTTCACACAGGATCGAGATAAAAGCAATTACATAATCATAAAAGGGTTACGTTTTATTTTTATATTTATTAATAAGTAAACAAATTAATTTTTAGAATTATAAGATATTTTTTGCTGAATGATAATGTCCGTCCCTCTATACATAGGGGTTAAATGAGTTTTTGTCAACTTATACGACATGGGTCCACAAATCCATTGATATCCTTTTTTAACTCTACGAGGTTTTGAGCATTTATCTCGAAATGGTTAAATGGATCGAAAATGCTTAAATCAGAAATAATATTAGTATCATTATTTGAATATTTTAATGTTTTTCTTGAGAGACTACTAATGTCCGTCCTTCTGTTTTTTTTTTTTTTTTTCATATTTTCCGACTTCAAATTTCCTTTATTCGATAGGTAATTTTGTTATTTAGGTAATTGCAAAAATATAATAAAATCGGTTGAAGATGTTGGGTTATATATTGGAAAAATTGACCAAGGGCTTGGAAAATTAAGCATGTTGAAATATCAAATGCTTATATACTCGAAAAATATATAAGATAAATAGTACAAGTAAGCGTGCTTTTAAAAGGGTTTATCAAGAGTTTTAAGGATATATAAAAATCTTTGTTTAACCTTTTCTATGTCATTGTACCCTATTTCGAGCTCCCATGGCTCCGCTCCTGGGGGCTACAGTTAGGGACAAAACTATTTGTACACCTCATATATTTCGTATACCTTCACGCACATTTTCAACAGATCCGCTGTTTTTATACTTCCTTACAATGTATTGTACTGTGGAATGTTGCAAATTTACTAAATGACTTATATTCCGGAGAGATTTTCCTTTTTTATGTTCATCAATAATTAAATTTTTAATATCCAAACTCAACTCTTTTCGCTTTCCCATTTTTGATGTGCTTATTATTCAAAACGTTAAAACCAACTTCTTATTTTGTAAAATAAAACTCGATTAACGAAGAAAATATAACGGTATTTAAAAAAAATCATCATACAAGAGTCCAACGTACAAATAATTGTACAAAGTACTGATGTACAAATACTTTTGTCCCAAAGATTTTTACTTAAATTGTACTTTTTTTTAACAATGTGTTATATATTAATTTATTTTTTATCAAATAATTCAATAAAAATGGACCTGAATTAAAACTACATATAATAATTTTTTATTCTTTATAAATTATTGAAGATATACGAAATGCATGGGTGTACAAATAGTTTTGTCCCTAACTGTATATGGGGTACATGTTTCAAAATCTCCTCTGTTACACCTATGAGAATATATGGAGGTTGCTAAAGCCAGTTAATCAGGAAACCTTTCCCAATTGCTTCAGAAAAACTAAAGATATGTTACAGTGTACTTTTTTTTATAAAATTCTTTACTTAGTTTTTTTTGTTATTCTCTTAATTTAAACATTTTAAACTTAAATTATTTTAGTACTCGTATTTAATAGTAGTATGTATTTTTAGAGCTCAGAACACACATTAAAATAAGAGCATAATTAACTAAAATACTATAACAACTTGTAGGATAGAAGTAAAAAAAATATATAAATTTTGAATATTATTTTTTTTTTTTGTGATTAATATAGTATAGATAATTTAAAATTTAATTTGAAAAATGTTCTTGGTAATATTCTTGGGCCATTTCTATGAGCTTAGATGATTCATCACCAGTAGCTTCAACCATTTGCTTCAACAGACCATTGGGCTTTTGCAATAGTTGATAGGGTACACCAAATTCCATTAATTCACCATTATCTAAAACCATTATACGATCAGATTTCATAACCGTTTTCAAACGATGAGCCACTGTTATAACTGTACAATGAGCAAAATTTTGTTGAATAGTTTGTTGAATTTGTTGATCGGTGCTAAAAAAAAATAAGCCATATAAATATAAATTTTATTAAAATTAATATTATTTTTTATATTCTACTTACTTTTGATCTACATTTGCGGTAGCCTCATCCATTACCAAAATTGTACTATTACCCAATAAAGCTCTTGCCAAGCAGATAAGTTGACGCTCACCTATACTAAGATTACTACCAAATTCAGCCACCTCAAAATCCAGGGGTATATGATTTCCTAATTGAACCTGTAACGGCAACATTAATTAAATATAATGTTTGAATTATTTATTTATTAAAACTACTCTCTTACATCTTTTAAAGCTTGCCACATTTGGTTGTCTTGGTACTTATTAAAAGGATCCAAATTATAACGTATAGTACCTTTAAATAGTACCGGTTCTTGAGGTATAATCGATAGACTGGAACGTAATTTTTTCAAATCGATATTACGTGTATCATGACCATCAATAATTATACTACCCGTAATACAATCACATAAACGGAATAATGAAGAAATCAATGAAGTTTTACCCGCTCCTGTACGACCAACAATACCAACTTTCCAACCTGATGCTATAGCAAAATTTAAATTTTTCAACACCTCTTGGCCGCCCTGGTGATAACGCACATTAACTTTATCATATTGTATCATGCCACGATTTGGCCAAACTTCAGATGGTGTATTACCATTAAAGTTTTCCTGTTGTAATTTTGTATATTCCAAAATACGTTCGACACTGGTCATTTGTTGGAAGGCTTCGCCGAGCTGACGCAAACCATATTGAACCATACCGGTAAGCATCATAGCTTGTGTTATTGCCAGGCCCACATTGCCACTGTAGGTGGTACCTAAAATTAGAGATATCGGTTAAAATTTGTATTTTGTTTTTCTACTTTTAGTTAATTTACCATCATTGAAAAATATAAAGGAAAATGTTACGGAATTTAGTAAAATCAAGACATTGGCACAATCTAACCACAAACCCAGTGCTGTATTAGAAGTCAATGTTAAATGATAGGCAGCACTATGGATGTCCTGTTGGTTATCAAATTCTTCAATCATAACATTTTGACACTTGCGACTTCGTATGGTAGACAAACCACTCAAGGTAGCAGATACGTGAGAGAATACAGGACTGCGGCCTAAATTAGTATAACATAAAATGTTTAGAATAATAGTCTATAATATGGACATTAAACTACAATATTGACAAAATAGTTTGTAGACTATATTCTTCATAACACTCCACGCAATATATTATAGACTATATTCTATATTATAAATTCGACTATATTCTATATTATAGGCTAGACTATAGTATATTTTATAGACTAGACTGAAATCTATATTATAGACTAGACAATAGTCTATATAATAGACTAGACTATATTCTATATTATAGATTAGACTATAGTATATATTATAAGCTAGACTATAGTCAATATTATAGGCTAGACTATAATATATATTATAGACTAGACTGAAATCAATATTATAGACTAGACAATAGTCTGTATTATAGACTAGACTATAGTCTATATTATAGACTAGACTATAGTCTATATTATAGACTAGATTGTAATCTATATTATAGACTAGACTATAGTCTAAATTATAGAATAGTTTATAGTCTATATTACAGACTAGACTATAGTCCATATTATAGACTACACTATATTCTATATTACAACTAGACTATAGTCTATATTATAGACTAGATTATAGTCTATACTATAGCATATTTTATAGATTATAGTCTATATTATAAACTAGACTATAGTCTATATTTTAACCTAGACTATGGTCTATAATATTAACTAAAGACTAAAAATATTTGTATAAAAACTTACGTATTCCTTCTAAGCGTTTAAGATCCTGTGACGAACGTAAATACAATTTAATAATAACATAATCTACTACACCTACAAGTCCCACAGCTACCATTAGTATAGGATTGACAATACAAATTACTACCAAAACGCCCAACATCACAAAAGACAAATGGGTAAATTCGGACATAAAACGTGGTAAACTATCATCAATATTACCCATATCTTTAGAGAAACGATTTAAAATACGACCAGAGGGATTAGTATCGAAGAAACGCATGGTAGCTTTTAAAATACAGCCAAACATGCGATCGTGTAAGACTTTAGAGGCATGCATGCAAGTCTTTAAGAATAAATAGCAACGATAAATTATCATCTGTAAGAGAAAGCCAAAATATTAATAAAACTGAACTTAAAAGACATAAAAAATATATAAATAACTTACAAATATAGCTGCCGCTATAAGTATGCTATAGATTATCAAACATAGATTTTCAGATATTAAAGCCTCTTGATTGTTCTTATCCATAAATACTATTTGGGTATAAATATTAACAAAATAATCGGCTCCACTGCAAACAGCTTGGGATAAAAATAATATTAGGGTCATACAAATTAGACCACAAATACTGTTGCCGGCACGAAAATAGGCCCACCATATATTGGCCTTAACACAGCCCTTGCCTTGATCTTCTGATACTATTTGATCTTTTGGATTTAGTATTTCTTTTTCTTTGACCTTGTGAGGAAATAAGTAAATATTAATTAAACACACTTTTTATATATCATTTTAACTTACCTTTCCATTAAGTAAGGCATCTTCTTCTTTGGGATCCTCTTCTTCTGTTTTATTATGTTCCTGTTTAAAATTTTTCTCTAATAATTCATCAACTTTATCTTCTCTCAAAGCTTGTGATGCTATAATATCGCGCATGGTCTCATAATTACCACTTTTTATGCAGCCATCCTCTACCCATACTATCAAATCAGCTTCATCGGTTATGTATTGCGTTTGATGGGTAACCAAAATTCTTGTTTTGTTTTGTAAAAGACCTCGTGGTCCTATTACTTCTTCATAAAGATGACGTCCCACATTGGCATCTACCGCACTTAAGGGATCATCAAACATATAAAGCGATGCCTGTTTATATACAGCTCGCGCTAAATTTATACGTGCTTTTTGGCCGCCAGATAATGAGGCCCCTCTTTCACCTACTAAAGTATGATCCTTATAAGCGAGTTGTTCGAAATCTTTTAAAAGTGAACAGTTATTTATGACTTGTGCATAGTGTTGTGGCAGATATGGCACGGTGAAAAGAATATTATTTTTTATGGTGCCACTGAAAAGCCAAGGTTCCTGAGAGGCATAAGAAATGTCATCATCGATTTTAATATTGCCTTGATCGGCATTAAGTTCGCCCAGAATCAATTGCAATAAGGAACTCTAAAAAGCGAATGGAAATTAAATAAATAAATAAATAAATAAATAAATAAATACATAAACTGAATGAACTCACCTTTCCCGATCCAACGGGTCCAGCAATAATACACAATTTTCCCTGGGGTACCTTCAGGCTAACATTCTTCAACGTTGGATTCTTATCCCACGAAGCAGTAACATTTTCAATTTCTACAGCATTATTGGAGTGAGGCAGTGGTCTGCTAATACTTTCTTTCTCTGGTTTCTCCAAAAACTCTTCTATGCGCCTAATAGAAACGAAAGCCTCCGAAGCAAACGTTATAGCCATAGGACAAAATATACCAGCCACAAGTTGAAAGACATGATATAAATTAGCTATCGAGAATATAGCATCGGCCGAGATCACTGTACCAATTTCTACAGCCGCCACTATGGTAATGAATAGAGTTAAACGTTCCGGCAAGATCATGCTACTTAAATAGAAACTTCTCAAATAAGCAGCTTTGCGTGTTTCACGTATTTCCTGGCGTCTAGATTCCTTTACGACATCTTGGAAACATGACTCCCAAGCGTACATTTTTATAACCTGAATACCGCGTATAAGTTCATTCATTTTACCCACCCGGGCATCGGTAAGTTTAGCAGTGCGACCTCTCAGCTTGGCAGTCCAAGTGCTAAGACACATTTGTAAGGGAATGGTTTGCAATAATAAAGCAACAATACCAATTATGGAGGCATAACCCAGACGGAGCCAGATCAAATAACCAATTAATACAGTTTGTAAGGGCAATATCCAAAGGTAATGGGCGAAAACGAAGCCAATATCTAAACGATTAACATCATTGGAAATCAAATTAACAATTTGACCAACAGAAATACTACTAGCTGTTTTTAAAGATAGTTTGGTGGCCTGAAATTGAACAATATTAATATAAAGCTAGAAAAGAGTTTTTTTTCTCTTAACTCACCTTTCTTTGTATAAGAGAACAACAAGCTATTCTCATTTTAGCACCCATACGCTTTTGTCTCTGATCCACATGGTGATTAATAAAACAGCCAATAAAAGTAGAGCCCACCAATATTGTACCCAATATATAAATATCATGCCAAAACCAAAACCAATTTCCAGTATCTTTAACTTCACTATCAAATGTTAAACTCTCTTGGGTGATGTTCTCACTAGTAATATTATGATTATTACTCCCTAAGCTTTGATAGTCAACCGTTTTATTCAAACTTTTAAAGGAGCTTATAGAATGTTGAGATTTTTGCAATTCATTAAGTAATTGAGCCAATACTAAAGGAATTAATGATCTGTTTTGTGAGAAAATAATCAACAAGAGTGTAAAATTTTTACAATTTGTTTATCTGTAGTTTTTAATTTTAATTAACTTACTTTAACATGATATAAAAGAGACATATTGAGCCATCAATCACCGCTGAAGGCCAAATGGTTTTCCATAATGCTTTACGTAAACTAGGTTTACGGCCGTACATTTCTTTAATAAGCAACTCTTGGCGCCAGTTGCTAATATGAAGAAATATAAATTTAATAAATAAAATGCATATTTTCTATTTATTATATTTTTAATACCTTTCCAGTTTATCACCTAAAACTTTACTTTCATCATCGGGCAAACATTTGGGCAGATCATCTTCTTTGAGTCCTTTTTTCGAACCTTTGTAAAGCAAGGGTATAATCCAGGCGAATATAATTTGCGAAAATATATTCGCCTTTTGTCGTGGATTAACTTTAGAGGGCAATATGTCATCATACATATTGCCGCGCTACAAAATAAACAATATTAAATAGTATTACAAGAAGAGCTTAAGCTAAGGGCCACAAATTATGTTTATTATAGGGAAAAATAATTTTATAAAAGTATTCATAAAATATACATTTAAAATCTTAAATAATTCTATTATTTAGAAACAGTGTAATGTTTTATTTTAGTGTTACATTTGTTTTTATAAATTTACGAGATTATTTTTTTCGCATTTTACTCTTATATCTAAATTAGTGAGTAGTACAAATTGTAACAAAAGCTCTTTGAGGAATTACTAATAGATAAGAGATAATCTTAAGCAAAAAAAAAAAAAAAAATATATTATAAACAATTCATGACTATTGCAGTATTTTATCTTAAAGTATATGCATAATACGTTAAAATATTATTTATATGTAAATGCATTAATAGTAATAGAAAAATGTACAAAAGGGATTTTACTCTGTACACCGATGTTTTTATCACAGAATTTCTGATCAAAATAGAGTTTAGTTTAGAGCAAAATTTAAACTAAACAAGATATAAGAGCTACTACCATATAAAAGTGGATACACTATAGATAAGATTATAGATTAAAAATAATATAGTTTTTAGACTATATTATAGGCATTAATATAGACTAGACTATAAAATACACAGTAGACCATTTTAAATATTACATACCATTATATAGTCTATACTATAGATTATGCTATTCTATAGTCTGGACTGCAGACTAGACTATTCTATAGTCTAGATTACAGACTAGACTATTTTAGTGTAGACTATTTTGTAGTCTATACTATAGACTATTTTCTGGTCTATACTATAGACTATTTTAATAGTCTAGACTATAGATTATTTTATAGTCTAGACTATAGACTATTTTATAGTCTAGACTATAGACTATTTTAATAGTCTAGACTATAGATTATTTTATAGTCTAGACTATAGACTATTTTATAGTCTTTATTATAGTATATTTTATATACTAGGCTATAGACTATTTTTTATAGTCTAGGCTATAGACTATTTTATAGTCTAGACTATAGGATGTATTTTAAATCGGAAAAGATTCGACATAACCCGTGTTTAGTATCAAACTGCGAATATCTTATGCAAGATTTTCACCTGCCTAATGGGAAAAAAATCTATAAAAAAATATAGTCTAGTCTATAGACTATTTTATGGTCTAGACTTTAGACTATTTTATAGTCTAGATTATGGACTATTTTATAGTCTAGACTATAAACTATTTTGTAGTCTATACTATAGACTATTTTATAGTATATAATATAAACTATTTTATAGTATATAATATAAACTATTTTATAGTCTATAATGTAGACTATTTTATAGTCTATAATGTAGACTATTTTATAGTCTAAAATATAGGCTATTTTATAGTCTATAATTTAGACTATTTTATAGTCTAAAATATAGGCTATTTTATAGACCATTCTATTGACTTTTTATAGTCTATACTATTGACTATTTTATAATCTAGACAATATATTATTTTATAGTCTAGACTAAAGAGGATTTCGAAGTCTAGACTATAGACTATTTTGTAGGGTAAAATATAGATTATTTAGTTTAAAACTTGTGTTCCATGTCAAGTTGTAGTAAATTATGTCACTCATTTGCTTACTTTGTTTCCAATAAAAATTTTACCAAGGTTTTGATTTTTATTACAAGTTTATACTGCGCAGAAAATATTGGTTATTCCCCCATCTTTAAATATAAATATCAGCATAAGATGACTGCCTGTCGATATTAATCTTATAAGCAAATTTTATGTCACAAGTATTTTATCTAGAGTATCCAAAATAACCGACTATTTTTGAAAACCGGTTTTCGGTTTAACCGAAAAATCACATTTTAGAAAAAACCGGTTGATCGGTTTTGGACTTTTGAAAAAACCGATTAACCGGTTTTCAGTCATTTAAATATCTTATGAAGAAAATATTGTTTTTTTGTGATTTGTTTAACAAAAGACGAAATTTATACGCATATAAGTTTTACTCTGAAAAAAAAAAAAAATAATTTTGGTGTGAATAATTTAAAAATTAAAGTTTTTTAATTCACATTACAACTTTTGAAAAGTTATATAGGTATGTTTATATATTTTTGAATTTAAAATAGACCGTATTTAAATATTTTTTAATTCATTACCTTTCTTTAATACTTTATTCCTAACCCTGGTATTTGAAAATATGTCTTCCCGAAAAAAAAAAATAATAATAATAATAATAATTTTATGATTGAAATACTAAGAAGAGAGAACAAAAAATAAAATTCTAGCTATAAAAATTAAACCAATATATGAATTTATTTCTTTTTTGAAAGAAAGTTTTAAATTTGAGATAATGATTTCTTACTGGTTTACACGTTTTACTATGTATCGGGAAAGAATGATAATAATTTCTAGCAAAATTGAAGTTGTACAAATTTTAAAGCATTTTTATTATTATTTAATAGGGTAAAAACAGAATTTCTATTTAAAAAATTTATAAACATAGTTTTAAGAAAAGTGCTTCAAAAACGATGAACAAGAAGTATAGAAGAATAATATCCTACCAATGACAACCATAGTTAAAAAAAAAAAAAAATTCTGCAGCTCTTTTTCACCACTAAGTAATTCCTTCCAATGACAACACAATGTTAAAATCATGACATTTTCGGTTCTTTTTTTTTTGCTGGATCCATATCAGGATAAATAATAATAAATGTATTTCATAAAAAGTTATAAAGCAATCATTTTAAGGCACTATATTTTTCATTCAAACTCAATAGTTCGATTTATTTCAACTATTTAAAGACAATTTTCTAATTAAATAACATAGTTGTCATTGTTATTGCATACTTTATTATTATTATTTTTTTACTGTTTTTCTGAGTCAAATTAAGTGAAAAGTTAAATAAAATGAGGTTTTTAAAAAACCGGTTTCGAAAAAAACCGAAAACTACAAAAAAACCGAAACAGACAGCGCTTGTAAAAAACCGGAAACCGGTTAACCGGTTTTCGATTTCAGTTTTGGATACCCTAATTTTATCTATCTTTTATACCGTTTGTAAAGGTCTCAGTTTACTATTAAATTAAATATAATTCAATTTACCTCTATTTTCTTTGTTAATGACATTTAAGAGAAATTAAAGAGAACATCTATAACAACAAACTATTGCGAAATTGTAATATATAGTATCACTATGATTACAAACAAAAATGTTTATCTCTTAATTAATCTCGATGACGATTATTTTCAAATAAACACTTAGGAAAATATAATTTCAATATTATGCCGCCAACGCCAACCACACAACTGAACACCACCAACAGACACTAAACTTTTACAATTATTGTCATAAACTTTGAGATTTAGATTTTTCTCTTGATCACCGAGCATTTGTATCGTGTTTTTCTTAATTTATTTTATTTAGTCACTTTTTTTATAAGTTTATTTAATTAAACAAAATTATATTGATTTTAATATCATTTTATTTATTTCTTTTATCCTTAACCGATGCTTTCGCTTAAAGCAAATATTTTAGACTGAATAAAATCCACACGAACACAATAAGTTTTATTACAGAAAAGATTTTAAAAAGCCGGTAAGTTCCCTAACTAATACATTTATGGAGACGATATTGCTAAAGATAATTTTATAAGTACCCAGCAGGAAAATATGTTAGTGCTTCCTCCCAACAGGCCTTTCGGAATGCCTCCGAACAAATTTTAAACACATTCCTTTTTGCCTTCTGTAAAAAAATTCCTTAAAGAATGTCTCGACTTCCTTTAAAATGAAATTCGTTACTAATTATTGTTTCCATATCATTATATGCGAAATAGAAGGTGTCACTCACCTACTAACTTTCTCATTACAAACAGAAAAAAATTGTAATTACGAGACTCAAAAATCACTTAGTCTTGTTTCAAGTGTCGATAAAGAAGGTAATCCGCATGTCTTTCTTTTAAATATATTTCATACTCTTTTTTAATAGCATTGAAAATATAAGAGAGCATATTTATTTATTTAAGAGTCCTTGCCTTTTCGCTTCTTTTGGGAAGGGAGAAGGGAAGGCCATGCCTCCAAAAAAGAAATAGTGTTGCAATGAGAGTGGCAGGCCTTGTAGATCCTAAATAATGCATTTTAGAATGTATATTTAGCCCTTCTATTTCCGACTGGGTAGTATGAGTAAATTCAATGTATACCACATACACATTGCACAGTGGTCCCAAAACGGAATTTTTTGGAAATAATTCTGTAACATTAGAACTGCTGGATGTATTTGAATGAAATTTCACACGTGTATGGCAATTGATTTGGAGGAGGACAGATTCGTAGCGGGTCTGGGGGACGAGGGGTGGACCTCCAAAGTTGGTCACCTCGGGTATGAAAATTTTTTAAAAAATCGCCAAAATTTCATTTATGATTTGATTGAAAAAAAATTTTTAACACGGATAGCCCTTATAATTCTCTACAAAAAATACGCTTACATGTGTGGGTTATCTCTTTTACTTTTAGAGATATTTGGACCAAAGTAAAATTTTGACCCATTTTTGGACATTTCTTTTTTTAGTTTTTTTTTTTAACTTGGCGGGCGCAATTTGTGTCCTAAAATTTTTCTAAAATATTCTCTGGATTCTGTACATATTATTATATTATTTTGAATTAGAAAATTTGAAAAAAATTTTGATTTTTTTTTTTAAAAGATGGTAACATTTTTTCACTTTAAAATCCATTATTTTCCTCTGGACCATACATTTTTTCATGTTTCTAAAAGAACAAATCCAAGGGCAGTTGGGGGACCGCAAAAATGGGTCACCTCGGATATTATATAAGAAATAATTAAAAGGGTTGACCACTTTCGAAGGTTCTCCTCCTGCCCACAGACCAGCTAGAAATTTGAAATCTATTAAAGTATTTCAAAAATACCTCAGTAATAACTATGTTAAATTTCATTGAAAAATATTTATCCGTTCAAAAGTTACGTTTTATTATTTAAAAACGTAATTATATTATATTTCAATGTGTTTTTTTTTTAAATAATAAAAAGTAACTTTTGAACGGATAAATATATTTTAATGAAATTTAACACAGTTATCTGGTTTGAATGAAATTTGTAATATAGAAGGAATTTGGATTTAAAATTAAGTTTAACATGTAAACTCGTTCTTTATGTTAAGAACGTGGTACAATAATACCAGGTAACAGTATAAAACCAGAAAAAAATTTATGGTCCAGAGGAAAATAATGGATTTTAAAGTGAAAAAATGTTACCACCTTTTTGAAAAAAAAAAATCACAATTTGTTTAAAATTTTCTAATTCAAAATAATATAACTTTGTATCTAAACCACATAGGTATGTGCTGCAAGATTAACGTGGGTACCTGCCATGATGGCCTTACCCCACGGTGGTCTTAGCACCGGGTGAAGTATAATGCGCCAACCAACGCCCCCATATGCTGTTACACATACAGGTTGCAATTAAATAACACGCTCCTTGGCCGCATTATTCCACCTTGTTTTGGTATGGAGCTACCTAGTAAACTCCTGTCACAACCCTGTGACTGTGTTACTGTATCAACAGATACAGACAACACGATTGAAACCGTAAGCCACTACGTAACCCCCCTATCAGGGCCCCACCAATAACCAGCCAAGAGTTGATGACCGGTGTGGTAGCCATCAGCCCCTGGGTCTACTGGTTCCCGTAGCACCTACTTTTAAGCCCTAGGTAAGACCTCAGGCTTGCGCCCTACAGTTTAGAAACCCAAGAAATTCCAAGGTACTGCTAGACCTTGTGTATCCCGTCCAACTTACACACCCAACTCTAAAACAAAAGCATGTCAATGTTAAAGAGTACCTAGGAGGACGGGATTTTCTCTATCACGTATGAGCTATACATCAAGGAGGAGTTTTCTCCGAGAAGACAAGCCGCCGTGGCGTACAACATAGGTATATGATCGTTGCACAAAAATTGTTTAGAATTTTGTACAGAATTCAGAGAATATTTTAGAAAAATTTTAGAACACAAATTGCGACCGCCAAGTTAAAAAAACTAAAAAAAAGACATGTACAAAAATGGGTATTTTTTGTAGAGAATTATAAGTGCTATCTGTGTTCAAAATTTTTTTTCAATCAAATCATAAATGAAATTTTGGCGATTTTTTAAAAAATTTTCATACACGAGGTGACCAAATTGGGATTGCCCGTGTGAAATTTCATTCAAATACATCCAACAGTTCTAATTTTACAGAATTATTTCCAAAAAAATCCGTTTTGGGACCTCTGTGCATTGTAGTTTGATATACAGTGATTCAGTAATGAGAAGCGACGTTTGAACGATCAAATAATTATTGTTTCTAGCAATCATTGCGAAATTTTGTAGACAAAAAGTGCTATTGGCTATTTTATTTAGCATAGGAAATGTGTAGTAGCTTCTAATTTTAATTATTATTGAACAAAATTTAATTCACTTAAAATCGGGATATTTCCCAAAATAACTGTTTGCTATGGACTATATTTTTACATGGTAACATGTATAAGTACTACAAAGTTAGACATTTTTAAGTAAAAAAACAATAGTAATAAAAACTATCGTATATTTAATTATTCGATTAATCGTATAACTATTTGTATTAATTACTAATTACATACATCGAGTCTATACATGAGAAATTTTTATCAAGGCAAATGTCAAATTTTTATTTACTTTGAGTCTACATTAGACAAATTTTTATCAAGACAAACGTCAAAATGAACTCCAATTTATGGAAGGTGGCAACAGTTGTGCAAAAGCAACAACATGGCGAATTCAGTAATGTTTTTTATATATGCAGTTTGACAGCTGTAACAACCAAAAATAATAATCAACTTTTTAACTGAGGCTACCTTGTATAGATTCGCACTGATTTTGACGTTTGTCTTGATAAGAATTTGTCTAATGTAGACTCAAAGTTAAATTTCAGATAATTTTTTTTATCTCTATCAATTTTAGGGGAAACCTTATGTCATAATAAACCATGTAAAAAGTACCAACCACAATCAAAATGGCGTCTTTAACCACGCAACGTAATTCAAAAGTATATTCAAAAATTATATTTTTCCTTCTATGTCAACGGTTACTCTATTAATCAGTTACTATTTATTCGAATATTAACTGATTTATCGATTGAATAAACGATATTATAATATTAATATATTTTGTTTAAAAGATTTATAAAAAAACTAGCTTTAATTAATTTAAAGCTATAATCTATATATATAAAAGAGTAACGTGACTGACTGACTGACTGATTCATCATCCCACAGCCCAAACGGCTGAATCTAGAGAGACGAAATTTGGAACGTAGGTAGGTCTCCCACCATATAGATCCACTAAGACGGGATTTTTGGAAATTCGAATGTTTAGGGGGTAAAAAAGGGTAAATTCGGTAACTTTATATCTCCCAAACTAATAAAGATACAAAAAAAGTTGAATAGTTATCGTTATTCATTTAAAAAATAATTGGACAGGTGTTTGGTACTCTTTTGAAAATCGGCCGTTTCAGGGAGAAAACGGGTAAAAACTGTATTTTGGTACATTTTTGGCACCATATGTATCTTTGAAACCAATCAACATACAGATAAAATTTATATCGTATTCATAACTTATCAAAAAATGAGAAATACAAATTCGGTACTTTATAGAAATTCAAGCGTTTAAGGGGAAAAATCGTACCTATTTTTGGTAATTTTTTCATAAAACCTTTTTTTATATTTATTGAAATATTCATATGAGTATTTTAATATGGGATATCACTACAATTTAGAAATTCATTGGAATACAATTTTTGATACTTTGATGGGTGAAAAAAAGTACCAAAAAAGGGGTAAAGGCGGGAAATTACATTTTATTCAAACGTAATAATGAATTTTCAATTACATTAAACATAAAATTAAGAAAATGTAGATAGGAATTCACAAGAGTGGAATTTGTGGTACTTAAAGATACGTGGTCCTGTGGGTAAAAATTCAAGAGGATGGACTTTGTGGTACTTTTTTCTTCTTCTATTGGTACTTTTTTTTCATTTTCTGTAATATTTAACCTAGAAACATGAAAATAAATACGCATGGTCCGATGTTGTAAAGAATTCACAAGGGGGGACTTTGTGTTACTTTTTCGTTCTTCTAATTTTACTTTTTGAATTTTCTATAATTATGAACCTAGAAACATGAAATTAGAAATATGTGGTCCTTAGTTAATGAGAATCCATAAGAGGGGACGTTGTGGTACTTTTTTGCTATTTTAATGGTACTTTTTTGAATTTTCTATTATATTTAACCTAGAAATATGAAATTAAGGACATGAAGTGCTAAGTGAATGAGAATCCATAAGAGAGAACTTTGTGGTACTTTTTCGTTCTTCTAATGGTACTTTTAGAATTTTTTATAATATTTAACACAGAAATATAAAATTAAAGATATTTGGTCCTAAATGAATGAGAATTCATTAGAGGGGACTTTGTGGTACTTTTTTTTTTTCTTCTAATGGTACTTTTTGAATTTTCTATAATATTTAACTCAGAAACATGAAATTAAAGATATGTGGTCTTAAATGAATAAGAATTCATAAGAGAGGTTTTTGTGGTACTTTTTTGTTCTTCTAATTGTACTTTTTGAATTTTCTATAATTATGAACCTAGAAACATGAAATTAAGGATATGTGGTCCTAAATGAATGAGAATTCATTAGAGGGGACTTTGTGGTACTTTTTCGTTCTTCTAATGGTACTTTTTGAATTTTCTATAATATTTAAAGTAAAAACATGAAATTAAATATGCGTGGTCCTATGTGAGAAAGAAATCCCAAGAGGGGTCTTTGTGGTATAAGGATATATGGTCCTAAATGAATGGGAATCCATAAGAAGGGACTTTGTGGTACTTTTTTGTTCTTCTGCAATTTTCATCACATAAAATTGAAAATGTAAGGTCCTAAGTGAATCAAAAACCTTTAAATGGATTTTGTGGTCCTTTTTCTTTATTCTAATATACTTTTTCGTAATTCTGATATTTATTTTTCATTATTCTAAGATTATAAGCCTGAAATTAAAGAGATATTGTTATTTATGGTTGACATAACACCATTATTAAAAATGTTCCCAAGGGAGTTAAGAATCTTAGTTTAAATTTATTATATAGTATAGTTTTTATAAAAAATTTCCGCTGACGAAGTAGCGGGTTTACAGCTCGTTTAAAGATATAATTAATACTACCCTTGCTCAATATGAAAATATTTCTATCTACAACTTTTTAAGATTTTCACTAAATTGCTCATTTAGATATTCTAAAAGAGTCATTCCATTTAAAACCAACCAGCTGATTTTCTCACCTCTTCCGAATTTAATGATATTTGGTAATCATTATTCTTGTCAAAACTAAGACTAATTCAAAATTTCAGATAATTTCATCAAGTGGTTCGCGAAATATCGCGGTGAGAAATATTATTTCCTAAAATTTTTTAAATTTTTTGATACAAAATGGAAGGCATATTCTTAAGAAGTGCTAAATTTTATTATTCTATTCATTAAATTCTATTAAAATTATTATTGCATTTGAAAAATAAGGATAAATTCGGCCATATTATCGGTAAGTCTTCGACCACAATCCAGTAAGATTTCTTGATTCCCGTTAGATAAAATTAATTAAGATTAACGTAATTGTCTTTAAAGTGCAATATTTTAGAATCTGAGGTCAAAAAAACCATTACATTATACAAAATTACAATTTAGAATCAGAATAATATGAAATTGAGAGGAGAGAAACCCTAAGGGACGTTATTATAACCTACCTATAAGGTATCAGATAGTTAAAGGTAAGATAAACTAAAGTGAACGATAAAGTGAGCTTTATCTACTTTTGGTTATTACAAATTGGTTTTAAGGTAAATTTTATAATTTTGATAATACGGCAATATCAAAGCAAAAACCGATTACTTTTGGCCACTTAACGTAGTGGCAACATGTACTACAATGTACATGTACATTACAATACTGCCCAAACCTTCCAAATTTGGACCAGAATATTAACTTGTGCTGTTGTGACTTTGAGTCTACATTAGACAAATTTTTATCAAGACAAACGTCAAAATTTTATCAAGATAAAGATTTGTCTAATGTAGACTGAATTTGTCAGTGTTATTGCAGCGTTAAAAGAAAATTGTCAGCGCTCGAGCTCTGACAACGTTGTCTTGATAATGCTTGGTAAAAGACGCCATCTTGATTGTTGTTAGTACTTTTTGCATGGTTTATTATGACATACGTTTTCCCCTATAATTGACAGAGATAAAAAATTATCTGCAACTCAAACAAAAATTTGACGTTTGTCTTGATACAAATTTCTCTAATATAGACTCGACGTGATGGGTCTAGTAGTTGAATCTCAATGCCAAGGACTATGCATTGGCACCCGACTTGGGGAGTGGACAGAGAATCGTCGAATATGTATGTAAACAAAATTTTTTTTAACAATTTTTAATTTGTTTTATTTATTTATTTTGTTTTGATTTTTTAACATTTTGTTTTGATTACTTTTTTAATATTTTCTTGTTTGACACTACAGGGTAAAATATATTGAGAGCACTCTCTCTAATGATTCTACCTTCTGTAGTTATATTCAGCGTTTGAAAAACTCCAACTGCTATCAAGTTTTTTGGATTGGCTAAAATTGTCAATAATGGTAGCCAAAGCAATTATAAGCTTTTATTTGTGTTTTTATTTACAAGGATGCCATTTTTATGAAATGTGTGTGTGTATTATTTAATTTGTAATATTGTAAATTTTTTTCTACTTTGTATTGCATTTAAATGCGTTTTTGTTTTCTTTATATATTTATAAAATTTGAGTTTTGAATTATATGTCTTACGTGGGTGATTGCCACATTATGTGTTTGTGCATAAGAAAAAGAAATTTATTACATATCATTATTTTTACACAAAGACGAAGCCTATTGAATTTGATCCTCCATTATATAGGTTTAGCATTAAAAAATTGCTTAAAAATAGGAATATTTTAATGAAATTTGGCAGAAATAAGTTTAAATATGTTTACTAAATTTCACGAAGATCGCTTCATATAAAAATATTAGTTTCGTGTTAATATTTTACAAATACATATAAAAGTTTTAAAAATTTGTTTACAATATTTAAAATTTTATAAATCAGACAATTATATAAATTAAAAACAAAAACATCCTTTTTTTGTTTTCGTTTTCCGTCAAAGAAAATAATGCTTTACAACTGAAATTTACTACATTTTGTAAGTAAAGAACAAAATCCCGTATTTATTTTATTTGGAAACCCCTATGACACTAAAATATTTGTAAAATGGAGAGCAATGTATAAATGTTTATGTAAGCGAAGAGAAGAAATAAATAATATGTTTTTTACATTACTTTTAATTTTTAAGCTACTTCGTTTTTTATTAAACCACTTTAACTGCTACAATAACTGCTACCTCTGCTACTCCCTCTGCTTTCTATTTACTACTTTTAAAAATAAATAAAGAATGTAGCAGTTTTCTTTTGTCAATTTAGATAAAACTATAAATACTTATATGTGAAGGTATCAGCAGTAATAAAATTGTGAAAACTACACTACTTTCAGAATTTAAATTTTTGACTGCAACCAAAAAGTGAAGGTAGCTGTAGTTTAAGCAAATGAACGACTACAAGTTTTAAACATTTCTTAAACTCCAATTTTGCTGCTACGACTACTTGGAGTATAGTTTTTCAAACGCTGGTTATATTGCAAATTAAAATTTTTTATTATACAAAATATAATTCAAAACATTTATTTATTTTCATTTAAATGTTATTCTTATTTGACTACTTACCGTCATTTTGTCTTTAAAAATTCCTTAACTTAAATAATTGTAAACTTTAAATATTCACCATTATGATTTAACTAAAAATCATTTAAATTAATCCGCTGATAAGTTTTCAAGTGTTAGTTTTCTAAAGAAAAAAAAAAAATAATAATAAAATAATGATTAGAAAAAAAGCTCTGCTTTTCTCAATGAATTAATCATTGGTATTATACATTTTGTTTGAGTATATTTATACCCTACACCACCATAGGTGGTTGGGGTATTATGCGTTTATGATGATGTTTGTAACGCACAGAAAAAATTATCGGACCACTTTCTGAGTCGATTTAAAGATGTCCGTCCGTCTGGCTGGCTCTCCATGTAAACCTTGTGAACAAAGTTCAGTTCGCAATTTTTAAGATATCTTGATGAAATTTGGCACAAGGACAAATCCTATTGAAATTGGTTATGATCAGTCCATTGTTTCATTTAGTCCCCTTACAAATGTCCTCCCGGAATAAGACTTAGTCGTCATAAAGACCCTACATATAGTAATATTTTAATGAAATTCGGTGCGAAGAAATTTTGTATAAGTATTAATCTTTATGCCAAATTTCTTGAAGATCGGTTCATAATTCACCATAGCTCCCATGTAAAGCCCTTCTTCCGGAATTAATATTAACATGCGTAAATCCCATATGAATGTTAGTATCAAGTTAATATTCGCCACAAATAAGTTGTATATAAGTAGAAACAACATTGCCAAATTTTATGAGAATCGGTCTATAATTTACCATAGCTCCCATATGAACCCACTTCCGGGAATCGCCCTAAATTGCATAAAATCATATAGATGTTAGTATCAACGAATTATTCTGTATTTATATATTTTATTTTACATTTAGTAAAATTGTTGGCCTACAATTGGCCACAGGTCTATTTTTATGCTAATATACAATAGTGTAGGGTATCATATGGTCGGTTTTGACCGACTATATCGTTTTTTCTCGTTTTATTATTCAATTGTTTGAGTATATAGGAACTTTCTCTATAGAAATTGACAGACTGATAACGATTTCTAAAAGCCGGCTAATGAATTAAACAATTGCTGAGACTCAAAGAAAAACAGAAATATATATATTTTTTATTATTTTGCTAGGTTAAATAGTCAAAAGATTAATTATTAACTCCTTTAACGGTTCTTAAATAGTTATATGTGAAAGTAATTGATTACTCGTTGATAAAAAGCTTATCCCCGAATTTGCTATAAATTTTAGATAAAAAGACTAGATTAATATAATGATTAGATACAAATACTGCAAATATATTCAATTCGTTTATAAAATCCTTTACACCGATGAGTATAAATATGCTTCATGTACTTCCATAGCTGTCATAAATGTATACTCATATACTGACTTTCTAGCTACGTGCGTCAAGATAGCAACGAAAGTTAGCAACGAATTTGAAAATTGCACAACGGCAACACTTTTTTGCACATTTTTAATCAATTTTTCATTTTAATATATCTTCCAATCTAGCCAGTCCCATGATACTATCCATAAAGAATACAAAAGAATACTCCTTAGAGATTATAAAAAAGTTCCCAAGCAAAAAATTCCTCGAACAGTTTTTGAGAAATCTTAGTTCATCCACCTTGGCCATAGATACTGTCATATCTTGGGACACAGTCAGTGCCAAGAGATCAGACATATAGGAAAAGAAAGTATACCACCTAGAGACTATAAAACGTCAACCGTGCAAAAAATCGTTCGACCCATTTCCATGAAATCTAAGCTCCTCCATTATGGTCAATAGAAATCAAAGATTCTACTTTAACTTGGGACACAGTCAGTGCCAAGAGATCAGACATATAGGAAAAGAATGTATACCACCTAGAGACTATAAAACGTCAACCGTGCAAAAAATCGTTCGACCCATTTCCATGAAATCTAAGCTCCTCCATTATGGTCAATAGAAATCAAAGATTCTACTGTAACTTGGGACACAGTCAGTGCCAAGAGATCAGACATATAGGAAAAGAAAGTATACCACCTAGAGACTATAAAACGTCAACCGTGCAAAAAATCGTTCGACCCATTTCCATGAAATCTAAGCTCATCCATTTTGGTCAATAGAAATCAAAGATTCTACTGTAACTTGGGACACAGTCAGTGCCAAGAGATCAGACATATAGGAAAAGAAAGTATACCACCTAGAGACTATAAAACGTCAACCGTGCAAAAAATCGTTCAACCCATTTCCATGAAATCTAAGCTCCTCCATTATGGTCAATAGAAATCAAAGATTCTACTGTAACTTGGGACACAGTCAGTGCCAAGAGATCAGACATATAGGAAAAGAAAGTATACCACCTAGAGACTATAAAACGTCAACCGTGCAAAAAATCGTTCGACCCATTTCCATGAAATCTAAGCTCATCCATTTTGGTCAATAGAAATCAAAGATTCTACTGTAACTTGGGACACAGTCAGTGCCAAGAGATCAGACATATAGGAAAAGAAAGTATACCACCTAGAGACTATAAAACGTCAACCGTGCAAAAAATCGTTCGACCCATTTCCATGAAATCTAAGCTCCTCCATTATGGTCAATAGAAATCAAAGATTCTACTGTAACTTGGGACACAGTCAGTGCCAAGAGATCAGACATATAGGAAAAGAAAGTATACCACCTAGAGACTATAAAACGTCAACCGTGCAAAAAATCGTTCGACCCATTTCCATGAAATCTAAGCTCCTCCATTATGGTCAATAGAAATCAAAGATTCTACTTTAACTTGGGACACAGTCAGTGCCAAGAGATCAGACATATAGGAAAAGAAAGTATACCACCTAGAGACTATAAAACGTCAACCGTGCAAAAAATCGTTCGACCCATTTCCATGAAATCTAAGCTCATCCATTTTGGTCAATAGAAATCAAAGATTCTACTGTAACTTGGGACACAGTCAGTGCCAAGAGATCAGACATATAGGAAAAGAAAGTATACCACCTAGAGACTATAAAACGTCAACCGTGCAAAAAATCGTTCGACCCATTTCCATGAAATCTAAGCTCATCCATTTTGGTCAATAGAAATCAAAGATTCTACTGTAACTTGGGACACAGTCAGTGCCAAGAGATCAGACATATAGGAAAAGAAAGTATACCACCTAGAGACTATAAAACGTCGACCGTGCAAAAAATCGTTCGACCCATTTCTATGAAATCTAAGCTCCTCCATTTTGGTCAATAGAAATCAAAGATTCTACTGTAACTTGGGACACAGTCAGTGCCAAGAGATCAGACATATAGGAAAAGAAAGTATACCACCTAGAGACTATAAAACGTCAACCGTGCAAAAAATCGTTCGACCTATTTCTATGATTTCTATGATTTCATAGAAATGGGTCGAACGATTTTTTGCACGGTTGACGTTTTATAGTCTCTAGGTGGTATACTTTCTTTTCCTATATGTCTGATCTCTTGGCACTGACTGTGTCCCAAGTTACAGTAGAATCTTTGATTTCTATTGACCATAATGGAGGAGCTTAGATTTCATGGAAATGGGTCGAACGATTTTTTGCACGGTTGACGTTTTATAGTCTCTAGGTGGTATACTTTCTTTTCCTATATGTCTGATCTCTTGGCACTGACTGTGTCCCAAGTTACAGTAGAATCTTTGATTTCTATTGACCAAAATGGATGAGCTTAGATTTCATGGAAATGGGTCGAACGATTTTTTGCACGGTTGACGTTTTATAGTCTCTAGGTGGTATACTTTCTTTTCCTATATGTCTGATCTCTTGGCACTGACTGTGTCCCAAGTTACAGTAGAATCTTTGATTTCTATTGACCATAATGGAGGAGCTTAGATTTCATGGAAATGGGTCGAACGATTTTTTGCACGGTTGACGTTTTATAGTCTCTAGGTGTTATACTTTCTTTTCCTATATGTCTGATCTCTTGGCACTGACTGTGTCCCAAGTTACAGTAGAATCTTTGATTTCTATTGACCAAAATGGATGAGCTTAGATTTCATGGAAATGGGTCGAACGATTTTTTGCACGGTTGACGTTTTATAGTCTCTAGGTGGTATACTTTCTTTTCCTATATGTCTGATCTCTTGGCACTGACTGTGTCCCAAGTTACAGTAGAATCTTTGATTTCTATTGACCATAATGGAGGAGCTTAGATTTCATGGAAATGGGTCGAACGATTTTTTGCACGGTTGACGTTTTATAGTCTCTAGGTGGTATACTTTCTTTTCCTATATGTCTGATCTCTTGGCACTGACTGTGTCCCAAGTTACAGTAGAATCTTTGATTTCTATTGACCAAAATGGATGAGCTTAGATTTCATGGAAATGGGTCGAACGATTTTTTGCACGGTTGACGTTTTATAGTCTCTAGGTGGTATATTTTCTTTTCCTATATGTCTGATCTCTTGGCACTGACTGTGTCCCAAGTTACAGTAGAATCTTTGATTTCTATTGACCATAATGGAGGAGCTTAGATTTCATGGAAATGGGTCGAACGATTTTTTGCACGGTTGACGTTTTATAGTCTCTAGGTGTTATACTTTCTTTTCCTATATGTCTGATCTCTTGGCACTGACTGTGTCCCAAGTTACAGTAGAATCTTTGATTTCTATTGACCAAAATGGATGAGCTTAGATTTCATGGAAATGGGTCGAACGATTTTTTGCACGGTTGACGTTTTATAGTCTCTAGGTGGTATACTTTCTTTTCCTATATGTCTGATCTCTTGGCACTGACTGTGTCCCAAGTTACAGTAGAATCTTTGATTTCTATTGACCAAAATGGATGAGCTTAGATTTCATGGAAATGGGTCGAACGATTTTTTGCACGGTTGACGTTTTATAGTCTCTAGGTGGTATACTTTCTTTTCCTATATGTCTGATCTCTTGGCACTGACTGTGTCCCAAGTTACAGTAGAATCTTTGATTTCTATTGACCATAATGGAGGAGCTTAGATTTCATGGAAATGGGTCGAACGATTTTTTGCACGGTTGACGTTTTATAGTCTCTAGGTGGTATACTTTCTTTTCCTATATGTCTGATCTCTTGGCACTGACTGTGTCCCAAGTTACAGTAGAATCTTTGATTTCTATTGACCAAAATGGATGAGCTTAGATTTCATGGAAATGGGTCGAACGATTTTTTGCACGGTTGACGTTTTATAGTCTCTAGGTGGTATACTTTCTTTTCCTATATGTCTGATCTCTTGGCACTGACTGTGTCCCAAGTTACAGTAGAATCTTTGATTTCTATTGACCATAATGGAGGAGCTTAGATTTCATGGAAATGGGTCGAACGATTTTTTGCACGGTTGACGTTTTATAGTCTCTAGGTGGTATACTTTCTTTTCCTATATGTCTGATCTCTTGGCACTGACTGTGTCCCAAGTTACAGTAGAATCTTTGATTTCTATTGACCATAATGGAGGAGCTTAGATTTCATGGAAATGGGTCGAACGATTTTTTGCACGGTTGACGTTTTATAGTCTCTAGGTGGTATACTTTCTTTTCCTATATGTCTGATCTCTTGGCACTGACTGTGTCCCAAGTTAAAGTAGAATCTTTGATTTCTATTGACCATAATGGAGGAGCTTAGATTTCATGGAAATGGGTCGAACGATTTTTTGCACGGTTGACGTTTTATAGTCTCTAGGTGGTATACTTTCTTTTCCTATATGTCTGATCTCTTGGCACTGACTGTGTCCCAAGATATGACAGTATCTATGGCCAAGGTGGATGAACTAAGATTTCTCAAAAACTGTTCGAGGAATTTTTTGCTTGGGAACTGTTTTATAATCTCTAAGGAGTATTCTTTTGTATTCTTTATGGATAGTATCATGGGACTGGCTAGATTGGAAGATATATTAAAATGAAAAATTGATTAAAAATGTGCAAAAAAGTGTTGCCGTTGTGCAATTTTCAAATTCGTTGCTAACTTTCGTTGCTATCTTGGCGCACGTTAATAATAAAGTATACTCGTAAGACCAGCTGTTTTACAATTTTTTCATTGGCAAACCTCGCGGTACTGTCAAATTGTTTTTGTATTCACATGTAAAATATTTTTTGAGTTTTTTTCTCTTGCTCTCTTTCGTTCTCTCATTTTTCCGTTCAAAGCATTCTGACATTGTGGGCAGTAGTTTTACACTAACAAAATACAAGCAATTTTTGTTTTTGTAGATGTGCGAGTACTTTATTATTTTACTATGCTAGCTACATATATATTAGATGAAAAATCTTCAATATTTGTCGCAGAAGTTACCGCTATTTTAAACGCCCTAACCAAGTACAAAAATTTACGAGGGAAATATATAATATGTATTGGTTCGAAATCGACGGTAGTCGATTTCACAAATATTAACAAGTGTGTTATCATTTCTAAAATAAAAAATATATTGATAAAATACCACACCAAATTCAAAATTATTTATTTATTTATTTTATCAATTTTGTATTTATTAATGTCTTTAGATTAATAAATTATCCTTACAGACTATTCGCTTAATAATATTTAGTACTTAAATTAATACATCATGTAGGTAATGCATTAGCTAAGAAATCGTCTAAATATGCCACCTACACTCTTATTATAAAATATATTTCATACAGCATACATGAAATGGTTAAAATCATCAGTTTTTCCCTAAAACAGAATAAACTAGATGAATGAGCAATTACAATAATTTATGTAAACATAAATCCCCTAAAAATCCCACCAGCATATCCCACTATAATTTGCAGATTAGACTATAAAACATTTTCAAACTTCTCTATTTTAATGGTAAAATATTTTATATTTTAAATTATGGGAAAAAACCTTTATATGGTTTAAAATAGTTCAGATATTATTTAGAAAATATATACATATGTTTATATTAGAACTATATGAAATAATTGTCTTATATAAGCATATTATTTTCAATGTCTCCTGATTCTTTTATCAATAGATAAGAAGAATTTTCAGTTTTATCAAAAAAGTTCTTTTTAGTCCCTTTTATAAAATCTATGATTTTTTCATAACCGGTATCTTTATAAATGAGTTATGTTGGATATTATCTAGTGTTTATTATTTATCATTTTCAGGCATTTGTTTTGAATGACTTGTAAACGTTTTAAGTGACATTTTGCAGCGGTACTCCACACAGGACATGCATTCATTAATATTGATCCTATTACACTTTTATATATAAACATTTTGTTGTTATGGTTCAGATATGAACGTCTATTTAATAACATACTATCTCCACGTTGATATAATATGTAAGATAACGCCGGCAGAAGAGAGTAAACATTATGTTTATATTATGTTAAATCTTAAAGAAGGGGTAAATGTATCCTAATAAATCTCATAATATTTCATTATTTTCATTCAGTCACAGAGTAAACATGTACTTTTTATTTAAGAAATTCGAAATTTTTTAGCATAATTTTAATGAAAATATGTTTCTAAATGTAGAATAACCATTAAAATAAAATAATTTTACTAAAAACATCGTGTCTAAGTACTTTTAAAAATACACATTCACACACACAAACAAACTTTCGTATATGTGTATTTTTTTGAGAGTAAATCTTATAAGATAGTTGTGTAGAAAAATCTTATCACAACAGTATCATAATATTTCTTATAATACTAATATTTTAGTCTACACGTGAGATAATTCTCTCAGAGAGCGGATTTGACACTCTCTGTTACATATTATGATATAAAAATATTACGTGGAGACCCAGTGTAATGGCCATAGGGCTCTTTTTCATATATTTCATTAATATGACGTTTAAATAGAAGTTTTTTTGTCTAAAACTACCCCAAAATATTTAATATCGTTACGTATGGTCTACACAAGAGTTTTTTATATCATAATAAATAACAGAGAGTGTCAAATTCGCTCTCTGAGAAAATTATCACACATGTGGACAAAATTTATAAGAAATCATAGCGTAATTAGAAAGTGCTCGCACATCTACAAAAAACAAAAATTGCTTGTATTTTGTTAGTGTAAAACTACTGCACATAATGTCAAAATGCTATGAACAGCAAATGAGAGAATGAAGGAGAGGAAGAGTAAAGAAAACTCGAAAAAAATTTTGCATAGGAATACAAAAACAATTTCACAGTTCCGCGAGGTTTGTCAATGATGGTCTTACGAGTATACTTTATAATTATACTATGAAACAAACTTGTTAACTTTTTAAAAATTTTGTTAATTTTCTTATAGGGTCATTTTTTAATCAACAAATTAAAATATAAATTTGTTTAATATTATTTAAAATTTCTTTATAAATCCATTTAAAATCAATAAATAAAAAATAATTTAATTTCTATCCCATAGTAAAATAATAAAGTACTCGCACATCTACAAAAACAAAAATTGCTTGTATTTTGTTAGTGTAAAACTACTGCCCACAATGTCAGAATGCTTTGAACGGAAAAATGAGAGAACGAAAGAGAGCAAGAGAAAAAAATTCAAAAAATATTTTACATGTGAATACAAAAACAATTTGACAGTACCGCGAGGTTTGCCAATGAAAAAATTGTAAAACAGCTGGTCTTACGAGTATACTTTATTATTATACTATGTTTCTATCCCAAAAAATACAACTCTAAGTGTAGACAACAACCCTAACTACGCAAACAATATGCAATTATAATTATACAGTACTTTTAAAACAAAACTGTGAATACAGTACCGAAACCAAACAGCTGCAAAATGTCAATATAAACAAAACAAATTTACCGGCTTTCATAATTCATAAACAAAATTTAACACAAATTTATAATAAATACTTAAAAACTTTAAAAGAAATGAAAAATTCAGACTCTTCACCTTCCTCGGCATCTAAAGATAAAGATGAGGAACAACCTTCCTGCAGTAAATTATCAGCAGAAGCTAAAGAAAAACAAGAAGATGAAGATTTGGCCAATATAGTTACGGCTGAGGAGTATTTAATGCGCAAAGATGTTGTGCTCTTGGATTATGAAAAACAAATGTTTTTGGATATGGTACATGCAGATGCTTTAATGGTGTGTGCTAAGTAAGTTGGAAGATTTTAAAATTATACTAAGATAAATTAAAACAAAATCTTTTGTTTTATTTTAGAGGCCTCAGTTATGAACGTGTTGTGCTAAATATTTTAAAAGTTTATAGTGATACCGGCAACTTGGTATTGGTCATAAATAATTCTGACTGGGAGGAGGAATATTATAAAACAAGATTGGAAAAGAAATATATACATGAAGTGGCCAATACAGCTACAGAAAGGTAAGTAAATTTTATAAGTTTAAAAATCTTTTGCAGGAAAAAAAAAAATTATTTCATAATAATTTGTAATAAAATTAGATAAATGTAGTGTCATTTAGTAACATACATATATTCTGATGTTATAGCCCAAATTATAAACTTGCCTGTAAAATAGTATATGACAGTGTTTCAAGTCTATTCTATGAACGATTCTATAGAGTAATTTTTAAACCTGTGTATATTCTAAAAAACTATTCTGTAGTATAATTAATATTAAAAATATAATCTGGCTATTCCATAGTTTATACACTAGTATTTAGTATAATTTAATTAAAACTAGTCCGTATTTTAGTCTATAAATTAGTATATTTTCTAGCCTGCAAACTATTCTATTGACTGCTTGATTCTCTTATCTATAATTTGGCCTCTTTAATATATTCTAATATAATTAATTTTATTTCAATGTTTCAGAGAACGTGTTTACCTTGAAGGTGGCATACAATTCATTACCACTCGCATTTTGGTTGTTGATCTCCTTAAAAATCGTATACCCATAGAACTCATCACTGGTATTGTAGTATTGCGTGCTCATACCATTATTGAATCTTGTCAAGAAGCATTTGCCTTACGTCTCTATAGGCAACGTAATAAAACTGGTTTTATTAAGGCTTTCTCTAGCAGTGCTGAAGCTTTTACCATTGGTTATGGTCATATTGAACGTATTATGCGTAATTTATTTGTTAAGGAGCTATTTATATGGCCTAGATTTCATGCCACTGTACAGGCATCATTAAAACCTTACGAAGCTCAAACAATAGAATTACATGTTCCATTATCTACAAAAATGAAAATGATACAGACTCATATATTAGATATAATGAATTATTTGGTGCGTGAAATAAAACGTATCAATCGTACAGTGGATATGGAAGAAATCACTGTAGAGAATTGTGTAACAAAAAAATTTCATAAGATTTTACAGGCTCAATTGGATTGTATATGGCATCAGTTGAATTCACAAACGAAATTAATAGTGGCAGATTTGAAGATTTTAAGGAATTTAATGATGTAAGTAATTTCTTTTAGAGATTGTTTTGAATATAAGATCGAATTAAATGTTTTTTTTGTAGAGCCACTATGTATAATGATGCGGTGAGTGCTTATGCTTTGATAAAACGCTATAGAACTACAGAATATGCTCTTAGTAATTCAGGCTGGACTTTATTGGATTCTGCAGAACAAATTTTTAAACTTTCTAAAGAAAGAGTATACAATGAACAGGGAGGTAGGTATTTTAATAAATTAAGAATTGATGCCCTCGCTAAAAAAAGACAATTACTTTTTGTACTCAATAAAAATGCCGTCCAAAAGGAAATCAGCTTTTGTACTCAATAAATTAGACCTCCATTCTTCTTTTAATGTTCTAGTTTTACTGCTTTATTTTTAGAATTAATGTCCCAACTTAAAAAACAATTATTAGCTTTTGTACTCAATAAAAAAGCCGTTCATTAAACTCTTTGCAAAAGAGCAAATAAATTTGTTCTTAATAAATAATTCTCTTATTTAGAAATAGCATCAATAAAATTTGCGTACATCATTCAAAACCATTAAAAAAATTGTTAAATATAAACTATATTCTTAAAGCTTTAATTATAGTTATCGGAAATCATCTGCATATTTCATTTTTCTAGAATTCGAACCTGAACCCTGTCCAAAATGGAAATATTTAAGTGAAATCTTAAAAGTTGAAATACCAGGTGATATGAAACGCACCAAACCTGATTGCTACGATCCGCCCAAAGTTCTTATACTCTGTCAGGATACTAGAACTTGTTATCAACTCAAACAATTCCTAACACAAAGTGGTGAACGTTTTCTTCTTTACACTGCCATGAAACAACAAATTCCCATAGGAAAATTGGGAAAAACTTTTGAAAAGATACAGACTGGCAAAGAATTGGAAATGACTCTCACTCAAAATCATTTAAAAAGTTCACAAAAATCTAGTAAATCAGATAAAACATCTAACAGCGATATGGATGATTCAGAAAATCCACAACAAATTGATGAACTTACACAATTGTTAAGCCAGGATATGGATGATGTGGAAGCTAATTATTTTCAAGAAAGTTATATGCTTACTATGACCCAAACACAATTTGATGATACGGATTTAACTCTTCTAAATGATAGTGGTAATGGCGGCGATGCCAGCGTGGATAATTCAGTATTTGAACCTTTTCCGGAAATGGAAAATTTAGATATTACAGCAGCTATTACCGCACGTAAGCAACCTTTAATATGTTTGCAAACCTTCAAGACTGAACGTGAAGGTTCAATGGCTTTAGAAAGAATTTTAGATGAAATTACCCCTCAATATGTAATAATGTATCATTGTAATGTTACCGCCATAAGACAATTGGAAATATATGAAGCCCGCCAAAGACGTGCTGCTAAAGATCGTATGAAGGTCTTCTTTCTGATACATTCGAGAACAGTAGAAGAACAATCATATCTTACAAGTTTGAGGAGAGAGAAACAGGCTTTCGAATTAATAATAGAAACAAAAAGTGTAAGCATTAAACTAAGAAATGAAAATAAAATATATTTATGTTTATTTATTGTTAATTTTTATAGAAAATGGTCATACCTGAGTATCAGGATGGTAAAACTGATGAGGCTTTTATTTTGCTAAAAACCTATAAAGATCCTGAGGCTCTAGAGACAGCTAATGCTCAAAGTCGTAAAGCTGGAGGCCAGGAGTCATGTAAGCAAGCTGAGGCAGAACCTAATCCTAGGGTTATTGTAGATATGCGTGAATTCCGTTCCGATTTGCCATGCCTCATACATAAAAGGGGTATTGAAGTGGTGCCTGTAACGATATCGGTAAGTTTGAAATTATTTTATAATGCAGAACAATAACTATAGTCTAGTCTATAGACTAATTTATAGTCTAGTCTATAGACTAGTTTATAGTCTAGTTTATAGTCTAGTCTATAGACTAGTTTATAGTCTATTCTGTAGACTAGTTTATGGTCTAGTCCAAAGAATATTTTATATTTATAGTGTAGTCCATAGAGTAGTTTATAGTCGAGTCTATAGACTAGTTTATAGTCTAGCCAAAGACTAGTTTATAGTGTAGTCTACAGACTGGTTTATAGTCTAGTATAGTATATAGACTAGTTTATTGTCTAGTCTATATAATAGTTTCTAGTCTAGTCTATGGACTAGTTTATAGCCTTTATTTATTTATTTATTTATTTATTTATTTATTTATTTATTTATTTATTTATATATATATTTATTTATTTATTTTTTTTATTTATTTATTTATTTATTTATTTATTTACTTACTTACTTGCTTATTTATTTATTTACTTACTTACTTGCTTATTTATT